>PVLA01000551.1:104021-518220 GCA_004027455.1 Hydrochoerus hydrochaeris
GTGAGACAACTGCCCTGAGACACTGGACAGGCAGCCAGAGACGGGCAACTAGGACACATATGTTACGCCACCAGCCGCCTAAGACAGGCACAGGACCAATTGCTGTCCTGCAGGCCCATGACGGGTAAGGCCTGGTTGGGTTCATATGAAGAGTCCTTGACCTAAGACAGGCGCTGTCCTCACAGGGACTGCCACTCCCCTAAGTGATAAGGGAAACAATGTAGGGAGCGGCATGATAGTCTCACACATCTCTTCCTCCTGCAGGCATCCAGGTGCATCAGCTTACATTTCCCAAGCTAACTAAGTAACAAGATTGAGATGTTACAAAGGTCAAAAGAGTTAATTGACACCTATTGCTTGGGATTGTCCCTGCCTAGCCCTAAGCCTGGGGCTTCCTGCTTGGGGTTGAGGTTAATTAAAACCTATTGTTTAGGATTGTCCCTGCCTGGCCCTAAGCCTGGGGCGCTTCCTACTTGGGGCTGGGGGTTGCTGCCAAGGTTAGCAAATATATATTCCAGCTTCTAAAAAATAAAGGGGATTCAGATTCACTCACAGACTGGTGTGCAGTGTCTTCTGTCTCTTACTCGCCGACTCCCTGTCCACCTTTGGGAAACCCTAGCCCTGCCGCAGCTGGACTCCGGCACTCTGCCCTTAACAGTGTCTTTGACTGTACTGCATACACTGAATTAAATTAAAGTAGTAAAATTCATTGATAGAAAATCCATAGGTCCAATGCAGCCAGTGGACAGTGGAATAGTTCCTCTATTACTAGGTGATTTCTGTCTTGAATAACTTTTCATTCTAAACCTCTGTGGAGTTTCACAGAGCAGAAATCTAGTGCATATTCATACTTCCCAAAATTATAAACCCAATCATCACTGCAGGCAGGCCTCATAAATCTAAATTACATGCCTCACAGGGTCTTCACAGGTACCCGGGCCAGATTAAACTAATCAAGAATATTGCTATCGATCACAGGAAGCTAAGACAATCGATTTATAGGACTGATACAAGGTACATGATCTGTCATTTATGTGCCGTGACCATCTCCCTCACTGAGGTGCTGGCAGCATTTTAGCAATGCTGGTAAACTGACATTCATCCATTTATTCTTTAATCATCTCTTCAAAAAATATTTACTGGTTACCTGCTGAGAACCAGGCAGTCGTGGAGGAAGGCACTGTTTCTTGTAGAGACCTCAGAGCGAGAGTCCACTGCGGGACAGGATCTCTGCTCTTTCCTTGGATACAGAGAAAGGACAAAAGGTCTCCAACAGAAGAGGTTCCAGGCGACTAAGAAGAGGGAATACAGCATCCACAACTCTGCTATAGCAAGAACGACACCAGTGAAGAGACCAGTAACTCTGCAGTTCAGTAACACAAGCCCCCATCATCAGTAAACTGCAAGGTTTCATATGTATTACCCCAAATTACCCTGGGGACAGAGAACACTGTTTTTGTGATTTTATAAATCAAGCAATGGAAGCACAGAGTCTGAAGAGCTTGCTGGATGTCTCAGCGCCTGCCCGTGGTGTCTCCCTGTGCCGGAGGCTGGCCTCGTCCTCCCACAGTGTCTGTTCTCCCTAGAGATGAGTCCGTTCCATGGGGGAACAGAGTCAAGGCTTGGACTGCTGTGGAAACCTGCAGTGACCCTGGTACAACGTGTGGGAAATACTTTGCTACTGCAGACATCTCCTGCAGTTGGTTCTTTTGCTCGGATACCCACTTGTTGATTGCTTTTAACCAAGGTTTTGTAAATTTCTCTGAGTTCCTTTTTAAGCAGATGAATGAGGTGTTATTGAAAATGATGGTGCATATTTAAATAAAAAAATTACAGTAAAAGACACATGGCCTTTAATCCCCCTCAAAATATTCCTTTTTGCTTTGAAAAAACTTATCCCATTGTTCTTGCCTCTTCCTGAAGAATTTTGGAAGTTCTCTGTCATTGTATTGCATTTATTTTATTTTTTTTAGTTTATTGGTACAATTTAGATATACATAATGATCACATTTGTCATAGGGGATGTGCACTGTACACAGTGTATCATTTCTCCTTTTTCCTTTCTCATTCCCCTCAGCCCCTTTTCCACTCCTTACTTTCAAAACTTTGTTTCCACTTTATCCTGGTTTTGTTTGTTTGTTTGTTTGTTTGTTTTTGAGACAGGGTATCACTATGTAGCCTAGGCTGGCCTTGAACTCATGGTAACACTCCTGCCTCAGCCTCCCGAGTGCTGAAATTACAGGAGTATGCCACCACTCCTGGTGTATTTTATCCTTTTTTTCTGTTTCTTTCCTTCCTCCCCATTTTATTCCCCTTTCCTTTTGAATGATTTCATGATATACGTACACCCGTGTTTATAGCAGCAGCATCTGCAGTAGCTACGTCTCGGGAACAACCCAAATGCCCATCAAGTGATGAGTGAGTAAAAAAGATGTTTTTATTATGCAATGGAGTATTACCCAGCCATAGAGAAACCTAAACGTGAGACATTTCTAGCTAAATGGTTGGACCTTGGGACAATATTCCTAAGTGAAATAAATCGGAAACACATGTGAAACTCCTTTTTCAAGTGAGAATTTCAGGCTCCAGAGGCAGAGCCCCACCCGCACTGCAAGCCAGGACCCTGGAAGCCACCCACCCATGGCTGTAGCTGGGCACCTCAGGGTCACGGGGCTCGAGCAGGGAAGGACGTTCTGACTCAAGAGGGGAACTGGGCCAGAGCCTGGGCTGCTCCTACCAGGCCCTGCCCACCTCTGGACTTTCAGTCTCTCCTGAGAGTCACTTAAATGAGAAAGGGGGAAGAACTGGAAGGATGTGAGGCCGCCTAAGGTCCACCCAGGGGGATGTCTTAGGACAAACTGACTGCAGTGCGGAGCAGTGAGCAACACATGTCTTCATACCATCCGCCCCGTGACTCTTAGGCAAAGGAAGCTCACTTGGCTCACAGTTCTGGAGGCTGGGAAGTCAGACAGCTCGGTGGCAGTGCCTGCTGTGTCACCCCACGGTGAAAGGAAGGCCAGGAGACCATGCACAGCAGGGAGAAGGGGCCAGGCTGCAGGAACAGCTTGTGCCTGAATGACCCGGTCACTTCCTTAAGCACCAACTGTTGCCAGGCATGGTAGCGCACACCTGTAATCCCAGTGCTCTTTGGGCTGAGGCAGGAGGATTACAGGTTTGGGCCCACTCTGGGTAATTTAGTGACTTAGTGAGCTCCTGTCTCAGAATAAAAGATAATGAAAGGGGCTGGCGATTTAGCTCAGCGGCATGAGAGCCTGCCTGGCCACCACACAGTTGTAAGTTCGATTCCTGGTACAAAAAACAAAACAAAACAAAATTACAAGATGCAGCTGAAGACAAATATGATGGCAAGCAGAAACACCAAAATGACACCCAGGTTGAAATGACAGCCAGGATTAGGAGGCAGCTGTATTTACGTCGCTAGGCACTGATCCAGATCATCCCCAAAATATCAGGCCTTGAAGGCCCAAGGAGGAAGGTTTTTTATGGAGTTGAAAGGGGAAGACAGAGGCTGGCTACTTGGCTGTGTTTGCTTGGTCCTTACAATGTGCAGCATAGGCACCAGCTGCTTCTAGGGGACACAAGCAACCGGAAGTGCAAGAGGAAGTATTACCCGGCAACTAACAAACTGACTGGGGGGCATTTTCTGCTACACAAAGGCCCAGGGTTCAACCCCCAGCACCACCCACACACATACACATGTAGGAAACCATTGAAGCTGGAGATGGATCACATGTGTGGGGCTAAAGAAGGCCAGTTCCGAGAACAGAGCCCAAAACAAACCACATAAACAGTCTGTTCCAGCTCCAAGAAGGCAAGGGGCCCAGGCCAGCCAGGCAAACAAGTTGCTAGGCAGAGGGGTTGAAATTGACAACTTCCTCTTGAGTGTAGAAATAAAGGGGCTACAGTGGTTGAGCAGTGCCTTCCCTCCCAGCAGGACAGAGGGCTGCACCTGACCCCAGCTTTTGTCTTTTCTTTATTTTCTCATCTTCTCACTGTCCCCCCCACCCCCAAACATCTAGACCTGCAGCTGGTTGCTACACACACACACATGTGCTCACACACACGCACACATACTCTCTCACACACTAATGCCATCCCATGGCCAGCTGAATTCCAACATGAGTTCTGAAGGGGCCAGTTCAACCTCAGTGGGAAGGAAGGAATAACTAGGGAGTCGTGTTGGGTAAGAGGCGAACTTGAACCAAGGTGAGGGTAGCGAGGACAGGAGAGAAAGAAGGGCTCCCTGGACAGGAGAACTGGCTTTGGGATCACTAGGAAATGCAGTGCCCACATAGTGCTGTGAACGCACTTCTCTCTACTACTCATGTACCTGTAATTCTGTTCATATTTTTTGTTTTGATATAGTTTTTGAAATATGAAACAGTAATGGCTAAAGAAGACACATCCTTTAGGATTTTAAATATGACACTGGATTTTGGTTTAGGAGAGAGGATTTTTACACCCTAATACACCGCATTCTGGTTCTAGTGTTTGAAGATTTCAAAGGGGCATTGGGTGATTAAATTTATTGAGTGTTTTCTCAGTATTAATGTAAAGATTTTACTGTTTACTTATGCTTTGCATAACCCAATATACATCTTAACATTAAGCCATATTCTCCTTAATCTTTCCTCCCTCCCTTTTTTCCTTCCTTTTCCTCCCCTTTCCTCCTTTCCCCTCTCTCTCTCCTCTCCTCTCCTCTCCTCTCCTCTCCTCTCCTCTCCTCTCCTCTCCTCTCCTTCCTTCCTTCCTTCCTTCCTTCCTTCCTTCCTTCCTTCTTTCCTTCCTTCTTTCCTTCCCCCAGTACTGGGGATTGAACCCTATTCCCTCACACTGAGCTATATCCCCAGATCCTAGATCTTTAATTTAAAAAAATTTTGATGACACATGGGGATTATCCTGACAAAGATTTTAAGATTTTTTTTATCTAAGGGGAAAAAAAGACACAGAAAAGAAAAACAAAATCAAAAGAGACAAACAGCAACAACAAACCCAACACAGTAACTGTAAAAGTTTACAAAACAAGATGATAGGAATTTGACAATGGTTGTAATATTGCATATTGTTACCTTTAAAAGGATTGCTTGAATTAACAGATATAGACACATAAAAAGATTCTTTTCTTTTTTTTTTTTTTGCGATTGTTTGAGACGAGGTCTTACTGTGTAGTCCAGGCTGATCTCAAACTCACAGCAGTCCTCCCGCCTTGGCCTCCAGAGTCCTGGGGTTACAGGCATGCACCACCCCACCTGGCTAAACCTTTTAAGATTCTTGAATGAGGGATCACAAGTATTTTAGAGACTGAAGTTGTAATAGGAGGGCTTGTGGTGGAGCTTGCCTGTAACCCCAGCACCCTCAGAGGCTGAGGCAGGGGGACCAGAAGTTCAAGTGTGGGTGATTTAGCAACTTAGCAAATAAAAAAATGCTTTCTAAAAAAGTGGGCTAAGGATGTGCAAAGACCCTGGCGTCAGTCATCAGTGCCACATACACACTTGCTCACGTGTGGACACATGTGTGTGCACATTATAGAGCAGAATAAAATAGAAATTTTAGAGTTGAAAATTTGATACATATATATAAGTTACACACAAATGATATATATAAATTATAAAATCAAAATATAAATGACTCAGTAGATGGGCTCAGTACCACAAAAGATATGAGAGAGGGAGGAGTGAACTTGTAAATCAATATGACACTCTGGGTTCCATCAGCAGAACTAAACCGATCACAACACTAGTCCTGCCTGAAAACTTTCCCAGTTTAGCAAAGCATAGACCTACTGATGTAAAAAAGCAAATGATCTCAGCAGGGTCATTGCAAATAAACCCAAGCCCAGATCCATCATAATAAAATTGTGAGGAAATGAAGATTGTGGAAAAAATCTTGCAAGCAGTAACAGCGAAGCGAAGCACAGCCAATGGAGGATCTTTGGTTCAAGCAACTACTGGTTTCTGAAGAAAGCGTGGGGACCGGAGGAAATAGAACATGGCTTAAAGAGCTGCAGGAGCTGAACTGTAACCTCAGTGCTGGGAAATAAAAGCACTCATACCTGAGGGGACTCTAGGAAGTCACGACAGGGGACCTGCATCAGAGGACAGACAGAAGGAAATGATCCCGGGGAATCTCGGGCCTCCAGGAAGAAAGGAGGAATGGTGGCTGTGGTAAATGCCTGGGCAGATAGGACAGGCACTCCTCTCTTTCTTTCACAAACAGTGGCTGTTTGGTAGTTGAATTCGGGGAAGGTAGCATCCCCTCATGGAATTTTTCAGTATGCTCTAGAGGGGCAGGGGGAGTAGAGAGACCCACAAAGTGGTGTGTTTTACATTCTAGGTAAAATGGTAAAATACTGATTCTCAATTGTCTTTGAAATGTTTAGTTTGTTGCTGTGGGTTGGACTTCGATGCTCTCAAAGGGTCAGGTATGTGTTAAGGGCTTGGGTCTTCAGAGGCAGGGCTTCCTGGGAGGTCTTTAGATCATTGGGGGTGTGGCCTCAAAGGAGACTGGGACCCCTCTTCTCCCCTCCCCTCTATGGAACACTGGCAAACACTCCATCCAGCCTGCACTCCTGTTGTGTGCCACCCTCGTGAGGCGTCTAAACAACTGGAGCCACCCAGTCTTGGACTTGAGTCTCCAGTACCATGAGCCAAAATAAATCTCTCTCCAGCCCAAGTATCATGTGTCAAGCATTTTCCTGCAGCAATATGAAGCTAATTTGTAGGGGAAGAAGAAGTAGGACAAACACCAGAGGAGAAGCACACATAATAAAAAGCCAAGTACAAATGCAAATGCTGTATTCTATTTATGCTACATATAAATTATCCCAACACTGATCAGACTTGCTCTCAACCTCAGTCTCCTCTTAGGGGAACCTGACAACTAGAAGATCTCAAAAGGGTTTGGAGGACTTCCTGGAGTCACCATTTGCTAATAACCACTGGATTTACATGTATGGCACATCATTTGAAAGTGACTAGAAGTGTTGAATTAGTGAAGCTTTGGAAAAGAGCTGAGAACTAATTAAAAAAAACACAATTTGTCATACACTGCAGTACCTAAGTTATATTTTCCTACCATAGAGTTTGATCTATTTCTCTATTATGTACTTTCTGCAGTTTTGATGCTTGTTATCAAGATTATAAAGATGCATGATCTGTTTCCACAAGAGATAAAAACCATCAGCATTAAAATGACCACTTTATCACATATAATTACTTTGCCTTCAATACACCTTGACTGACATCAATATTATTAATATCAAGCCTTCTATTAGACTTCTAGCTCGACATAACTGATTGATCACACAAATTTATTTCCACTCCCTCAAGAAATCCAATTACAATTGATTAAAAATTAAATGGAAACTATAAAAATATTTTTTCTCTTGAGGAAAAAAAATGTATGTTACTGGGTTACAAATTTCCATAAATTTCTTTTTTCTTTTTTTGAAACAGGGTCTCCCTGTGCAGTTTAGGTTGGCCTGGAACTCACTATGTAGCTCAAGCTGACCTCAGATTTGCCACAGTCTTTCTGACTCAGCCTTCTCTTCCTGCGTGCTGGGATTGTGGCATGCACCACCATGCCTGGCCACCATTTCTTTAAAAAAAGAAAGTAGAAAGGGGAGAGGTGAATGATCCGGCCGGGATTGATGGTCTAAGGGACTGAGCCCTTCATGGAATAGAGTATGGAGACACACACAGCAGAGCTAAGTAGATAGAGGTGCTGAAAATGACCACAGGCACCCAGCCCTGCCTGTGAGCCTCAGCACAAAGGCAGCAGGAAGTGACTTTCCTGCACAGGAGGCGTCCTCGGGAGTGTAGCTCTGGAGGACTGCCCACTGTTCTGTAACAGACAAACCCTGGACATGCTCCAAGACTCAGAACTGAATGTTAACTAAAAAGATGACAAAGGTCCACTTGGCTGATACCATTCTGGAGAGAAATCCCACGAGGCCCTGGCCACACGTGTCTCTTGGAGACTCAGCACTGTGAGGGGCAGAGCAGACATGTGGGTAGTAGCCTCTTTGATTTTCTGTTTGGGACCTGAGCTACATCCACCAAAGCAGGACCTTACCGAGCCTTTCTGGGACTGGGTTTGGCGAGTCACCTTCCCTGGAGTGGGTGGCTGCTGTTGTGACCCGTATCTCAGGCCCAATCTGCATCTGCGTTTTCAGGGGGGAAAAGGCTGAGAATGCTCTCTGAGCCAGCCTTTTTCTGCAGGAGTGATAACCAGCGCTGAGAAGTGAACCCCTCTGAAGGGCACACCCTTACTTGGGGTGGCCCTGTCCCCCCACCTGGTCTCCTGCTAAACGCTTCTGTCCTGCGGCCACCTTGGGACTGCAAGATTTGTAAGATCTCTTGTGGCAAAAATCACCAATTTCTCAGACACACACGTGTAAGCATTGCTTTGTCTCACTAGTGTGAGAAGCTGAAAGAAACAATATATATGTAAGTGTATGTGTATAGATAAATATAGTTAAGATAGTTACACTACTGATTTCTCTGAGAAAGGTTTGAGCTGGTACTGTTTGGACAATGGAATGTAGGTGTCTTGCCCTCCGGGTGACAGAATTGGGGAAGGCAATGAGCAATGCATGCACCATTGCTGTCCCCTGATTGTTGTGTTTTGAAATTTTGAAATAAAATGGATTTGGGGGGAAAAAATCCCTGATTTCTGGGGCTTTGGAAGCAGAATGGGAGAGGCAGTGTTCTGAGAGCCCCCAGGAAAAGAGAGAGAAGGCTGCATGTTTATCCGAACTCTGCGCAAGCCAGGCAGCCACCTGAAACACCGGTGTGATGAGAGGCTGGAGCAGGCTGGAGAGAGGTCATTTGCTTTGGTCAGAAAGTCACCCTTGCCAGGGTAACTTGCCAGAAGTGTGTTTGAGGGCTGACCGTGGGCTGCCCAGCCTGGCTGCTGTCTCCCTGAGATAAATTTCAATTTGAGATTATGCTACCATTAGCACCTTGAGGCCTGGTGGTCCACACAGGTGACCGGAGCACCTGGACCTAGGCTCCCCTCCCTTCCCAAGAATCCTTTTGTTCTTTGCCTGTACCCTGCCACGGGACTTGCTTTCCTACTGGGTCAATACCAGCAAAACAGCTGTCCTTTCGATCTTCCAGGGCAACAGCAGTCAGACCCGCCCTGTCCCTACCTTGTGACCTGGCTGCGCGCATTGCCCCTGAGACTGGGCCTCGGTGGCAGCCCGCTTCCTGAGGATTTATCTCAGCGGCACAACTACCTCTCTGGAAAGCGTGAGGTTATGAGTTCAATTCCTGGTACCAAAAACAAAACAAAACAAACTGGAAATCAAGGAGCTACTATGCTCTCCCCCTTATTTCTGATAAAACTCTCCTGACTTCCTCCTTGGACTCCCAACGTTTCCTTGTCCCAAGACCATACATTTGGCACATCTGACTGGTCAGGAGTGACATCTCTCCTTTGTGGGGCGACTGAGATGGAGTTCCAGGAGAACACACGTTCAGTAAACTACCAGCTTGAAAAGTGGTTCAGTGCAGTGGGTCAGGAACGCAGGGAAGTGATTCTCCCCAGCCCCCATGCACCTCCTGCGCCCCCTTTCTCCCTGCCTCCCCCACCATGCAGTTGATAAAACGTGGTAAAATCCGGTCCACACTGCAGGGAACTGATTTGTTCTCACTGATGCCTTCTATGGTGGGTTGGTGCACTGGATGCCAAACGGAAGCACCTCTGTCACTTACACCAAAATAAAAGGGTATCTATGGCCTTGAGAAGCCTGGGGTCAGAGGCCACGGAGGTTTCCCTGCTGCCCCCCATTGGTGATGGCCAAGGCACTCACCCCTGCGCTGGGGTGAAGTTTTGAACCATGATTCAAAATGGAGCCTTCGATTTCTTTCCTACTGCTCTGTTTTGACTAAATAAAGGATATTTTTAAAATATCCTTAAACGAGGTCACCCCACATTACAGAGTGCAGCCCACTTTCTCCAAGTCTGCCGATCCAAGCAGTATCTCATAAAAAAGCAAACACACAGAATCATTCTGTTTCACAATGCAGAGTAGGGTTTGGCCAGGTATCTGGGTATCGGAGCCAGCCAAGTTAGTATAAGGTCAGCCATCCCAGATGGACGTGGTGGTGCATGCTGTGATCCCAGTACTTGGGAGGCTAAGGCAGGAGGATCGCTGTGAGTTTGAGGATCACCTGGGCTATGCTACACAAGCATATTCAAAGCCAGCTTGAACTGCCTAGCACGACCCTGTCTCAAACAAACAACACCCCTGCCTGCCCCCCTCAAAAAAACCCACCAAAACATCAACCATCCCAGACAGGCACTGGGACTGCGTTTAGGAGGCATGTTTAGGGCTGCCAGTGACCTTTGTGCCTGAAGTTAGAAACAAGCTAAGGACAAGAGCACACCTGCCTCCTTGTCCTCCTTTGCTCACCTTTGCCATCTTTCACAGTCATGGTTTACAGTTGCCACCCACGTTCCCCAGGGAGAAGAGTTTGATACCACTATTTCTTGGCACCAGTGGGCTGGTGGCCTGGGTTCATGTGGATGCAGCCCAGGGCCGATACAAAGCTCAGCAGGGCAAGGGATGGGGCCAGGCAACTTCCAGATTTCCCCCCTGGGGTGTTGCTGTGCTCTGAGTGTCCCCTCCAAAAGCCCATGGAAACAGAATTGCATTTAAAGGACTTTGCAAAGGGGGTTAGCTCGGGATGGCTCCACCCTCATGCAGGATTAAGATCTTCATCAAAGAACAGGGCTACTTTTATGTTTACATCTGAAATGGCCCCCAAAGGTGCACGTGTGTCAGGGGTGGCACTTTTGGAAGGTGGCTGGATCATGGTGGTTTATACTCATCAGTGGATCCAACTTTCGGTCAGTGCTCTTAGGAGGCAGAGCCCACTTGGAAGAGCTGTAACCCTGGTGCTGTGACCGTGGGTGGGTGCACCCCCCTCCCTGGCTCCTCTCTTCTTTCTCTCTGCTCCCTGGTTGCCAAGAGGTGAGCAGCTCTCTGCCACTCCGCCACCCAGACCTTTCTGCCATGCTGCTCTTGCCTTGGAACCAGCTGACCATGGACTAAGTCCTCCAAAACCATGAGCCTAAACAAGCCCATCCCTTACACTGAAGGGTCGGGCCTTTTGTTCTGGGAACAGGAAGGCCGAGGAATGCAGCTAGCTATCATGGCAGGGTCTTTGTTATAAAAACGAGATCTTTTTCTGACATATGGAATCCCATTCTTTCTCTGTCTCTGTGTCCCTCACTCTTCCCCTTCCCTCTCCCTGAGCTGCTTTTGAGTCACTAGGTGTGTAGCTTCTTTCTTGTCACCACTGTATGAAGTCTTTTTTAATACTTCTTTGATGCATTATTCAAGGAATGTTTACCTAAAGCATACCAGCTAGTGGGCTCTGAACTGGGGCTAGAAATGTAAAGATGCCTGACCATGGCTGCTTTCCAAAAGATCGCACTGAGGGGCACAGGAGAGGAAACTGACCAAAAATGCAGTGAAGAGGCAGACGCATGTGCTGGTGGCCAGGGATGCCAGGCAGGACACCTAATCCAGACAGGACTGGACGCTTTCCATGGAGTATGACCTGAGATGAGACTTGGGAAAGGGGCCCTTTCCAGGTAAAGAGAAGGGACTTTCTGAGGTGGCCTGGGGCATCTGCACTGTGGGACATGCCCCCTGCCTCTCCATCCTGCCGTGGCTGCTCCTCTGCTCCGGCTCTGAGCCGAGTCTCCCAGGAGCAGCGGTGTCTGTGGGGAACACCCCCCCCCCAGCCCGTTCACTGGTGTTGTGGATGGGCCAGGTGTCCACATGAGGCTTGCTGGTCTCTGTGCATGTGGACTCTGCCCTGGGGGGTTTGAGTTGTCAGTGAGCCATAGCTCAGGCAGGATTAGAGAGACAGAGACAGAGATGAAGAGAGGGAGGGAGAGAGAAACAGAGAGAGACAGAGAGACAGAGACAGAGAAATCATGTGCTCCCTACATGATTTCTGCTTTGGAGTTAACCAACTGAACCCTTGGGAACCATGGGTCAAATGCCTCCTCTCCATGGTGAGTGGCAGGTTTTGGGAGTGCCAGAGATAGGAAAATGACTAACTTAAAGAGTTTTCCAGAAAACCACCTTTAGGGATGTTACAGTTGATACACTGTGTCAACTTGCAAAGGTTAGAAATATAACTAAGAGACTCAGCAGGGAGCCAAGGTTCTTACTTGGTAAATATCCTGAGCAAGAGGAGGGCAGGCAGATGGTGTTGATGCTACACCATTCCTGGAGGGCAGGTGGTCTGTGTGCTGTACAAGGGAGGAAAAGAGGCTTGCTCTTCCCCACTTATGCCCCTGCTGTTTAGTTTCTGCTGCCTTGAAATATTGCCCCTGTGCCATGCCACCCTGCTTTGGAGCCAGCTGATTATGGACTGAAACTTCCACAAACCATGAGCTAAACAAACCTTTCCTTCCTTCCTTATGGGTGTCGAGTATTTTATCCCAGCAAGGAAAGAAAAGTAACCAAGCTAAGGGATAAAATGAAGACTAACAGTGATGCCGGTGCAGCAGTAGTCCCTGCATTTGAAGCTGTGGGTTCTTTCTGACTCCCTGCCAACTTTCTCTTTTCCCTGCTATATGAAATTTGGCAGAGACATCAGAGGTAAAACACGGCTGGGGCAGAACTTGGAAATACAGAGGCCCTTGAGACCAGGCAAGCAGGACAGCTGGCCTCGCCCAAGTGATGGCCTTCAGGACTCCACGCTCTGGGGTGGCAGGGAGGAAGCAGCTGGGAAGAACAGGGGGAACTGCAACAGCTGGGTGACCCTGCAGTGAAACAGAGCCCCAGGTGAAGGGAACTTTGGTACTCAGACAGATGGTAAAAGGCCAGGAAGCTGAGCGATGCAGGGTGGGTCAGGCAGGCACAGAGCATCCTTAGCGTCCCTGCAGAGGACTCCAGGATGGGGAACCGGAAAGCCAGCGGATCCCAGCCGAGGGTCTGCAGGTGAATGGAAGGGAGAGGTGTGGGGGGTGTCAGTGCAGCCCCCGCTGCAGGGAGCAGCTTGCTTTGTTTTGTTCACTTTTGGATCCGATGGCTCTGAGTGGCAGGAGCTCATCTGACCGATGCCGCCGGTGACCGATGGCTTTTCAGGGCAGAGGAGGACATTTTTAAAAATTACCATTTAAATGACATACAGGCTTGAACAGACCTCTTGCAAATGGAAAGGGGCCCAGGAGACTGCAGGCCGGAGGAGCGGGGATGAGGAAGGGAAATACATAGAATAAAGATGAGCCATGCACAGGACTTAATAACCTCAGCGAATGTCATAGCATGAGATTAGATTAAGAATATCAGGAAAAGGCAAATGGGGGAACAGAGGAGGAGGGAAGGAGGTGGCAGGGGAGGGGTCTAGAGGAAGTATCGAGCCGTGTTATCTGCAGGAACCCTCTCCCCAAGGCAATCGTGAACTGCGCGCACTCTGTACAAGTACTGAAATGACACAGATGACACGCAGACTTATGGCCTGCAGTGTGGGGACTGTGACAGAGGGGAAGGTGTAGGGTGGTAGCCACAGTAGGTACCTCCGACCCCAGGCTCAGGGGCTGCTACAAACAACACCGCAGCCCCACGCAGGCCGCAGCGCCTGGGCAGCAGCCTGAGAGCCACAGTGGAGACGGGGTCCCCTCATCCTGGGAGCAGGAGCCAGCTCTCTCCACAGCCTTCCAGGGAGCGCTGCGCAGGGAGGATACACTGAGGCCCAGGTCCTCACCTCTGCTCCCTATGCTTCTGCATCTGCCTCCCTCCTAGCTCAACCTGTGAGGAGACCCCCCATGGTGGCTTGCTGGACCCTGATCAAAAATTCGTGAGCCTTGGTCAACAATTCAGCAAATCAGCTTGTAGCAAGTTCAGCCATTTGGTGGGCTGTTTTCTGAGCAATTGATTTTGAAGAAATGAGCCGGAGTCCCCCAGGGCCTGCCTGGGTGCTCTGGCTGACTCAGGCTGGGGGTGGGGAATGGGCAGGGAAGCCCTGCTGGGCCTTGGGGGGAGGCAGAACAGGTGGGTGTGGTGCCCGCTGGTCTCCCAGGCCCAGGTGGGGCCAGACAGCAGCAGAAGCTGGGGGCAAGTGCTGCCTGCATGGGGTGAGGTCAGGGGAACAGGATGAAGAGGAGGGCGCTCTGAGCTGTACTTTTAACTTCTTTCCCTCCCAGCTTCACGCTTATTTTTCAGGTTTTTCCTCACCGTGGCCCTAATAGAATAACACGTTTAGATCAAGGGCACTTTTCCTTCTACGTTTCCTGAGTCCTTTAATTACGACAGTTATTGCCTCCTCATGGCACCTTGTGTTTTTTATTTCTCCAATCTAGGATGCGAGTGTTCACCAATGATTAATTCCTTGTCCTGGCTGGAACACCTGGTACCAGCTTCTACATGGGCATCAGCTGTCATCCCGTCAACCCCTAGACTCCAACATGACACCCCGATCCAGTAGGAAGTAGTAAGAGACAGTCGTCACCCTTTTCCTAACAATATAAAGATGGGAATGACAGGTTCTTGCCCTAGTATAACTTACTGTGCAGTTATGGCGGGGTAGTCTAACGTGGTGGAAAGCCAAAGTGGGAACGCTTACCACTTCCTGCTTCTTCTTCAGCCCTAATTGCAACTCCCCTTCCATTTGCATGCACAGAGGATTCCAATCAGCTCCTCACACGTCATCAATATCTGCCACATGCGCCACTTCAGTCAGAGGTCATATAACCCTCGGCCTCTCCATATCCTGTTGAAGGAGATGGCCCGGCTGCTGTGGGTTGTGTACTCCTTTCCAAGTGCTTAATAAACCTGTTGTACTTTTTGCTTCTCTATTGCTCCAGAATACTCTAACACTTTGTACTTTCATTTCCTGTTTAAGAAATTCTTGCCAAAATGTAAGTTGGAAATATTTTCTCTTTTTTTCTGGCAAATCTGTAGAGTTAACTCTTACCTTTAGATCCATGATCCACTTCCGGTTAATTTTTGTAGAAAGAGTCAGAGGCTAGCTCTTTTACATGTGAATATAATATTGTTCTAGCACCATTTGTTGAAAAGATTATTCTTCCTCCACTGGCAATAAAAATTTATGTGTATATAGTATACACTGAGAGAGCGAGGGAGACAGAGAGAGGGGAAGTAGTAGAGACAGAGAAACAGATACCGATCAGTGGATTTTTTTCAGGGCACTGCCTGCTACTTCACCACTGAGTTATACCCCGGAGGACCCTACAGTTACCTCTGCTTCTACAGTTTTCCATTCTGTATCTTTGCATTAAAATATGGGCAGGGTTTTGATTGTTTTCAAATCAGAATAAGTCTTGAAATCAGGGTGAGTTGATCCTCTAGCTTTGTTCTTCCTTTCCAAAGGAGTGAGTCCAAAGTTGCCTGGAACATTCTACATGGCATGGCCGTGGTCAGAGCCAAGAGTGCTGCTTGGTCCCTGGAGGCCGGGACAGGTACCTCACTGCTCAGGGCAGCACCTCTGGGGCAGAGCCTGAGCCGGTGGAGCTGCCCCGTCCATCTCCCCACCATTTAGGACACAGACTTCCCTGTATTTTCCTGTCTGCTCAGCAGGACCTGCAGGACCTAATGGGAGAAAGAGGGAAGAAGCTACTTTTTTTTTTTTTTTCTGACTGCACTTTTAACCAAAAAGTGCCCATGGAGGAGGGAAAGTGCCAACTTTCAAATGGCAAGATTCTGCCCAAAGTTCTTAAGCTGTGAAGATTAAAGACACAAAAACACTTTCATTTCCAGAGCGATAGTGAACTGCAGGGGGAAAGGTTGAGAGATGTTCCCGGGGCTTCTCTTTGAGATTCGTTCATAACAGGTGACAAGGATTCATGGAAAGAGTTACTGGCAGATGCTGAAAGGGAGGCGATGTGGAAGATCAGCTCCAGTGCTCTTATCTGCTGCCTTTTCTTCAAGGATTACAAAATGCTTTACAAATGTGCTGTCGCCCCACAGTTATCAATCTTTCCAGCTCCGCTGTGAAATGAGTGCAGTTTGGTGGTGCAGATGAAATGCAAACAGCTTGTCCATCTCCCAGTTGAACAGCGAAGACAGCAGAGCTTACACTTGGGGCTGGTGGGATGTCGGTGGGACTCCCAGAACTCCTGCCTAGGACCCTGCCATCTGACAGACTTCAGAATCTTTGGGGAAAAATATCCTGCATTCCTCTGTAAGTAGTTTTGTTCAGATAGAAGTATTCAAATTTTCCCCTATAAAGCTTGTCTATTTTGTATATAAATATGTAAATTTACACATTTATAAATTGTTCTTTAGAGAGATGAGTAGCTTGATTATTTTTTAAGAACTTTAAGGCAAGAAAGGAATTTTAAGTCACTTTATTTACTTATTTTTATGTTTTATGAGGGAGGCCATTGGTTCACAGAAAGCTGACAGAGCACAGCCAGGCCTGAAACCAGCTCTCTGGAATCTGTGTGTAGAGCTCTGCCCACTGGGTAGCATCTGCCCAGCATACATAACCTAGCTCCACACTCCCCTGTCCGTGGCAGACACCCACAATCGATCCCAGAACCCATCTTATTCCACCTCACTCTAGTTTCTACCAGAGATGCAGACAGCCCTTCTCATTGGAAGTGAGCAAAAGCAGAGTGGCTGAGGTGAGCCCAGACATTATCAGACCCACAATGGACTTTCAGGTCAAGCCATTCATCATCAGCTTCCATCATACCACCTAACCTTTCTGAGCCTCAGTTTCCACTTTTACTTATCCCATTGGTCCAAGTTGAGGATTAGCTTGTACACTGGCACATGTATGTAAGAACATAGCAGCACACGTAAGTGTACATGCTTTGGTGGGATTTGGAGATGACAATGATGGTGATGTTACTTTTTTGATGAATTAATTCTATTTTTATTTATTCTACATCTTTTAATAGCTATATTCATTTATAATAAGCATTTATGCAATCAATTACTTTTACTTCTTCCCTGCTGATGCTAGGGCTTGAATATATTTTAACTCCACTTCTTCCTCTTCCCTTTATTTTGACTTTAAAATCTAGGTATGATTTATGGACTGAATTATGTACCCCAAAAATTCAGATTAGACTTCCCAATTCCTGATGTTACTACATTTGGAGATAGGATATTTACAAAGGCTACCAAAGTTCAAAGAGCTCTTCAGAGAACCAAATCCCACAGGACTGATGCCCTTGTGAAAAGACAGAGGTGCCAGGGACAGATGTGCACAGAGACAGGACCCTGTAGGAGGCAGTGAGGAGGGGCCAATCTCCAAACCAGGCAGAAGGACAACACCGGATCTGCTGATGATCTTGCCTTGGATGTATGGCCTCTAGAACTGCGAAAACACAAATTGCTGTGTAAGCCACGCAGTCACTGTTGTTAACCCTAGCAGGCTAATACACTGTGTTTTAAATTTCAAAAGTTATAATCACTGTTGTTCTACATGGCCACTGTTCCTTTATGTTTTCAAAACACAGCACTCTCCAGGATTCTCCATTCCTACCCACATTTTTGCATTTCTGTCTAAGAACATTTTAATGAAGAGCTCCCTTTCATGTTGTTTTTAGCACAGGCCAGCTGGTGGTGAACTACCAGTTCGTCTATTTTGCTTTACTTTTAAAGGATTTTTTGGGTCAAATTTAGAATTGTAATGTGGTCAACACTTCCTTTCAAAGTACTTTAAGATAATGCTTCAAAAAAATTTTTTTTTCCTGCTTGCTTCACTTGTTCGAGAAGGTGTTGCTGGGGCTTTAGCTCAGGGGCAAAAGTGCCTGCCTGGCAAGCATGAGGTCATGAGTTCGATCCCCAGTACCCACCCCCCAAAAAAGAGAAGGTGTCAACCTCTCTGTGCTGATGGAAAGCTAATGTGCTCTCAGCACATTTCCCTTCACCACTGCCCCAGCTGCTATTCAGATTTTCCCCTTTGTTTTTTAGCCATTTATCTTCATGTATTTATGTGCAATTTTTCTTTGATCTCATCCCACTTGACATCCCTGATTGTCTCAAATATGAGGTTCAATGTTTTTGTTCAGTTTTGCAAAATTCCCAAATCTTTTTTTCTGCTCATCTGTTCTTCTCTTCAACGGAGACTTCCATCACACTATTCTCAGACTATTTGTCTAGGTCCCACATATCTCTTACACTTTTTCCTGTGCCAATGCTCCTTGACTTATGATTGGGTTATGTCCTGATAAACACATTGTAAGTTAAAAATATCATGTAAGGGAAATGGGTTACTCTCCCTGGCTTGAACACAGCCTGGCCCAGGCCCATAGTGTGCTGTTGGGTATGAGTTGCTTCCTCTTGTGATCCTGTGGCTTCCCAGAGCTGTGCTGGCTGCTGCCCCCCAGGGAAGAAGTGGGGCTGTCTCACTGTATTATCATGGGCCAGGAAAAAAGTCAATGCTCCAAATTGGAATAATGGTTCCTACTGAACATGTGTTGCTTTTGCAGTATTACAAAGTTGAAAAATCACTACATGAAGCCATCAATTGGAGACCATCTGTATTTTTATCTATTTTTGCTTCAGCTTTGATAGTTTCAAAGGACCCCTCTGGTGGTCTTCTTTCTTGTTTTCAAAACTAGCTGTTGCATTTTAAGTTTTATTTTAGTCTAGAACTTGCATTTGTTCTGACTTAAGTTACACTCTTGCCAATCAAAGTAGAAGTTCCCATTTGCCTTTACAAGTCTGAATCTTTTTCTGTCTCTTGTCTGGTATCAGTCATCTACTTTGCAGTGCAGCTACATAACCAATCACTCCAAAGTGGCAACGTTTAGAAGTCATTCACTTATTCTTTCAGGCATCTGCACTTTGGTTTGGGGTCATTTAGTCCATATTGTGGGTCTCAGTGCTGAGCTGCATGTGGGTCCAGAGCTGTCTCTGGTCCTTCCCTTCCACCTGGACCAGCGTCCCTGGGGAATAGCAGCTGTGCCTGCCCTGGGGTGATGTCCCTGGTACAGTTACTTTCATTGAGGAACTGAATTTTAAAGAAAAGCCACATCCCAAAGAATTAAGATGTTAACTGGTAAGTAGTCATTTTACTTACCCAATCTGCTCCCATGATGAATAAATGCAGCAGCCACCACTGAAGCTGAGACACGTCCCTATGAGCTCCTCCTACTTTAGCAGACTCTTTTATTTCCCTTCCAGTACATGCCCCACATTAGGAAAAGAGAGAGCAGCAGGAAAGTGAGACAGAAGGTTGGACCTTGTAGATGAGCTCTGAATGCTTCCTCTGCAGAGCAACTTGGCTTGAAGTAGGGGCCTCTGGTTTTGGAGGATAACGCACTGCAGCTTAAATCCCAGCTGTGCCCTGGTCCTCCTGACCCTGCTCTGTGCTCCCCTGGGCATGACCTACCTATTTGTAAACAGAGATGGGAATAAAGTATAATAATTATTTGTAAACCTATAATGATCAGATTTCTACAAACAAAATTGTAAAACACTGAAGTTTTAAAAATTATACATATGATTTATTGATTTAAAGATATAATTAAATTACCCATACAACTGGTACATAAGATTATAAAATAAAATTGTCCATAATGAGATGGGTGCGCCTTGACATACAGTAGGAGTGCATCCCATTAGAAGCTGCCAATCCTGTTGCTCGAAAAGGCACTGAGTAACTGTAGCCTATGGAACATCCAAGCCTAGCTGCACAGCACCCTGTGCAGCCTGGGTCATTTCCCTTCAAAGCCCTGGGTATGACAGAGAACTCTGCTCCCTGGGGCTGCCCAGCACTCTGGGAATGGACAGTATAGCACTCTGCTGGCCTGGGGAAGGATCAGAATTCAAAGTTCCATGCAGAGCTTCTACTTTTATGTGATCATAAATACATATGTAAAATATTGCAGGGAAGAGTTGCATTAGTGATTGCTATTTGATTAGTTACCAGGAACACAATCTCATATAGCATCAGATTGATTTATCTTGACCTTAGTGAATCAACTGATTTACACTGAGCACTTTTTGGAGAAAAAATGATTTGTAGCAAGGTCAAAATTTGGGACATGTGTAATGTGTGTATCAGGGACCTCCGTGATGGACGGGGATGTTGGTTACCCTGTGGGTGTTCACAGCTATGGCTTCTGCTAGCTGTTTTCTTAGGCAGCCGTGTTGTCACAGACAATCAGTATTACTCTTGACTGCAGACAACAGGATTCAACTTATTTCACATGTTTCTAAGGGCAGCTTCAGACACTGTTTTTCTGTTTTTCCAACTTTTGCTAGGGTTACAAACCCAGTCTGTTTTTCCACATTTCTTTTGAGATTTTTAAAAATGGTTTCCACTCACTTCTGCTGTAAGGCTCTATTGCAGTGTTACGAGCACTGTTTAATCTAAATAGCAGATTGATAGGGGCTGACCTGAGGTAGGAGGCGGAATGAGGACAAGTGAACCACAGAGAGCCATGGGCCAAGGATTGTGAAACCAGACGGAGCTAGGAAAACTGTGTCAGGTTACCAGAAAGCCAATAGATAAAGTTCTTCTGCCCCTCAGGACCCCAGGCCATGTGTAAACCCAAAGGCACATAATCCTAGCCTTTGTCCCTGTTGTAACCTAACTCAAGCGCCACCATTCTGTTCTGTATGCACTGTGGTCTTTGTCCTGAAATGAACTTTGAACCTCCCAAGTATCCCCTGCACAGCCCCCAGCCTTTGTTTCCCATAAATTCCCCAGCACTGCACTCTGACCCTAGGCAAACAACAGGATGTCAGATGTCCTGGCACTCCAAGAATGCACAGATGTGCTAATGAGCAAACCTTCCTGTAATAAAAAAAAATAAGCCTGTCTCTCGGGACAATTTGCCCTTTGTTCCCCCACACTTGTGCAGTTTTTCCCTCTATAAACTACCCCAAATCTTAGCCTAGTTACACAGTGGTATAAATTCCACCTGCACTCTGTGTCGCTGGGTACCAGCCTAAATAAAGTGCTCCTTTTTCCTTCAAGACATCTTGGCCTTTTATCTTTTTTTCATAACTTTTGATCTTTGATTTTCAGGGTACAACATTTGGGGGCTCATCCAGGATTGGCCCTAAGACCCCGCCTCGAATTTTTCTTTCATCTGGGTTGGTGCTCTGTAAGTATCTTCTATTTATGTGTTTATGTTTTTTTTTTTTGTTTTGTTTTAACTTTGGCACGCAGTTGGACTGCAGTTGAGCCGAGAGCTTCTGCACCGGAGTGGGATGTCCCCTGGGGGCTACTGCCTGTCGTTTGTGAATATGGGGTTTTTACCCATTTGTGAATTTGGGGTTTTACCTGTCTGTGAATTTGGGGCATTTGCCTGTTTGTAACTAAGTTGTTAGCTTCTGTTCCAGGTCTTATGCTGCCTATTGGATTTAAGGGATTTAATAACTGTTATTTCCCTTTAGGTTGCACAAGTGTGGACAGAGAGGCATTTATGTGTGTTATCTGTGTCTTCTGTGTCTTTTGTGGCACCTTATTGTATGTCTGTTTAACCAACCGTTTCTTACCAGCTACTATGGGAAAAGGATCTTCAACTGTGTCTCTAACTCCTCTGAGTCTAGTTCTTAATCATTTTGGAGAATTTAAACAGATAGCCCAAGGATATGGAGAACCTATACACACTGGAAGACTGTGTATTTTTGCTCTCTGGAGTGGCCTCATGAAGCTCCAGAATGGCCAGAGATTTGCAGTTTCGATATGGTCACTGCGGAGGCAGTCCGCAGATATGACTTTGGCCCTCCAACCCATCCTGACCAAACTGCATATATACAGATTTGGATTGATCTCATTTATGATTCCCTTTCCTGATTAAAAAGGTTTCTTAAGGCTTCCAAGCAGCAGCCCAGCGATCCTCCGTAACTGGCCCCGTTGAAAGTGAAACCAAGACCAGAGCTGCGCCTGATTCTTTCAATCCAGGAGAAAGAGCCGCTGCCACCCCCTTATCGTCCCTCTGTCCTCCCCCCCAGCGCCAGTTTCACCAGAGATAGAGCCCGCTTCCCTGGCCGTCCCAGAGCCCCCTTTCCGCCCTCCCAGCCCTGTTTGGACTAGAGGTCACAAGTGACCAGAGTTGCCCGACTCCTCCTCCACTACCCCCGCCCTTTTGCCTTTAGGCAAATACTTAATCCTGAAGATCCTGCTGCTCCTATTTTCACCTATGTTCCCTTTTCCACCTCCAATCTGCACAACTGGAAGGGAAAGAACCCGCCTTTCTCTAAGGACCCCCAAGGTCTCATTTCTCTCTTAGAATCCATTTTCTCCACCCATCATCCCACTTGGCATGACTGCCAATAGATATTTCAGGTGTTGTTTACCGCCAAGGAGAGAAAATACATTCGTACTCTGGGGTGGAGAGCGGTGCTTGACCCAGAGGGGAACCGGTCCTCTGACCCAGAATGCCTAAACTGGAGTTTCCCTTTGTCCGGCCCGATTGGAATCCCAACACCACTGAAGGTAGGGAGGCTCTCGTTCAGTATCACCAATTTTTTCTGCAAGCCCTTAAGGGTGCCACCAGAAAAATCCACACAACCTGTCCAAGGTCTCAGAGGTAAGGCAATTGGCTAATGAATCTCCTTCGGGTTATTTGGAATGATTGCAGGAGGCCTATTGTATTTATACCCCCATAGATCCAGCAACACTTGAGAACGCAAGGGCTATTAATATTGCCTTGTCTCCCAATTGGCCCCTGATATCAAAAAGAAATTACAAAAGCTTGGGGGATTGAAGGTATGCCCCTTAGCCAGCTAGTGGTAATAGCTCACAGGGTATTTCACAATCGGGAGGATCCTCAAGAAGTTAAAGATAGAAAGCTGACCAAAGTGCTAGAAGTATTATGGGAACAGGTTGCAAAGCCTGCTGACAAGGGAAAGAAGCGCCCTCCACTGGAGAAAAATCAATGCACCTATTGTAAAGAAACAGGACATTGGCGCAGGAACTGCCCGAGGCAAAAAGCAAAGCTAGAAAAGGACACAAAAACCTTGCTGTCCCTAGATTGAGAAAGTCAGGGCTACAGAGGCACTTTTACGGGCTTTAAGCAGACTGGGGTACAAAGTTTCTGCTAAAAAGGCTCAGCTTTTACCTGGGGTACCAAATTCAGGAAGGAAAAAGGACCCTATCTTCTGAAAGCATACGGGCTATTCAGCAGATCCCTGTTCCCAAAACAAAGAAGCAAGTATGAGGGTTTCTGGGAGCTGTAGGATATTGTAGGCTCTGGATTGTCAACTTCACAGAAATAGCACAACCTCTCTATGATTCACTGGGGGGAGCTACTCAAGAGCCTTTGGAGTGGACTGATATCCAAGATCAGGCCTTCAGCCAGCTGAAGCAGCCCTCATTGAGGCGCCTGCACTAGCCCTACCTGACTTACAGAAGCCCTTTGCCCTCTATGTAGATGAAAAAAAGGAATATAGCAAAGGGAGTGTTGACTCAAAGCCCAGGACCCTGGCAGAGACCAGTGGCCTATCTCTCCAAGAGACTTGATATAATGTGGCTGCTGGCTGGCCACCTTGCCTGCGAGTGGTCTTCTTGGTGGCCTTGTTGGTAAAGGAAGATCAAAAATTAACTTTTGGGCAGAGACTCATGGTTGTTTCCTCTCAGTCACTGGAAACCCTTATTAAGGCCCCACCGAGCTGTTGGTTATCCAACTCCAGAACTATGCACCACCAGGCCTCACTGCTGGACCCCGCCACCATTAGCTATAAGACCACCGCAGCTCTAAACCCTGCCACGCTGCTGCCTGATGACGACCCTCTGCACCTCTACATGACTGCGCGGAGGTAACTGATCATCTTCAAAGTCTCCGACCGGACTTAACTGATGTGCCCCTGCCCAGGGCCGCCTCCTACTTCTCTGGCGGAAGCAGCTATATCCATCAAGGTAAGCGGGTCGCGGAGCAGCAGTTACCACCGAGTCCCGAGTCTTATGGGAGCAGCCTCAGAGCCAGGAGCATCTGCACAGAAGGCCGAGCTCATTGCCCTCACTGCGGCGCTTAAATTGGCAGAAGGAAAACAGGTTAATATCTACACTGACAGCAGATGTGCGTTTGCAACGGCCCACGTTTATAGGGCTACTTATCAAGAACGAGGCCTACTGACTTCAGGGGGACAAAAGATCAAAAATGCCCTCAAGTATTGGACCTACTAGTGGCCATCTGGATGCCAGAAAAGGTTGCCATCATTCATTGTAAGGCCCACCAGACGGGAGATGATCCTGCTCCATGAGGGAACAATCTAGCAGATGCTACTGCCCGGAAAGCAGCTACAAAATCAGTGGGGACTGATATGGCCCCAACATTATTGCTGACTCCCCCTACTTTGTCAGAGCCAGTATATACTTGGAAGGACCTACACCTGGCAGCCCAGCCTCAGGCAAAGCCCAACATATCTGGAGGCTGGTATCAACTGCGTGATAAGCGGATTCTATTGCCTGAGACACTTGGACGGGAACTTATCCAATAGACCCATAGGTCGACTCATTTAGGGGGATCAAAACTGGCGACCCTCTTTTGGGACCGCTTCTTCCTTCCCCAGCTGTCCAAGCTTGCCCACTCTGCAAGCCTCAGATGCCCACAATGTCAACTTGTTAATCCAAAACGTCAGCTGCAAATTAAGACCACCCACCATCAAGGAGCTAAGTTGGGAGAACATTGGGAAGTGGATTTCACAGACATGGGAGAACCTGGACTGCAAGGTCACAAATACCCGTTGGTCATGGTGGACACCTTTACTGGATGGGTAGAAGCTTTCCCCACTAGGTCTGAGTCAGCTTTGGTAGCAGTAAAAAGCTTTTATGTGAAATCCTACCTTGTTTTGGTTTCCCACTATCTATGAGGTCCAATAATGGCCCGGCTTTCATAGCCCAGGTGACCCAAAAATTGGCTCAGGCTCTACAGATTGATTGGAAACTCCATTGTGCATACCAGCCTCAAAGGTCAGGGCAGGTAGAAAGGATGAATCAGACCTTAAAAACGGTAATTACTAAAATGGCCTTGGAAACTGGTGAGAACTGGGTGAGTCTCCTTCCTTTGGCTCTCTTGTGCCTGCTGTACTCCCTATGTTGCTGGGATATCCCCTCTTGAAGCCTTATATGGAAGACCCCACCCCTCATTCCTAAAATTTCTGAGGAAAAGCTGGCTGACCTTGCTAACCAGGACCTTATTAAATCCCTCCAGGCACCTCAGCCCATCCTGACTTCAATTAACTGCTTATTCAGACAACAGCACCCAGCACCTGAGGCCTCTCCAGGGGACGACTAACCTGCTGCTGACCCCAGAATGTTAGTCCTCATCAAATGGCACCACCGGGAATCCCTTGAGCCTCGCTGGGAGGGACCCTATACCGTGGTCCTCAGCACCCCAACTGCGGTCAAGGTCGCCGGAAAGCCCGCCTAGATTCACTACAGGCACAGCAAGCTGTCCCAACGTCGGAAGACGACCACCCTCCAGATAAGTGGACTGTGCAGCCCTCTAAGGCTCCTCTAAAGCTTAAGGTAACTTAATGCTCCTGATGTTGTTGCTTGTCTGTGGCTTCCCTTTGGGAGCCCTGGGAGCCCCTGTTCACAGCCCTGCTTATGGGACTTGGGTAATAACAGACTATAATACTGGGGAGAAACTGGCAACCAGCACCACCGTTCACGGTGTCGTAACCCTAGAGCTTTGTACCCTACTGAATAGGACCCCACTGATGGTTTACGATTATCCGAGAGTGTAAAGGGATGGCGAATGCAGTCCAGCTCCCGAAGATCTGGGGTTGTTTTTCCTTTCTTTTTAAATCTTATTTTATTTTTTAATGGCAGCTAAAGGTATTCAGATTACAGTTAAATTGTGGCCTTTTAAAAAAAGATATTTTCTTGGATTATTTAGAACATGCAAGCCTCATATTTTTAATCAGATGAAATATGTATGAAATTAATGAGTTTTTCTGATTGTAGATTCATCATGACTTTTTAGTACAATCAATTGTGAAATTTACAGTATATGCTAAAATTCAGAATTTTCCAAATACTAGAATTCTACCAGCATTCTTTGTTAAGCCTTGCATGCAAAATTTAAAATTTGTATATTGCCACCTAAAATTTACATGAAATATGTTTGAAGTATTTCAAATTTACAGTGAAATGTAGCTTCCTTGGAAAACAAACCATAAAATTTAGTAAGTTTTCTATTTTATCAACTGGAATGCTTTATATTATGTTAAGCTATTTTATTCCATGCACATTCCTCATTTTTCATTCATTTATCCTGCCAATTATTTAATTTTTATTGTAAAGCAGTTTTTAGTATTTGCTTTTGTTTTTTTACTTTGGTGCCTTTTCAATTGGCATGTCTTTAAAAGTATTTTTCTTTCTGATTAAAATTGTGTGTGTGTGTGTGTATATATATATATATATATATATATATATATATATATATATTTGTGGGTTTTTAAAATTATATTGACTTTACCAAGTGAAACCAAGCCATACTGTTTTTGAACCAGTTTTAAAAAAAATTACAGTTTTTAAAGTGTAGCATTTTAAGGTGGTGAAAACACGTGGAATGATTCAATATTTTAGACTACTGAAAGAAAATCACTTCAAGGATTTTGTTGAAAGTTTTAATGTCTGAAAAGCGAGAGGAAGGAAATTGACTGGTAATAAGTTAAAAAAAAAAAAAGAGGGACAAAGAAAGTGGTTTTGTCTTCAAGTCAAATGTCTGGCTGTGCCAGGATGTGAAAGAAGACAGGAAAAGCTCAACTTGAGGGTGTGCAGTAAGGTGTAGAAAGATCGAGAGGATGTAAATTTTATTTTCCTTGGTTTATTGTACCTGCAAATAGCAGGTTTGAAAAGAAACAAATCTGTTCAGAATTTGACAGTATTAGATCAGTTTTGGTAGATTTATTCATAAGACTGGTGAACCTTTACTGCAAAATGTTTCCATTAAAATGAGATTATACTCTCAGTATTGTTCATACTCGCCCGAGAAGGAATTGTTCTGTTATGCTTGGAAATGTGTCACTTGGAATTGGGATGGCTGGATCAATAGGATTAAGTATATCTAGTTTCATAGTAGGAGACCAAAACTATAGACACCTCACTACACTCATTAACCGACACCTAGCTAGCCTTGGCGACTCTGAATCTAAATTAAAAGATTCTCTAAGCTCCTTAGCCGAAATGGTTTTACAAAACCGCCGAGGCTTGGACCTTCTTTTGCTAAAAGAGGGAAGTCTCTGTTTGGCCTTAGGAGAAACCTGTTGCCTATATACCAACCATTCTGGGGTCATCAGGCAAAACATGGTTGCCCTTAAGAAATGGTTACAGAAACGGGAGCGGGCACAACTGGCAGAACAAAATTGGTTTGAGCGATGGTTCTCATTTTCCCCATGGTTGGCCACCTTTATATCGGCAGCTATAGGACCTCTGCTAATCCTCTTGGCCGGTGTAACTATTGGTCCCTGTATCATAAATAAACTGGTATCTTTAAAGAGCCGAATACAAGCTATCAAGCTGATGATCTTAGCGACCCAGGGTTATGAGCTAGTACCTGTAGATTCAACTATGAGCCAATGATTTGGCTCACTGACAAAAATCAGTGGGGAATGTTGTAACCTAACTCAAGCGCCACCATTCTGTTGTGTATGCACTGTGGTCTTTGTCCTGAAATGAACTTTGAACCTCCCAAGTATCCCCTGCACAGCCCCCAGCCTCTGTTTCCCATAAATTCCCCAGCACTGCACTCTGACCCTAGGCAAACAACAGGATGTCAGATGTCCTGGCACTCCAAGAATGCGCAGATGTGCTAATGAGCAAACCTTCCTATAATAAAAAAATAATAAGTTTGTCTCTCGGGACAACTTGCCCTTTGCTCCCCCACCCACACCTTTGCGGTTTTTCCCTTTATAAACCACCCCAAATTTTAGCCTCGTTACACAGCAGTATAAATTCCACCTGCACTCTGTGTCGCTGGGTATCAGCCTATATAAAGCGCTCCTTTTTCCTTCAAGACATCTTGGCCTTTTATCTTTTTTACATAACTTTTGATCTTTGATTTTCGGGGTACAGCAGTCCTCTCTGCTTGCATTGCAGTTTTGTGCTCAATCTCCAGTGGGCTTTGGATGCAGTGACATTTCCTGAAAATTTTGGTTTGGTCAGAAACTTCCTCTTAGGGTGGGTAGATTGATCAGCAGCTGCAACTTTCTGTCACTCCCCAACTACAGACCCTCCTCTCCACATAACCCTAGGACTTTAGGAGACCCAGCTTGGCTCCTGCTGTGGTGTGGGCCCCTCCCACTGGCCCAGCCCCACCCCGTGGAGTGGACCTTTGCTTCTTTTGCTTGTTCTTGTTCTCCTGTTTAATAACTTGCACTCTTGCTACTCTTTCTGAGAGTCCTGCTCAATTCTTTTTTCAGGACACCAAGAATCTGGAAACAACAATCCCAAGATTCTCCATCTGATAATGGACCCATTAATCAGGTTTGCCCTGAAGGATTTTCTCTGTGACCAGAAGGACTCTGTTGTCAGGCAAAGCAGGGGGGCACTGAGAATGTATCCGCAGTCCGGCCTGGATGTGGGGCAGCTTCAGCTCTGCTGTTTTTGTCTTTTTTCTTTTCTTTTTAAATTTTAGCTCTTTCCTGTTCCAGCTGCTTTAATGATGTTTTATCCTAAGGAAAGGCCCTGGTTCTAACTGTGACAGTGTTTTTCAGAAAGCTCTGTAGACTCTAATTAAAGGGCAAGGGATTCATTGTCAGATGACTGCAAGATAGTGGCAGAGATCACAAAGATCATGTTCTATGCTCATTTATCTCTGTGTTCCTTGCCTGCCAGGACTTTGCTGGATAAGCAAGAACAATTTCAGAATAAATTTGAATACATCAACTTGCATTCACCTGAGGATTTCTATCTGGCTATTTATCAATGCTGTATCTGACTTAAATGCATCACATGGTACAATGCAGTTCCTGCCTGCCATTGATGCATCCCATGATGCAACAGATCTGTCCCATGGTGCACTGCAGTTCCTGCCTACCACTGATGCATCCCAGATCCATCCTATTGTGCAATGTGGTTCCTGCTTGCCACTGATCCATTCAGCAGGGCAGCACAGTTCATTCCTGCCATGGATATAACCCATTGTACAAGGGTTACAATGGGTTACAGCTTTCTGGACAAGTTTCAGCTGCCTTCTGGGTCCCATGCATGGCCATCAGGATCAGTCACCATTATGTGCAAAGCTCAGTTCTATCTTAATTTCTTTTCCTTGAGGATAAGGAAGAAACTTCTTGTGCTTCTGTTGCATTCTATTCCTGCCTCTATAACTAGCACTCATTTTGTAATTACCCAGCTTTCTCCCATCTCCCCAGGCCACATGGGCACACCCAGGGATTATACTAGCATAGCGCTCAGTGGAGTTACTTTTTACTGAGCTCTTCTTATCCTTTTTTTTAACCCTTGGTTCTGCTTATGCTTTCTCTCTGCAGTCTACAAAGTGCTTGTGTTGTAGAGTCATTGGCTTTCTGCCATTCACCGTCTCTTCAGCCAAAAAACGACAGTCCTTATGCCACCTTCAATAGGTATCCGATACCTAGCATACAGTGGGCCTTAGTTAAACATAATTGGGCAGGTGAAAGAGCTCTGGTGTCATCATCATCATCATCTTCATCATTTACAGTGCAGATACTCAGCCCAGCGCCTTCACAGTGAGCAACACCCCCCTGGGCTTTTTCACTTTTTAATTTAATTTCACAGAGTCTCCTTAAATCGTTAAGTTTCCCAGGCTGGGTTTGGACTTGTGATTCTCCTGCCTCAGCCTCCCAGAGTGCTGGGATTACAAGTGTGTGCCACCACGTCCAGACAGTATTACCTTTATAATTATTTATTTCCTCCAGTTATCACCAGTGGGATGATTTGTAGGAAAACTTCAACTTCAAACTCGTAAGTACAGTTCTTGTAAGAATCTTAGGTGATCAGAACTGGTGGCAGTGGCCTCTTCTTTTCCTCGTGTAACCTCTCCTGATGGATTCCCACAAAACAACTTTTCTTACGTGTCCAATTGGAGGACATTGGAGTAACACTACCGAAGATCATTCCGAGAACTGTTTATGCCAATCCCAAGGTTAAAAACTGGAAGCCATTGTGATTAGGTTAAACAGTCAGGTTCATTATAAAAAAATAATACCTTCAAGGATGTTTTCAAATATCTTCAATATCCGTTACGCTCTGTGTCCCTCTAATCTCGAATCTGCAGATTCAACTCTTCGTCACTCATAAACTACACAAAGGCTGGGGTTGGTCGTAAATTCCAGCAGTCAGGAGACTGAGGCAGGAGGATATCCATGAGTTTGAGACTAACCTGGTCTACTTGAACTACATGGTGAGAAACTGCCTCAAAAAATCTAAAAAGAAAGAAAGAAAGAAATACAAATGGCCAAAAAGTACATCATGCTTAGTCACCAGGGAAATGACCACTTCACATCCCCTAGGATAACTGTAATAATAATAAAGATAATTAGTATTGGTGATGATATGGAAAAATTGAAACTCACACACTGCTGGTAGGAATGTAAAATGGTACAGCCACTTCGGAAATCAATTTGATAGCATCTCAGAAAGTTGAATATAGAGCCAAGCATGGTGCCACACACCTGTAATTCTGGCAGGGAGGCAGAAGGATTGCTGAGTTCAAGGCCAGCCTGGGCTCCGCAGTGAGTTTAACCAAGGCCAGCCTGAACCGTGCGGTGAGAGCCTGTCTCAAAGCAAGAACAACAACAACCACAACAACAACAACGAAACTACACAAAAGCAGATGAAAAGATGCAAATCACTGTACACTGGACTCAAGGATGGAACTGGCCCTGCAGCAGGTGGCATGTGAGGAATGTAAAGGTTTACTGAAGCCCAACCCCTATGCAGATGAGTCTCAGATCACCATGGAGACATCTCAGAGAGAAGCCATGGGATGGTAATGAAAGAGGCAGCATCATAATAAACTGAAACACACAGGCATGGTGTCTGTGGGGCTGGGAATGCCAATGAGACCGCGGACGGGCGGATGGAGGAAGAAAGAGGCTGAAGAAAAGAGGCAGAATCAGTGGTGTTAAAACCTAGTGCCCTGATTTGGAATTTGAGTATTAGAGACTTCAGTCAGTCTGGGGCCTCTTCCTGTTGATGGTGTCGCACAGTGCATAATAAATTGCCTTTTAATTTCTAGACTTGTGAAGGTGCCCTGGCTTCCAAGGGTTCAGGGCACTTAAGGATGAGGCTTAGTGGATTTGTTTTCTGCGGATTCTAAGTCACAGGTGGCTCCACGGGCCCCTGTAATGAAGCCAGGAGAATACCAGCTCGGAGGGAGCAGCACAAACCCTCCTGTAAGAGCTGGGCTGTGACTCTCCGCATCAGTTAAAGGCAGGGTCTTTCCTTCCAGGGCTCTGCCCCCAGACTGGAGGAACTGCCTGGAAGAAAGCATTAGTGCTCAAAGGCATGGCTTTTTTTCAGGAGGATTCACAGACAGACACCCGCACAGCTGAGTGGTCCAAACCATCACCCCGTGCAGTTATAAATCCATCTTTGCACCTAGAGTTCCAGGTCATGGAGGCAACATCTACAGTATTAATTGTCTTTGATTCCTCTGTGTCTTGCACATTGCGTGTGTGGTTAGGCGGGAGCTTGGTATATGGTAAGGGATCGATCAGAGGGGAGAAGAGTGTCCTTGCGTAACTGGGGTGGTACACGGCACATTTTTCCATTAGGGCCCAAGAAGCTGGGAAGGCTCAGAGACGGACACTGCGATTTCAGCTCTGGGACGATTTCTGAGAACCCTGAAATACAGTCAGGGATGGCTATATTTTGTCTCCACGTCCTCTGACAGTTGACCTCCAAATATTCCCGACTTTCTGGTTGAAAAAAAAATAGTTGGTAAGTTTAAGAATAGTTACAAATATGTGTAGACTTTTGAGAGCACAGAGGACACTCTGGGAGCTGAGGCAGGAGGAATGCATGTTCAAGGCCTGCCCTGGATATAGTGAGATTGGGTCTCAAGGAACCAAGAACGACAAAACAAAACAAAAAAAGCAAAGCAAACCCACAGCTGAAAACATTAAAATTTGTGACAGCTGTTACAGTGGCGTCACCGACTCCTCTGCCCTACAGGAAACACTTCGTAGTGTTACATGTTAAGCAGCGGGCCCCACCGCCTTAATACCTTCTTGGGGTCCCTTGAGTCCCTTTGAATCTGCGCGTGTTGCTAGCTGGAAAGCAGCATCCCGTGCTCTTCCGCGGAAGCGGCAGCCTTCCGTTGACGCACTGTGACCCCTTGTGGCAGGCCTGGGGATGGCACCCCGACCGGCTCTAAACGATGCCCTGCCCGCGTGGCCCAGGGCCCCCCATCTCTCCACCAGCCAGGCCGCGTCCCCCTTTCGCCGCCTCTGCCGCGCCCCCGAAGACGGAGCGGGCTGGACGAGGGCTGCGTCGGGGAGGGCGCCCGATCCTCGTGCGCGGCCGACGGTAGCGTGCTTGGGCCCGAAGTCGCTGCCGATCCTGGCCCGCGCCGCCGGGTTGCACCAGCAGGGGCCGCATCGGCTCCCCCGAGCTCCCCGCGCTCCGCCTGCGCCGGTGGCTTCGGTCCCCCGGGGGGCGACGGGCCTTCCAGGCGCTGCGTTGGTAAACGCACTTTTCTCCCCCGGAGACAGGTTTCCATGGAAACCAAATCCTCCAAGAGGGACCAGCACGGGAGGCAGAGTTTGGAGAGGGCTGGAGGGAGGCGCAGTGGCCAGGGCGCAGGAGCCGGGCTCCGCCTGGAGGGACCCCGGGGCCAGCGAGCCCGCAGGCACCGCCCGCAGAGCGCGGGGAAGGGGCCGGGCGAGCCGCTGCGAGGCTCACCTCGACCCTGAACTCCCAGCGCCGAAGGGACGCGGCCGCGAAGCCCGGCGACGGGCAGGCCGAGAGGGCCGGGGCTCCCCGTCCCCGCCTCCCCCTTCTCCCCGCCTCACCCCCCCAAGCTGGGAGGAATTTCGGGAACCAGGCCCGCGGCCCGGAACCTCAGCCCCGGCCGGAGGAGAGCGTGAGGCCGGCTGGGCTGATCCCGGGGGGGAGGGGCCCGGGGAGGCGGGAGAAGCGCTCGGGCAGTTTTAACTGCTTCCGGGGGCTGCTCCAGCCCGGCTGCTGGTGAACTCGAAACGGGCCTCTGACGCCCGGACACGGGTTTTCACAAATTACTGCACCATGCGACCAAGTTTTAGGACCAGTAGGAAGACTATTCCTGGCACCTGCTCTGCTTTGCTCTGCTCTGCTCCCCTCCCTTTCCCTTTCCTCTCCCTCCTGTCCCTTCCCGCGCCCCCTCTCCCTCCCCCTTTCCCTTTTCTTTTTTCTCTTCTTACTCTTCCTCTCCTCCCCCCCCCCTTTCTCCTCCTTCAAGACCGGATCTCCCTATATAGTTAAGGCTACTCTTGAACCCAGCATGTAGCCCAGGCTGATCTGGGGCTCACAGCAATCCTCCTGCCTCAGCCTTCTAACTGCTGAGATCACAGGTGTGCACAGCCACACCCAACTGCTCTATTTCTAGCACTTTTGACCTCTAGCTTTTGTCACACACACTCCCTTTTTAAAAACTTCAGCTTTGTAGAAAATAGATTAAGTGTAAAAGTAGTGGGAAGACATTTCAGAATATTCAGATTCAACAGGCCCAATTTGACTGTGTGCTGAACATGCTCAGGAGGGGGTGAAGCAGCCTGAAGGCTGGGGTGGATTCGAACTTCCGGATTCACGATTCAGCAGCTGCTGCAGCCTACCTCTGACCTCTGACCCCTGACCCCTGACCCGTTTCCTTCAGCCAGCTGCAATTCCAACTCTGCCCCGGTGTGCATGGAGCCCTATGGGGTCCAGGGTCATGCAAATAGGACCTGGCTTTGTGTGTCAGTTATAACACAGTGTGGTTCCCCTCTGCCTCCCTCTGTCCTTGGTAGATAATGCGTCCTATCTTCTGACGATCAACTGGTACTGGTAAAGGACTAATGTGTTCCTGTTCTCTGATGGTAGGAACAGGAAATGTGTGGCCAATAAACGTGGCCAGGACACACGCACTGATTTTCCGTGGTGAGGGTGATAGCTGGTGAGGAATCACTTATGTGGTGTGACTTCTTGAGTGCCCAAAGGGAGGGCGAGCTCAAATAAGCCCTCTGTCTTCATTTGCTTCTAGTTATTCACTTTCCTCGTAGATTGTAAAGTCACTTAGATAACAATAGAGCGAGGGACCACACATTTGATAGCGGTGTTACCGTGGACTCTGGGGTTCAGGCCAAGTTTCTAGGTTCCTGTGCTCAACAAACTGAGCTTGCCGTGGCAGGCAAAGGTCAGAAAAAAGCAACAGTGTTTATTAAGGCGATGGTACACCGGGCTCAGGGCTGCAACAGGATAATGGGCCAACGCAGGGGAGTCAGGTGCTGGGCTTTGTAAGGCGGGCCACCTCCCCGTGGGGCTTCCCACCATGCTGGGTGCTGAGTGGGTGCAGTGCTGAGTCATGTCAGCTGCCTCAGATGCAACTGTCCTTCCCCATACTCCCTCTGTCATAGTTGGATGTATGAGACGCAGTCCTCCTGGCCAAGAAAGGTCACGGAGGTCACTGCAGTCACTGTGCACGCAGCCTGACTGGGAATTTTCTGGAGCAGGCTCGGGAGTCTTTGCTTTTCTTATCTCTGCTTCTGTGCAGCCACCCTCAGGACAAGGACTGGGGGGAGGGTGGCTCTGGGGCACTACTTGGGTTCGGAGGGAGAGAGGGGAGTGGCCTCATAACCCCAACTGCGCTGTGTGTACTAAGAGGGCCGCAGCTCCGGGCCTGGAAAGGGTAACACCGCCCCCTCCTGAGCATGGCCCCATGGAGAGCCATGCAGTGTGATTAGACATGCGCAGACCACCGCTGACATCACTCCTTCTGACCGATTTCCTATTTATGTATCTTTTCCTTTTATACATTTTCTTATTTTGAAATTGATCACCTTGCTTCTTTATCCATAAATACCCCTAAACCTACCCCCAGGGAGACACAATTAGTATCTGGTGAATGAACTCCTTTTTTTTGGTGAAAATTTGACTTTTCAGTCATTGGCATACTGCGCCATAGGCAAAAGGGACCTGGTTGGTAGCAGCATTGAGAGTCCTGTCTTCCCCTTACAATAAGAATTAGTGCTCGGAGGATCAGCCTGGTAGGCAGGGTGGGAGAGACTGAGGAACTGGGGCGCTGGGGGAGGGTATGAACAGGGCTGAGGAAAGACACCATCCACACTTGGTTATTCACTCACTTCTCCCAGACACGGGGGGACCCTGTATACAGGTAGCATCCAATTTTCTCTTACTGGGGGCGCTGGGAAAGCAGACAGCCTCCAGCATGCGGCTCTGGTAAGTGGCTGTGGCCCGGCAAGCCGAGGCCGCCCCAGGGCGAGAACCATATCAGCATTTCCTGCCACCAGCAACGTGCCATGCTGAGTACATATTGTGCCAAGCTAATTTTGATGCATATATAAATATGTAAGTGCATGTAATTCATTATTATTTATACATGAATGTGTTTATGTATAAATAATTTAGTAGAATTTTAATATGAATGCTCAAAGTATTGCTTTTAAATAGCAAGATGATTTAAAAATCTTATTCAATGCTCAATGGCACCAAAGTCTCCCTCACACCTACTGACGATAATAACAGCCACCACCTATTCCATACTAGCTAGGTGCTTTACAAACAGCTTCATTTGGCTGTCACACAGCCTGGTGGCGCAGTCTCGTCTCAGTGTTTTAGGGTTGAGGGGGACTCAGCCACCCTGGGCGCGTGGCTGATGTCCGCAGCAATAGAGCGAAGAAGGTGCATCTGAAGCCCCGGTGACTCGCCGGGCTGTGTTCTCATTGTTGTTTTGTTTTGTTTTGTTTTGTTTTGTTGAGTCAGGGTCTTGCTACATCGCCCAGGCTGGCCTTGAGCTCCCAATCCTGATTCCTCAGCTTCGCACGCGCTGGGATCATAGGTGTGAACCGCCGTCCTGGGGTCTCTTCCTCACCCAGTGACCTGTAAGCCTGTGGCGTGTGAAGATCACTGGAGACCTTTACAAGAGTTCTGGTGTGAAGTCACTTAATCCAGACGAATCTCTGAGGTGGCGCCCACGCATTTCTGTGCTACAAAGTCTTCCTCAGTAATTATACCGTGCTGCAAAGTCTTCCTCAGTAATTATACCGTGCAGCCACGGCCGAGAACCACTGTAGCAACTGTTACGGCACAGGGTGACTAAGAACATCGTCTTACTTATTAAATTCTAATCTTCAGTGCTCCATGCTGTTCACGGTCCACCTCATGTCCTGGGACAAATCCCCTTTTCTCAATTCAATCCAGTATTCTTAGTTCTGTCTCTCTATCTGGGGAAGAGAGAGACAGACAGAGACAGACAGGAGAAAGAGAGAGAGAGCAGGAGAGAGAGAGAGAGAATCTGAATCTATGAATCTATATATGGACAAATCCCTTTCAGTGCACTTTAGCACTGTTGTTACTAATTGCATATTTGTGTGCACATGCACGTGTGCGCACACAGCTTAGACTCTCTCCATACAAGCAGCAGCGGCATACAAGGTCCCAACTGGAGTGTACTCTGTGGATACCAAGGTCAAACACAGGTGGACCAGCCATCACTTACCCAGAGACTGCTGTGGACCAAGCCAAAAAGGCCAGTTTGAAAAGCAAATCTGAGAAAGACTGAATCGAGCATTTGTCAGTGTTCTACACAGAGAAACAGACAGACAGAACTAGGGGATGAGTATGGTTCTGGGTGTGGAGGCCAGAGGGATTGCAAGAGGGGATTTTTTTAAAAGAGGGATTTTTTAAAATAGAGAAATGGTGATACTGGATATGGGCAAAAGGGAGGTACAGCTGGGGGTACAGCTCAGCAGGCATAGCGCCGCCTGGCAAGAGCAAGGTCGTGAGTCTGATCCCCAGTACCTAAATAAAGAGAAAAAGACTAAATGGCTCACTGTGGGTTTGCTTTTGTCTTGCACCAGGATTTTTAAAACGTCTGAAACCTAGAACAGTTGTACGTATGAACCTAGCTTAAAAACGAATCTGCAGATTAGGCGACCCGGCCCCCCCCCCCCAGGACCTGGAGCTGGGGCACCAACAGCTGCTACGCTCCAGGAGGTGGCGTTAGAAGACTGTCCCCGGGCGTGGCCCCGAGGGGTAGCGCTCCCTTCCTCCGCGCTGCTTCCTGGCTGCCACGGCGCCAGCGGCCTGGTCTCTGCCCTTTGTGATGCGGAGGGCACGGGCCACCTGAGCCGTAAAAACCCCTCTTCCTTTAAGTTGGAGCGTGGTATTATTTCCCGTGCTCCTGGAGTCTGTCTGAAGAAGTCTCTACCTGGGCTCATGAGGTCAAGCATTTCCCTATGATTTCTTCCAGTGGCTTCAGAGTTCCTGGTGCTGAACCTGAGTCTAGATCCATTTTGATTTGATTTTTGTGCAGGCTGAGAGATAGGGATATAGTTTCAGTGTTTTGCCCCAAGTTTTCTTCTTTCTCTCTCTCCCTCTTTTCCTCCTTCCCTCCCTTTTTCTTTTCTTTGTCTTTGTATGCACGATACTGGGGGATTAATTTCACTGAGCTACGTCCCTGGCTCTTTAATTTAAAAAAAATTTGACATAAAAATCTTGCTCAGTCTCTAAATTGCCTAGGTGGGGCTCAAACTTGTGATCGGGCATCAGACTCAAGAATCACGTAGAGTGGTTTTTTTTCCCCTTTGTTTCAGAAATTAGATGTAACTTCTTGCTAGAAATGATGTTTGAAGTTTAAATTCATATTATCCTTGGGGTACCAGGCTCGAGCCTGAGGCCTTCACACTGAGCTACATCCCAGCACTTTTTTGCATTTTTTATTTTGAGACAGGGTCTCACTAAGTTGCTAAATTGCTCAGGCTGGGTTTGAATTTAGCATCATTCAGCTCAGCCTCCCTGGTTGTCACAAAACATTAAAAGCTGTACATATTTATAGGGTGCTGTATATGTTTCAACCCATGTATATAAGTGGGAATATTTTTGTGCATTAGGGCTGCAGTGTAGTTTCTCCTCGTTAGAAGGATAACCAAAGAAATGATCATTTTATGGTGTGCTGGTTACTGTGGGACTGTAGTCAGCTTTCTACCTACACTATCTTGTTCCAGCATTTTTTCCCCCAGTTCCCTTTGAACCCACTTTCTAATTCTGTTAGCTCTTTTATTAATGAATAAAATGGAAGTTTGAAGCACATTTATTCTCTATTTGTGTAACTTTTGAAGCACATTTATTCTCTATTTGTGTAACATTCGTGTCTTTAACTTTTCAACATTTTTCTTTGACACCAGCATCATCCCAGCAAGAATCTCAGGAGGCCCCGTCTCCTGTCCACGTGCAGAATGGTTTTCCTTGGTTGCTGTGGGAGACTCAGGCAAAACCCAGACAGAACTTTTTGTAGTTTGTATGATTAACTGATTGTTGAAGAAGAGAGAACTGGTCAGTGAGCTCCAGTTTAGGGGAAGAAAAGCCAGATAAAATTATTCATCAATAGAGCAAAAACCAGATAAAATTATTCATTGACAAAGCAAAAGCCACTTGTAATGTCTCTAATCCATCACAGACATAACATTTTATTTTATTCTATTTTATTTTTGTTTTGGTACTGGGCATCAAACTCTCAGCCTCACATTCTCCAGGCAGATATAACTTCTATTGCTGCCGTGGTGACCACAGGTTCGCGTTTGCAGAGGGAAGCAGATTATGTACTGAATTTCTCTTTTGATACTTAGTCTTTCCAAGGTTTCTCTCCGTGCTTTGTTCTTTTTCCATGCATCATAACGTGTGCGGGGAGGAGGAATCTCATAAGGCCACCTGGATATGGCCCTGCAGAGTACCAGCAACCTCGATAGTAAAGATGTCCCTGAAGGAGTTAGAAGTTGCATTATAAAAACTAATTTTAGATGAGCTGGACATTTGCTTGATTGCAAAGAGGATGGGCTACTTAGTAGTTGTAGAAGTTATTTTGTAAATGGAAAATAATATGGCTTTTGTTTCTATTTAAATATCCTTAAATATAGTGCCTCAGGAAAAATATATTGTTTCTTACAAGTAATGGAATAGATTTGGAGACTAAAATAGTAGTGAATTATCTGTAAAACACATAATAAAAAGCAAAGAGCTTTGCACACCATGTGGTGTTAAAGTTTAAACCCTTCTCCCTTTCTTGTGGTTTTGGGAAGCTAATACAATAATTATAATGCAACATGATTGTCTCCAAGTCCACAGATAACAAGGTATAACTATTCCTGTTAGATGTAAGGAAAATGACTTGAGTGCACATTTCACATTTGGTTTTAGGAAATGCAATTCATTTATAAATATTTCTGAGAATTTCTAGAAATGTTTTGTCAACTACAAACTCCGATAATTAGATAATTGTGGATCACTTTTGGCTATCGGGTGCTTTTCGGTCCTGTCATTAGACTTTATTGTTTTTGTTTTTCTGTAATCCATTCATCCTCCAAATTGATCATGGTCTTTCCTTTATCACCCAGAAACATGCTAAAATAAAACTGACACCACATTGGCAGTTAATTAAATTTTACCAGTCACAGGTGGACAATGGAGGGAATTTAAGAAGTAAAACTGGAAACAATTCAAAATACTTTCTCTTCAGGTCCTAGCCTTTCATGTTATTTTGAAGAAATTTTTATTTTCTTTTATTTTTCCTCCATATTATAATGAATTTCTTGGGTCTTATCTGTCATAACCAATAACTCTTTAAAAATTTGACTCCTAAACAAAAGACCTAATCTTGGAAGCAACCTTCACTCTCCACAGTATGTAGAAAGCACTTTAGCAGACTTCCCCCCTCCTCCAATCTAGACTAAGGCTATTACTTATATGAAGAAGCCAGATAAATCGCCAAGAGTGAGAGGGGTTCAGTGTCGAGCGCCCTCTGTGGGCATGGCCTGATGGCAGAGAGGACACAGAACTGGGCTCACTGGTAGCACCTCGGATGCTGCCCACACCAGCTGACTCAAATGGCAGGGCTTAGCCTCCAGAAGCCATGGGGGTTGTTACCATAGCTAGAAACCATTCTAGAGCAGCAGCCCAGGATCCTGACCCACAGGAAGTGATGGAGGATAGAACACGGCTTTCCTTGGGCACGCAATAGTGGGAGTTGTGCCAGTCAATTGGAATTGTCAACTCGACTGTGTTAAGAGACTTCTGGGAAGCTGGGTGTGGTGGTGCATGCCTGTAATCCCAGCATTTGTGAGACTGAGGCAGGAGGATGAGCAGGAGCTCAAAGCCAGCCTGGGCTACATAGTGAGTTCAAGGCCACCTTGAACTATGTGGCAAAACCCTGTCTCAAAAAATGATCAAAGAAAAAACAAACAACTAAAAAAGAGACCTGTAGGAGGTGATTGGATCTTGGGGCACCATGCTCCCCTGTGGATTCATTCACTGATGATCATAGTGGATCTCTCTCACTGGTAGGCCTTTCCTGGGTTCTGCTTCTTGGCTGCCATGAAAGGAGAGCTTTGCTCCACCGTGCTCTTCCGCCTTGGTGTTTGTACCTTGGAGTCAGCCGATCTTGGACCAAAACCTTTGAGACCATATGAGAAAGTAAACATCTCCTACTTTAGATTGTGAGTAGCCATGGTTTAAATTAAGACTATTTCTCCAAAGCCTCTGAAGCAGGAGCTTTGGAAGGTGACAGATTTCTGGGAATGCTACAGCTGACTTGTGGTAGAGGTGGGCTTTGGTCAGAAGACTCGGGTCACCGAGGATGTGGCCTGCAAGGGTTTCATCTTCTTCCCTGTCTCCTCCCTTGTCTCTGCTTCCTGGCCACCGTGATGTGAGCCGCTTTTCTCCTCCAGACCCTTCTACCCATGCCACTTCTGACTTGGAGCCAGCATAGCGTGGACTGAAATCTCTAAAAACTGTGAACCCAAATCAGCCTCTCCTCCTTAAAGGTGTAGGTGTTAGGCATTTTGAAAAGTAACTAAGACAATAGGTATTGATCCTTTGTCCCAGAAATAGGAAAACTGACCAACCCAGAAGCCAACAAAGACGAGGGTGTGTGTGTGTGTGTGTGTGTGTGTGTGTACTTTCTTTTTCTATAACAAGAGATGATCAACTCCTACATGGAATATTTATGTTTTGGCCAAGAGTTTTGGAGGCTCTAGTTTGTGGCCAGGTGGACCCAATGCTTTTAGTCCTCTATCAGAAGCAGCACAATGGCGCTGTGTGGTGCAGTCCAGCTGCTCACACAAGGGTCACTGCGTCCTTGCAGGGCGTGGCTCAGGGGCCTGAACACCTCCTGCGAGGCCCCTCTCCCACGGCTCCACACTTCCCCAGGGGCCAAGCTGGGGACTGAGCCTCTACCGAGTGGCCTCGGGGCCGCTCACCAGACAGACCGCTCGCAAGTATTTTCTCTGGTAGACAGGCTGCCTTCCCATCGCTGGTGGTTTTCTTTGCCTCTCACAGGCTTTTATATTTGTTATTATCCCATTTGTTTTATTTTTGCTTCTATGGCTTGGGTAGTAATGGTTTTATTTTATTGTCTTAGCTTAAAAATTGTATATATTTAAAGTGCACAGTATGATGTGTGGTACACATAAACACAGTGAAGCAATTACTCCAGTCAGGCAAATTAACGTGTCTCCGTTTAGGTATTTATTTATTTTGTAGTAAGAGCACCTAAAATCTATTGTCTCAGCAAACTTTCACAGCACAATACAATTAAATATAATCTTTACATTGTACTCTAGATCTATAGAATTATTCGACTGATATAACAAGTTTCTATTATTTGACCCGGATTCCCCCATTTCCCCCACTCCTCTATCCCTGGTAACTACTGTTCTGCCCTATGTTTATATACTTTATCTCTTCTGTCTCTTTTTTAAGATTTCAAATATGAGTGAGATCATGCAGCATGTGTCTTCCGAGTGGGGGTCTGGCTTATTCACCTGGTGTAATGTTCTCCAAGTTCATCCATATTTTGCAGACGGCAGCATTCCTTCTTTAAGTCTGTCTGTCTGTCTATCTATCTATCTATCTATCTATCTATCTATCTATCTTCATCATCATCATCATCATCTATCTCTAATCTATCATCTATTTATTATTTATCATTTGTCATCTATCATCTATTTATCATCTCTCATCTATATCTGTCATCTATCCATCATATCTATGGATAAAGAAGTGAATGATTCAACTTCTTTATCCATTCACTTACTTGTCGATAGATATTTGTTTTCAGTTCTTGGCTATTGAGAGTAATGTTGCATTGATGACAGGAGTAAATATATTTACCAGGAGTAGGTTTCACTTCCTCTGGGTGTGAACCCAGAAGAGGAAGTGTTGAAACCTTTGGAGTTCTGTTTCTAACTTTGGCTGCTCCAATCTATGCTCCCACCAGAAGTGTAAAGAGTTCTCTTTTCTCTATTCTCTTCCCATTACTATCATTTCCATTCTAATGAGTGGCAGAAACATCTCACTGGAAGTTTGGTTTGTATTTCCTTGGTGATTAAGGATATTAAACACCTTTTCACATACTTGGTGGCCATTTCTGTCTTCTTTGAGAGTTTTTTCCTTTTTGCCCATTTTTAAACCAGTCTTTTTACTTTTTTGCTGTTGAATTGTGGGAAGGAGATCTCTATATATTTCAGATATTAATTCCTCCTCAGACATACAGCTATACAAATATTTTCTTCAGTCAATAGGCTTTCTTCATTTGTTGGTTGTTCTCTTTGCTGTGCAGAAGCTTTTGTATTTAATGTAGTCCCATTTGTTTTATATTTTTGCTTTTGTTGTTTGTGCTTTTGGTGTCTTGTCTCCTAAAAATCATTACCAAGCCCAATGTCACACAACTCTCATTCCATTTTTATCTAGGACTTTTGTGGTTTTGAATTTCGTGTAGGGGTTTTCCTAAAATTTGATAGGGGTCCCGTTTCATCGTATGCATGTGAGTATCCAATTTTTCTAACACAAGCTATTGAAGAGACTGTCCAATCCCAGTGTGTCTGTGGTGGGCTTGTTTAAAGTAGTTGATTGTATATGCTTGGGTTTAATTGCGGACCCATTATTTTGTTCCATTGGCCCATGTGTCTGTCTTCATGTGAGCATCCATTATTTTCATTATTACTGCTTTGTAATGTAATTTGAAATCGAGCAGTTAGATGGCTGCTGCTTTGTTTTTCCTCTCAAAGTTGTTTTGGTTACTCTGGGTCTCTCTTTTATGCTCTATGAAAATTTAAGAATGGATTTTTCTATTTCTGCACAAAATGACATTGGAATTTTGATAATTATTATATTAGATCTCTATATCATTTTGGATAGTATGGACATTTTAACAATATTAATTCTTCTAATTCATGAATGTGAGATATCTTTATATCTACTTGCTGTTCTTTTCTGCCCAGTAGGCTTTACTGTGAGTAGTTTTTGGAGTCCTAGGTTTTTATGGAAATCCCACTTTTATTCTTCACCTTGGATGTGCTCTGAGCTTTACCTTCTACCTCTAGTATCTGGTAGAGACATTAAAATAGAACCTCAAGGATTCCAAGTATTGTTTCACATCTCACTTCCCCTAAGAGATTGGCATACACCTTTTGACACAGCTTAATTTATAAAAGAATTTGAAATATTTTTATCCAATGATTTCAGTTATTTTACTGGAGGAAGAGGTTATTCAATGTACCTAATCTACCGTGCTGCAAGAAAAGAATTTCCACAATATGTGATTTTCCTTCATAAACTCTTGTCATCTTAGGGTATATTTCTGAGCTGAATGATATAGTTTAAAAACATTTAATGATTAAAGTAATTTCTTGTGATTTTTTTTCTGACTAGCTTAACTTTTCTCCTTTCAATTTATTGTCAGCTTTCTTTCTCACTCTTAACCATATGACATAAAACAGGCTATTGAAAAATGAGCCTTTAAAAGGCTGTGTAGTCAGTCCGGTATGATTAGATGTCACAAAAGTGATATGGCTGGGATTTTTTGGCTACATAATCACCTCAGGTTCCTTGCCTCCAGGTTGAGATTTAGGAGTGAGAACTTGGAGGTCAGAGGTAATTTATTATCTTATTTACACATAAAATGAAGAGGGAAAATCACTGCACTCTTACCTGGAAATGTTCATGCCAGATTTTGCCTCACAAAAAGTAATTGGGGTTGTAGGGATTAGAAATGAGACCCAAATGGCTACAGAAAGGTTATCCCAGCCAAATTAATACAATTCAAGGAAATAATTTTGTAAGGGTAGAAGAAGATTGCTTTTCACTAGCTCTGTGGAGCATTAGTTAGGGACTGGGCTCAGGTGACAGCTCAGGGAGATGCATAATCCCCATAAACACACATGTGCACACACATTTGTATGCTGACACACACACACACACACACTACCAACACACAAGTGTAATCACATGGTTAAACAACTAGGGGAATTACAGTAAGTGAGTCATTGGGTTTTGTTATATGCAGTCATTGGAAAAACACTGGAAAGTTCAGAAAAATCAATGCTAATGTTATTTCCTGGTTAAAAACAAGGTGGCAGTATGCTAGCATAATTCTTTTCTTCCTTTGGGATTATTTAGTATGTATCAGCTTGTTTGAATGATTTCACCCAATCCTGCTTTTCTCCTCCATGTGTAAATGTGTATTAAGTCTGTCCCCGTGTGCATAAACAGCATTTTAATCATGGCAAACTTTCTTTCTTAAGAGTGGTCCACAGTTTCCCAAATGCCCTTTTCTCCAATACTGAAGTTATAATAACCTTTTTCCATAGTAAAATGAATCACTGTTGTTCTCAGTCTTGGCCCTAGAAATGTAATTAAAGGTCACTTTCAAATGTCAAAGAAATCCCTAAAAGCTCAAGTTCAACCATTGATCTGTTCCCCGAGCTTTCTCCATTGGCACTTTCCCATCACCAGCCTCAACTCTGTCTTTGATACAGCAAACTTTCCAAAAGGTTCCCCCCACTGGACTTGCTATGTGTTCTCCTTAAGAGGACATGTAGTAAATAAAGGAAAATTACCCACTTCACTGTGCTATTTGACCTTCTGCTGTGTATATGATGCTTTCTACCTGGGAAACCAACTGGTGCCACATCAAGGTAACCATTCTAGATGGGCACAGTAGACCAGCATTTGAAATGAGGCTGTTGAGAGTGGGGGAGCAGATGACCATATCACTTGATGTGCTCTAAATGTCCAGGCTCTGAATAGGATTTAAAATTAACTCACTGGCTTTCTATATTTCTCTGTGAGTCTGTCCTAGGCCTTGGCCCCTTGTCTCATGATGGGAGCTGATTCATTCATATGAATCACTGGTCCTGGCTGAGGCCTGTAGTGGCCTGTGAGGCCAAAGATACCTCAAAAGGCAAGATAAGGCCACAGCTGCGGACAGGTGGCTGAAACATCAATTAAGTAGATAGAGACTGCAGCTACAGAATTACTCCCACAATCTCACTCCTACCATGTCATAATGGAGATAAGATGGTTTTCTTAAATTGATGTGATTTATTACTTGGAGACATGCTTGAAGTGACTCTCAAGGTCCTGCTCATTGCCTTGCTTTCCTCAGTTTCCTGCTCTTTGTTTTGGACCTAATAAATATGGGCAGTCCAGAGGAGTCTTTGTCTTAGCCCTCAGAGCCTCAAACTCAGCTAAAGGGTTTTGACCCTCCTAGAGCCCTAAAATCAGACCACTTGTCTCATTAATTTAAATCTTCACTGTACACTCATTTGGAAGATTGGGGATCCAGGTCAGGACCTGATATAGAACATTTTCTGGAAATAGGAAGTGGTTATCAATTTCTATCTGATTAATGAAGGAAAGGGAAAAAATACCTCAGCCAAAGGGAGCAGGTTCCAGGTTTCTGGCATTCCTTCTTTATATAGGTTGTTCTGCTCACAGCTTCATGTGCTTTACTCTGCCTCCATGGAGGTTATAGCCACATCCTTGAATGTGACTAGTACCTCAAATAAACAGTAAATAAATGAACACTAAGCCATACCAGTTCCCCAGTGAGAGCAGCACAGACCACCATTTATAGAGTCTGGTTGTGGAGGATTTTACATGGAGAAGTTGATCTAATACATTCCAGAGTAAATGGTTCTCCATGTAAGTTTTTCCTGGGTACTGCTGCATGTGTGACTTCCATTAAAATGTGGGAGGACCCATGTGACACACAAAACCAATTCCAGCCATCAAAACATTATGATTTTATTGCAGGAACAGTGTGTGCAAAAATTTGAAAACCTCAAGCAGGATTCAGGACAGTGACGCCTGGAGATCTGCAGTGGAGGACTCTGACGCAGAAGAGTAGATGATGGGCTGGAGACGAGCAGCAACCACGTGGGGCTTGTGCTGGGTTTAGGGGGAAGAGAAAATTTAGAGGCAAAAATAGAATAAAATCTTGATTATAGAGGAAAAGGATTGGGTCTGAAATGAGCACTATTGCAGAGTTCAGGTTACTAAGTGGAACCTTTAAAATTCTCATCTTTGGATTTCCAGTAAGATGGTGGAGTGGTGAGGAGCAGAGAAAGACCCTCTCCAAGATTTGGTGTTCAGACTGTGGAATATAAGGATATGAGGAACAGAAGGAGGAGGGATTTGGGCCCCAAGGGCCTAGGAAGGATATGAGGCTCTTGCCTCATAATTCAAGCCCTTGGGGGGAGAGTGAAGGGAAAGACTTCAATGAAGAAGAAAGAGGTGGTGCTTTCCCCCGACCCCTGACTTGCTGTGTGAGAGGGGCAGCTTGAACCTACAGACATACAATGACTACTGGTGTCCCCAAAGGCCCCCACAGAGAAACATACCAGTGGAACACAATAGTGGACACAAAGGACTTCAGGACTGGTGAGTTATTTTGGGTTCAGACATCCTCCAGGGGAGAATGATTGGCCAGTATCCATCTTGGAGAGGGACCAACTGAACTCAGAACTCAGCGCAACCATGGGTCTGTCTAGCAGCTCCCAGTGACAAGGTCAGGGAGCTGAGTTCAACCCAGCATAAGGCACACAGACTGCTTCAGGCTGAACAAATCGGATTCCAGGCTCACAGCTAGAAATCAGCCTGAACTTCAGTGAAACTAAGGACGCAGGGTCAATGAGATTATTCACCACCCTGCAGTAAGTCTATAGTTGGCTTGCTGGGATCAATTGACTCTGGACTCAGTCTGCTCACATTGTCTACCAGTGACAGTACAGACATGCCTTGAAGTGGACATTGAAAAAATGTTTTCTTTTTTCTTGTTTTTGTTATGTTTTGTTTTTTGTTGATTGTTCTTGTTTTTATATGCATATGAATATGGTTTCTACTTTTTTGTTGTTGTTCTGTTCTTGCATTTATTTCTTACTTCTCTCTCCCCTGCATCTTCTTCACCAGTTTCACCAGTTTGTGTGATCCTCCTTTGTCCTCCAGGATTGCTTCTAATTCTCCTCTTCCTCCTCTTCTTTTTGTCCTTCTCCTCCTTCTCTTTCTCTATTTTTCTCCCTAATTTCTTTGAAATTTTCTTCCCAGAGGGCAAAATTGTCATACTGAGGGCTCATTTGCTATACTTAATTACAAGTTTGCTTTAGATTTTATTATATAACCACAAATATAGTCCATACAGTTAAACCAAATTAACAGATACTTCTGTTTCTCATTTTCTGGGCTGTTTGGTGATATTGTTATTGCAGATTGTACAATATTAGTCAGCATGACATAATTGTTTTAACCAGTTGTTTTTCCTAGTATATCAAGACTGAGATTGTCCTTAGGTCACAAAAATGGTATAGACCAGTGCCAAAGAACCAGGGGCTGGGTCAAGTAGGCAATAACTTCTCATCCCCAATGCATTGAAGAGATAGGATCTTGCAATACACTCAAAACCAACTACACCTGAAAGACATTGCTGAGAAATAGTCATATCATAAGGGTTTTAAATGTTAACAATAAATTACTCACCATATGCAATTTACAAACATCAACCCAGGAATTAAAATACAACAACAACAATAATAATAACAAGAAGAAGAAGAAGAAGAAGAAGAGGAAGAAGAGGAAGAAGAAGAAAAAAAGAGAGAAGAAAGAAAGAAAGAAAGAAAGAAAGAAAAAGAAAGAAAGAAAGAAAGAAAGAAAGAAAGAAAAAGAAACTGAGAAAACACTTAAGATGCAATCCCAGACTTCCAGCTCATCAAAGGTAAACCCAGGGGACAATAAGGAGAAAAGTTTCAAAGCTACCCACATGGACTTTCCAAAATGCTAACAGTGGAAGTAACAAAGCAGATGAATGAAGTTCTAGAAAAAATCAAATCAGAAATATTTTCTTGGATAACTACAGAGATGGTGACCACAATATGGTTAGTGACTCCAAAGCAGATACAGATTTAAAAAATAGAGGAGATTAAGAAAAAGATGGAATCCATGAGCTCTCATAATAGGAAAGAAATAGAATCCAAGAATCAGATTACACAGATATCCAGGAGTTTAAAAATTCCACTGAAAGTATACGCAGCAGAATGGGCTAATATGAGGGCAGAATCTCCGCTATAGAAGACAGGATTATGATTAGTAATCATGAAAAGAAAGATTTCTTAAAAATAGGAAGGGACCATGAGAAATCAATACAGCAGCTGCTAGATGTTGCAAAAAAGAGTAACATAAGATTGAACAGAATCATTGAAAAAACAGGTGATAGTGCAAGTAACATTTTTAAAAAAAAGCCTATTTGTAAAGTCATGGCAGAAATCTTCCCAAGCAAGGGAAAAGAATTTGACATACAGATAAATGAGGCATATATAAGTCCAACTAGCCATGAGAAGAAAAGAAAAACCTACACTAAGGCATAATATAAATATAGCATAAATTCAATGCAAGAACAGAATATTAAAAGATGTTCAAGAAAAGAAACAAATCAGCTATAAAGGAAAACCCATTTGAATCACTGCAGATTTCTCAACACAAACCCCCAAGTCAAGCTGTGAAAGAAAACAACCTCCAACTCAGACTGATGTGCCACACAAAGCTATCTGTCAAAATTAATAGAGAGGCCAGGTGTGGTGGCTCACACCTGTAATTCAAGCACTTGGGAGGCCAAGGCAGGAAAACCACTGCAAATCTGAGGCCAGCCAGGGCTACAAAGTTGAGTTCATGGCTAGCCTGAGCTGCAAAGTGAAACCCCATCCAAAAAAGACCAAAAAAAAAATGGTAGAGAAATAAGATATTTCCATGACAAAGCACACATGAGAAAATTTATGAACACCAAAATGTTCTGAAGCCTATCCTAAAATGAGGTAAGAATGATTACAAGTCCATGAAATCCAACAGAATGAATCCACCAACCAAGACAAACAATTAAACAGAGGGAAAGGGAAGAAGTCAAGATGGCTGATCAGTGAGCAACAAAATACAAAGCCTCCCAGGAGAAACAACTCATATGCCAGAATAAAACATCTTGGAGAGACCCAGACAGAGGGAGATGGATCCTCTTGACACAGGAAGAAATTAAAACCTAAAAAAGCTCATCAAACACATTGGGACTACAACTAGAACAGCTAAAAATTATGGGACACAATTTTTTTGCAGCAACCTGCCAAGTTTGTGCAGGCCTGAATTTGCACCAGCTTGAATCCATGCTGGCTGGCAGAGCCACCCAAACCTGTTCCCGATGCCGCTCACAGGAACCACAGCAGCACTGGAGTCAGGGGTTGGTGAGCTCAATGGAGAGTGGAGCCGGCGAAGGGAACTTCATTAATCCATGGTCAGTGCTGGGAATGAGACTCCCCTCCATGAGAAGGGGGAAACCAAACGGGCAATGTGTTGGAATTGGGCAGGAGGAGCCTGAACTGGGAGTGACAGAGACTTTAGTTGGTTGCTCCCTCCCCAGAGCAGATTCATGCAATTTGCTTGGACTGGGCCGTGCCCCTGGCTAAGACCCAATGAGCCATCCCAAATTGATTCCCTGTGCCTCGCATGCGCTAACCAGGTGAAGGCCCCTGAAGTTGGCTGACCCAGTGGGGAGGGACAGGCCCAGGAACAGGAGAGGGCAGAGGTCCCTGGCCAGCATGCTTTGGAGGAACCATGGCCAACAAGGAAGGGGGCTGGGACCTGCACTGTACACCTGTGTGGAGGAAGCAGGGACCATGACAGGAGAGAGAGGCAAGAGGAGGCCCCCAGCTCAGAAACCTGAGAGCACTGATCCAGGAAAGGGAAAAACAAGGGAGACTGAGGGTAGCAAACACATAACATCAGACATGGCTTCAATGGACATTAACAGATATCTTCGGAACCTTGTAGACAAGCTCAAAACTGAAATATTAAATCAGGTAAAGCAGGATATGAGTAGAGTAATAAAAGAAATGCTTTCAGGAAGCATCTCTCAGGAAGATACAGATGGAAGAAGGGAGGAACACAAAAAATGAGAGAAATATTTGATAAAGAATATAAAGAAAATATAGAATACATGAAGCAGATTCAAAGAGAGAGTACCAGGAAATTAAAAACTCCATTGAAAGCTGGCAAAACTCCTTAAAAGAGACTAAGGATAGACTATCAAAACTTGGAGACAAGTTTTCAATGTGTGATCATGAAAGGAAAGATCTCTTAAAAATAACAAGGAAACAGGCAGTAACAATACAAAGGCTAGAAGATGACAAGAGAAGCTACAATTTAAGAATAAGAAATGTGAACGAAGAAGCAGGAATACAAATAGGTGATTGAAAAAGGCTATTCATGGAAATGATTAAAGAAAACTTCCCAAACATGTGAAAAGAATGTGACATTTGGTTATGTGAGGCATACAGAACTCCAGCCACCTACTACCAAAACAGATCTACACCCAGACATATAATAATCAAGATACCAGAAATTCAATATAAAAACAGAATATTAAAAGCCATCAGAGAAAAGAAACAGATTACCTATAAAGGTAAGCCCATCAGGATCACGGCTGACTTCTTGACACAGACCATCAGATCAAGAAGAGGTTGGATTGAAGTATTCCAAGCCCTGAAAGAAAATAACCTCCAGCCCAGATCGATGTACCCTGCAAAACTGTCACTAGAAATTAATGGAGAAACAAGATGCTTCCATGACAAAGAGGAACTGGGGGAATTTGTGACTACCAGTTCAATCCTACAGAGAATACTGAAGGACATTCTAGAGAGAGAGAAAAAATACCAGGATTTTAGAAACAGTGGTAGAAAGACCTCAATGAGAGGGGCAGGCAGTAGAATGAAGGAGAAAACTAGATAGACAAAGGCAGAAAAATAGCATAGCAGAAAAGAGGAAGAAAAGGATGGTTAGAATCTCTAACATAGATGGCCTTGATACACTATATTGTTAATAGTGCACCAGGATTTAAAACCCACATTACTCACACTACTCTGCTTAGATGTATTATATTCTGTTCCAGTCATTCTACCTGTACTAGATTTGAGAGCACAGACAGTAATCCTGAAAATAACAGGATATAGTACAGTAATCATCCTTAATTTCCTATTAACTTAATCTAAAGCTCTGTAAAACCTACATTGTTTAACCATGACTGATCGTAATTGAATCTGCTTTATTAGATCACTGTTTTGTATTAATAGATTTTATTCAAACCTGTTATGATTGATAGTATCAAGTCTGAGAGTGTAGGCAACTTCATTTAAGATGATAAGATTCACTAGAATATCCACTATGGTTTGATTATTACCTGCCTATGAAGTTTTATATTGTTTTACAATGTTTTATTTTTACTAATATTGTTATGTACTGCTATATTCAATTATAGTGCTATATTCAATTATGCCTGATGATATAGACAATTCTTTTGAAGATAACAAGAAACAACACAGTAATCATTGTAGATCACCTTGTACTGTGGTTTTATACGACTTTGTGGTTTCATGTTTTTATAGGAATTTGTTTTGTTTTGTCTTGCTAAGTTTTTTTTCCCTCTAATACAGAAAGGATAGAAATACATGTAGAGACTCGTGTATGTGTAGCTGTTCACACTTTCACTATTTGAATATCTACTTTGTATGCTTTACTTTTGTAACTTTAACAACTATTTCTAAGAGGACAATATGTAATTTATCAACTAGTGATTTCTTATTGTTTACCTTTTTTTTTTGAAATTCTGTATTATCTCTACCCTTTACATGCTTTTGTTTCTCTTTAAATAAAAAAAACAGAGGGGAAAAAAGAGAGCCAACAACAGGAAAATAACATGACAAAGATAAGTTAATATACATCAATTCTAATCATCAATAGTAATGGTCTCAATTCACCAATCAAAACAAATAGACTGGCAGAATGGGTCAAGAAGCAAAATCTAACAATATGCTGCATACAAGAAACACATTTAAGCCTGGGCATGGTGGCATACTCCTGTAGTCACAGCACTTGGGAGGCTAAGACAGGAGAATTGCCACAAGTTCAAGGCCATCCTGGGCTGCACAGTGAGTTTAAGACCAACCTGAGATACACAACAAGATCTTGTCTAAAAAAAAAAGAACAAAACAAAACAACCCCACACACATTTAAATAGAAAAGAAATTCATAGACTGAAAGTCAAAGGATGCAAAACAATACTCCATGCAACAGGAACCCAGAAAAAGGAGGGATAGCCGTTCTATTTGTAGACAAAATGGATTTTAAGCCCAGACTGATTAAGAGAGACAAAGTATGCCCCTACATCTTTGTAAATAGAACAATCCAAGAGGAATAGATAATAATGTATATATATGCACCAAATACCAGGATACCTAACCATATAAAACAAATAGTAATGGATAAGAAAAATCATATAAATACTAATACAATTATAATGGGAAATCTCAGGAACTCACAAATAGATAGATCAGCTAGACAGAAACTCACCAAGGAAATATTAGAACTGAACCAAACTTCTTGCCAATAGACTTAGTAGATGTCCACAGAGTGTTCCATCCCTCAACATCAGAATACACATTTGTCTCAGCTCCATATGGAACATTTTCCAAAAAAGATCACATACTAGCTCATAGAACATGCTTAAGTAAATGCAAAATAACTGAAATTATCCCGTGCATAGTATCACACCACAGTGCAATAAAATTGGAAATCAATGGCAAAAGGAACTACAGGAACTTCATAAGCACATGGAAATTAAGTAACACCCCCCTGAACAACCAATGGGGTCACTTACTGACTGAACCTAAAGAAGAAATTAGACATTATCTATAATTAACCAATAATGCCAGTACGACATACTGGAACTAACGGAATACAGTGAAAGCAATCCTTCAAGGGAAATTTATAGTGGTGAACATCCATATCAGGAAAACAAAGTGAGCTCAAATAAACAACCTAATGTTGAACCTCAAGCTTCTAGAAAAAGTAGAGAAAGTGAATCCCAAATCTCATTTGAGGGATGAAATGATAAAGATCAGGGCAGAGATTAATGCAATGGAGACTAGGAAAGCAACACAAAGAATAAATGGATCAAAGAGTTGGTTTTTAAAAGATTAAATAAAATTGACAAACCCTTAGCTAACCTTATAAAAAAAAGAGGAAAGACTCAAGTCCATGCAATTAGGAGTGAAAAGGATGAAATCACACAGATCCTGTACAAATCTAGAAGATCAACAGTATCGACTCCAAGAACCTATACTCTAATAAGATGAAAAACACAGAAGAAATAACAGATTCCTAGATACATATGAATTACCAAAGATGAATCAAGAATATATAAAAATTCTAAGTAAACCAATGTCAATCAGTGAAATTGAAGATGTAATTAAAAATCTACCAAAAAAGAAAAGCCCAGACACTGACAGATTCACTGCTAAAGTCACCATCTTTGGAAGGAAGTTTACAACAAGTTCTATTAACACGTTATCTTAGTTACTATACTCATTGCTGAAGCAAAATATCCAGCACTCACAAGTTGAAGAAGGAAAGGTTTATTTTGGCTCACAGTTTGTAGAGGTTTCAGTCCATAGTTTAATTGCTCCAGGGCAGGGTGTGGCAGAGAGGCATCGCAGAGGAGAAACAGTCATGGCAGGGCAGGCAGGAGATAGCAAGCCTGTGTGTCCCCTCTCACTTTATATTCCATCCAGGGTATGAGCTTAATGACTGGGGCTACCCACCTCCCAGGTGGGGCTTCCTCTTCAGTGTATCTAGTCAGCCACACCCAGAGCTGTGTTCATCTAGCTAGGATACTAATCCAAATACCACATATCCTTTTTTTTTTTTAATTTAAGAGAAAAAAAAGACACAGAAAAGAAAAATAAAAAGCAAAGCAGACAATCAACAACAAACCCAAAATATTAACAATAGAGGCTTTCAAAGCAAGACAATAGACGTTTAATAATGGTTGTTATATTGCATGTTGTTATCTTCCAAACGGCTGCTTAGATTACCAGATACAGACATGCAAAACTGATCTAATCATGCGAGTATTAACTGTTCTTGATTAGTAGTATAGTCATCTTAGCTATAATCTATCTATCTATCTATCTATCTATCTATCTATCTATCTATAAATTTATGTCTTTTTCCTTTTCCTTTCTTCTTTCTCCCTCCTCCCCATTCCAGTTACTTTTCCCCTTGGAGCGGTTTCTTACCCTTATACAATATTTATTGTAGATTTTGGATCCTGTTTGCTATTTCAGTTTCTTACACTAAGGAGACAATATAGTATTTATACATGTGACTCTGATTTATTTCACTTATGAGTGTGGTCTCAAGTCATGTCTATTTACCTCTAAAAGCCTCAGTGCAGTCTTTTTTTAAGCTGAGTAATACTCCATTGTATAAAAATCCACATCTTTTTTTATCCATTCCTTATTTGAGGGGCATTTGGGCTGTTTCCAAGATCTGGCTATTACAAATTGGGCTGCTATAAACATGGGTGCACATATATCACTGTGGTCTTATGTTTTCAATTCTTCTGGAAAATGTCCAGAAGCAAGATAGCTGGAACAAATGGAACCTCTATTTTTAGCTTTTTGAGGAATCTCCACACTGACCTCCACAGTGGTTGCACCAGTCTACAATCCCACCAACAGTGGCAAAGAGTTCTTTTTCCCCACAGCCCCTCCAGCATTTGTTATTGGTTGATTTCTTGATCTTGGCCATTCTTTCTGGAATGAAATGGAATCTCAGTGTTGTTTTAATTTGCATTTCTGTAATGACCAATGGTGCTGAACATTTTTTCATACATCTATTTGCCATTTGTATTTCTTCATCTGAGAAGTGTATATTCATCTCAGATGCTCATTTTTGTATTGGATCTTTGAATTTGGGGACCTGATTTTTAAAAATTATTTATATGTTCTAGATAGAAGTCCTTTGTCTGAGAGAGAGTTGGCTAAGATATTTTCCCAATTCATGGGTTATCTTTTCACTCTGTTGGAGATTTCTTTTAACATGCAAAAACATTTTAATAAGACGAGATCCTGGTTCTTGATTCTGGGAAGTATTTCCTGTGCAGTTTGATTTTTGCTCATGAACTCTCTGACTACCCCTATGTCATCAAGATTTCTACCTACTTTATCTTCCAGCCGATTCAGTGTTTCTGTTTTAATATTTAGATTTTTGATTCAGTTTAACTTTAGTTTAGTACATGGTGATAGACATAGGTCTAGTTTCAGTTTTTGGCACACAGAAAGCCAACTTTTCCAGCACCACTTATTAAAGAGACTGTCTTTCTTTCAGTGAACATGTTTGGCCCCTTTGTTGAAAATAAGGTGTCTGAGTGTGTTTGTAGTTATGGTTGTATCTTCTAATCTATTCCATTGATCTTCAAGTTTGTTTTTATTCCAGTACCATGCTGATTTTATCACAGTAGCTTTGTAGTATAATTTCAAGTCAGGGATCATGATGCCCTCTGCCTTGCCTTTGATGCCCAAAATTGCCTTTGCTATTCTAGGTCTCTTCTGGTTCCAGATGAATTTTAGGAATAATTTCTCTAGATCTGTAAGACATGCTAGTGGTCCAAATACCACGTATCCTTCACCCATATTCACACGCTCTAGAGCCAGCCACCTCCTTGTTATCATTGTATATTAGTTGCATGTCAAAGTGATAATATTTTGGATATATTGGCTCAAATGAAGTATTTTATTAAAATTAGTGGCACTTATTTCTTTTCACTTTTTTGGCATGGCTATTAGAAAATTTAAAATTTATGGGTATTGCTTGGGTTTGTGGCTGGTATTGTCTTTCTGCTGGACAGGCTGATTTAGAGCTTCAAGCTGGACTGCTGGACTGTGGCCAGTCCCTTAAGAATAACCAAGGCCACATGGTTTAGGGCCCCACACTACCACTCCTTCCCTGGAAAACACAACCTTGCTCTTTTTCCTGCTCAAATCTCCAGAATGCTGCATAAACAGAAAAACACAATTTGGCAAGAATGGATCTTTACGTGTGGCATGCAGGTACTGAGAACTATGTAGTGGTTAAGAAAGATAACTTGGTCAGCCAGTTTTGCTCTTTTATTAATTATAAGATCTGTTTTGAATTCAACTGGATGAGTGACAGATGCTCCCAGGTGCTCCTAGCAGTCAGGTGTTTGCCAAAAGCTCTGTGTCTCTGTTCTTTGCAGTTTTGAGCCTTTTTCTTCTCTTCTATCCAATCACTCCTTTTGCAAAATCCCCAAAACTCCCTTGTGCCTTCTTGCAGGGATGCAGAGCTGGGACCCCAAGGACCTTGTAGCCATTTCCGCTGCCAGGCAGATAAAAAATTGTGCACAGCAGAGCTCCTTGCTTGGAGTGGCTCAGGAGGAGAAGCTGAAGTTGGCACATTTGGATGCAGCAGGGGCCCGAGATAACTGAGCTGGTTTCTTTAGATTCAGCAGTTTCCCAGCACTGAGAGGACATTTCAGCCTTGCAGAAAGCTCAAGGACACAGACAGGCAAAGTGGAGCCCATGAGTGTTGCTTGGCGCACAACGTTCCAGCCTACAGCACCCGTGTGTCCATGTGTCAGTCTTCATCTAGAGGTGGCCCAGGGGCAGCACAGAGCCAGCCCCCTGGGTACAGTTAAGTGTGACTTCTGGTCTCTGAGGGAAAATGAGGTTCCCAGATGCCCTAACTCACTTGTAAAACCGGTCAAGCTCTCCTCCAAGCAGAGACTCTTCCTGCCATTGATTATTTTTGTAGGGAACCTCTGTGGTGCACACTTGTGTTCCCTGCGGCGTTTCTTTTTCCACTGCCCCTCCCCCTCTGCAGGCTGGTAAAAGCACAGCCTTTCTTGAAACTGGATGCCAGTTGGGTCTCTTCCAGCTGTGACCAGAAGGGGCCTGGCAGTGCCTCCTCTGAAGCAAGATCTTTCAGGCTGCCCAGATACTAGGAGCTGTAGCCTGGGAAAAGAGACAGACACTTGGGTGTTTCCCACTCATGCATTTAGCAAATATTTAAATGCAGTTATGCTGTGAGCTCAGCTCTTTGCGAGTCTTGGAGAACTCAGATAAATCAGGCACAAATCCAGCCGTGTGGACTTTTACAGCCTGGGGAATGTGAAGATTGTCATCAGTGAGGCACACACATGGGAGAGGGAGCCCAGCAGAATCGGGATGCTTGAGCAAACAAGAATGGGAAGGGAAATGGACATTTCATGAAAGTGCGGCTGAACTGGCACTGAAAAGTAGGTATGGCTTGGCTCTAATGCAAGGTTTCTTAATCTCAGCACTATTGACATTAGGGACAATAATAATTCTTTATTATGGGGACTGTTCTGTACATTCTAAGATGTTTGGCATCATCCCTGGCTTCTACCCACGACATGCAAATGAAACTCTGTCTTAGGCCATTTTCTGTCGCTATAAAAATGCCTGAAGCAGATGCTTTTATAGCTAGCAGCATACAGCTCTGGGGGTTCCAGCTCTGGGGGTTCAAGAGAATGGTGCAGTGCCCTGGTGAGGGCCTCCTTGCTGCACCACAGCACGATGAAAAGAGAAATGGAACTGGCCGCATGCAAAGGGGACCAGTGTGTGGAGTGAACTTGCTCTACTACTCCCACTTCTGTGGGCACCGCCTCCCTCTGCAAGATCAGCATTAATCCCTGAGTTCAGGGCATGATGACCTGGTCACCTCCCACTTGTCCCTTCTACAGGTTCCACCACCCCTCAACATCACCACACTGAGAACTGAGCTTCTAGGACATGGACTTGGGGGACACCTTCAAGCCAGACCAAGCAAACCACATCCAGTTGTGACAACCAAAAATGTCCGCAGACACTGCTGGATATCCCCCACTCAGCAAACTCATTCTGCCTGAAAAACCATTGCTATAAAGAAGACTATTCTAAAAACACAAGCAAGTGAGGGACGCGAGATGGCTGGTGACCCAGTTTGCCTAGAATGAGGGGTGTGTGCATAGCACATGCTCAGGTGAAATGATGGAAAGTAACAACAGGAGGTCCACGTTGTGGGGTGACGTGTCATGTCTATATCTGTTTCCTTCCACTGTGTGTTCCAAGCATCTGCAACAGGATCTGACACTTTGCAGGAGTTCCACAAGGCCTCTGATGCTCTCTGGTTCATTCATTGCTACGTCCTCAAGCCATAGCCCACTACCTGGCAAGAAACAGGAGCTCAATTAATCATATGAATGAGATTTCTCCTTGCAGGACTGCCACAAAAATTCTTGCCTTTGTTCTTTTTGTTGTTGTTGTTGCTGAGACAAAATACCTGACACCCAAAGTTAAAGGAGGAAAGGTTTATTTAGCTTTATAGTTTGTAGAGGTTTCAGTTCATAGCTGGCTGGCTCCAAGGTAGGGTGGCATGGCAGAGGGGCATCACAGAGAACAGTTCATGGTGAAAGCAAGCAAGGGGTTAGCACTCTTTCTGTCCCTATGTCTTACCAAAGCTGCCTGCTCTTCGGGTGGGTAGACTCACACCCTTAATCCCAGCACCACACTGTGAGTTGGTCCCAGCAGCATCTAGATCCAGCCATCTCCAAAAAGCCCCGCCTATAACCACACGAGGTTTTAGGGGACATCTGGATATAACCTAGGACATCTCTTTTCATTTACTTTGTTCCTTCAATATGGTGAAAAACTTCTCCATTGCTGCTTCTCTTTTTGGCTTCTCAGAGTTTTCATCTTTAAAATGAGAGAGAGAGAGAGAGAGAGAGAGAGAGAGAGAGAGTGCAATATGGAATTTCTATGCATTTCTATGCAGTGTCCACCTGTGCTGGGGTGAGTGTTTTACTTAATTCCTTTACTGGGAACAACTGGTAAACCAGCACTGCTGCGCTCCCAGAACCAAGCCATGTTCTGCTTCCCCACCTCACTTTGTCACTTCTTTCACAAAATCCACAAAGCTCTCTTGTGCCTGCTTTCAGAGATTCAGAGCTGAAACCCCTCAGACCTCACTGAGGAGCACAGAGGGAATCAGAAGTCCCCGTGCAGGTACTGTAATAGTCTAAACTGGTACCTATCAGGACATTTTGCTTGGAGACAGAGGTAGAGGTAGAGGTAGAGGTAGAGGTAGAAGTAGAAGCAGAGATAGAGAGATAGGTAGAGGTAGAGATAGAGGTAGAGATGATAGAGAGCAATACAGATAGACAGAGCTGGAGCTAGAGATGAGAGAGAGACAGAGCTGATAGATATAGAAACAGACAGACATAGAGGTAGATGTAGAGGTAATAGAAAGAGATGGGAGAGAGAGAGAGAGATGGAGATAGAGATGAGAGAGCTAGAGGTAAAGGTAGAGATACAGACACAGATATACAGATGCAGATACAGATACAGATACTAGAGACAGAGATGCAGAGAATCCAAGGGTCCCCCTGTGTCCTGACCTCTCTATCCCCTGAGACCAGTCTTCTGCCCCAGTGGTGACCACCACTGTTCTACCACACATGTTGGCTCAGGTGGTTCCCTCTTGTCTTAGTTACTTTTCTGTTGTTGCTGAAACAAAATACTTGACACCCAAAGTTAAAAGGGGGTAAAGTTTATTTTATTTTATTAAATGGTTTTTGAGACAGGGTCTCATTATGCAGTTTGGGTTGGCCTTGGACTAACTTTGTAGCCCAGGCTGGGCTTGAACTTGCAGTGATCCTCCTGCCTCAACCTCCTAAGTGCTAGGAATATAGGTGTGTGCCATCATGCCCAGTTGATAAATGTATTCAACTCACAGTTTGTAGAGGTTTCAGTCCATAATCAGCTAACTCCAAGGCAGGGTGGCATGGCAGAGGGGCAACTGTTCATGATGGCAAAGGGCAGCAAAAGAAAAGAGGATTTAACAGCATCTTTCTATCCCTTTTATCTTATCCATACTTTTGGGATTAGGGTGATGTCAAATCAATCAGTGGACTGACTTAGTAGTCATACACCCATAACCTCAGCGTCACACACTAGATTCAGCCACCTCTGAAAAAGCCCTATGACTGCATGAGGCTTTGGGGGACATCTAGAGACAGATGATGACACCCCTCTTGCCTGCCTCCCAAATGCCACTCATCCTTAAGACTCACATACATCCCCCTCTCTGGGAAGCCACTTGCTGGTCTCCCTGGGGGTCATTTATTTCTTTCCTCTGAATTCCAGCACCTACTGTCCAATTCTTCTTTGAATATCAGCACATTCTGGCTTACAGTATTATTGTAACTTTTATATAAATATTCAGTTCCCTGAAAAGGTGCTGTCTTGGGCTTCCATGTAGCCTTTGGCTGTCTAGCAGTCGGTCTTGCACAAAGATACCAGTGAATAGCTGTTACTTGATTGCGGTATTCTGCTCCTTGGCTATGTTCTTCTTTTGCTGAAGTGGCGAACACACACACACACACACACACACACACACACACACACACACACACCAGCAATCCATGCAGCCCCTAGTTACAATACCTTTATGCCTTAGATACACTACACTATATGCAGAATGTAATTTATTTTCTTGTGTCCTTAAAAAATGATCTGCTGCAAACTGTGGTAGATGATAATAAGTGAGATGCATGAAATTTTTTTTGCAGTAAGCTCTTAATAAACACATAAATTTCAGTGTCTGTTCTTATTGAATTTCCTGACATTGGAATTGATCCGAGGTCTCATTACAGTGGAAAACATGAACCAGCTTCTTCCCAGGCTCTTAAACTCAGCCAGGTGGGACTGATGATAATAGAGCGGTTTTACCCTTTGAGGAGCCTAGATCTTTGGCAGAAGCCAAAGTGCAGCCCTACATCCTCAACAAACCACCCCTCCTGTCTCTTTTCCATGGTCCAGGCTTTGATGGGAGCAGGGACAGTGGTCACTGTCAGAACAGTAACCTCCTCTTGTGACATGATTTCGATTCTTATTACCCAAAGCTCCTTTTGGAGGGAGCTATTAAACCTGGAAATTGACTACACCTGGGGGAACCAGCCAGCCAGGTCAGAGAACAAAGACCACCCCAGTTGAGTTGCAGAAACCAGTGACTCTTGGACTCCAAAAAACAGGTCCTTAGGTTGCCATACAAGCAGATTACCAGGCAACAGGGTGTCATGTGACCTTAAGCTGTTAAGTGTATAAATAAATGTCCCTATAGTGAAGAGACAGTTCCTTTCCTCCCATCTGGAGAAAGAGGGCTCCATGTGACCCCAGCTTTTGTCATCCTCTTGTGGTCTTTTGCTCCAGGAACCTCAAAAGCCCACCATTTGTGACGTCCTTTAGCAATCATTCTTCATGGTGACGTCCTAACACCCTGTTCCAATTGCACCATGGTTCATTTTAAACAATTTGGCCCTGGCAGAAAATGATCCCCTAGGTATATGTTGGCCTTCTTCAGAGGTTGAAGTAGATGTCCATTAAGTGCCATGGGGCAAAACATGCAAAGGTGGTTCAGAGCCCCCCAGAAACTTCACCAAAATGTCTCCGGGACATGGAGCTTTGTGAGCATGCTGGCCATGATTTGCCAGTGTCATGGAAAACAGCCCCTTTTGTCCAGAGTTTGAGCTCATATCTGGGCTTAGCTAAACTTCTTCCTTTCTTTCCATGGTTTAAACTGCTTTGTTAGTGTCAAGTGTGTTGTAAAAAGTTATGAACTGATAAGCCTAGGTTGTTACCGACAGCTCAGAGGGACAAATATAAGAGACAGTGTCACAAGGCAAACTGCTCAGGTTACTAGAAAAGGAATTTGATTCCATCCTAATATGGAAATCACAGGATTTCCCAGAAGCACATATCTAAGTAGAAGGCAGAATGGCTATATCCCCAGCCATTGTGTGTGTGTGTGTGTGTGTGTGTGTGTATGTTATTTTGAGACAGGATCTTGCTGCTCAGGCTGGGTTCAAACTTTCAACTGAACTTCAACCTTCCAGGGCACGGATGGCAGATGTGCACCACCTCACCAAGGTGGTCTTTTCTTTTTTATCTGCACATAAAACAATTTCAACAATCTCTGATTGTCAAAGAGATGCCTGCAATTCTAAGAAGGCCATATCATGTCCATTATATGAAAGAAGTTGAGAGAACTTGATTGGGAAAAAAATGTCTTAAGAGTGGAAGACAGCTGTTTGCAAGGTTTTTTAATTTCTCCCACAGAAAGGTTTGGAGATGTCCAGTACGCAGGAAGATGCAGAGTGCTTTAGGCAGTTGCATCTGCCCAAAATCAGCACAAGATGAATTAAGCTATGACTGATAATGCTTTGAGGGTTTCACGTTTTCCTGTGATTTCTTACTATCCTGTAACTGGAATGAGGTTCTAAGAGGTGGATACTGGTGCCTGGCAAACTGGCTTTGACATTTACACCTTTAAGTTTTCTATGCTTCAGTTTCTTCATCTCAAGAATGAGAACAGCTGTACTCCTACCTCCTGCAGGCTTTAGGAGGGTCGGAAAGACCTTAGGAGCAGGCCTGGCACACGCCGAGTACCGTGTGAGTGTCTACTGGTGCAGCTGTGGGCAAGCCTTCTGTCACTGAGGGAGTGGAGGGGAGCCAAGTTTAAGGATTATGATTCAGATCTATTCAGAAAGCAACTTAGTGAGCAGGGTCCTGGGATTTAGCCCCCTGGGGCTTCAAGCTCAGGCCCTGTCATTAACTGTGTGACCTTAAGCAAGACATGTACACAGTGGGTCTCTATACCAGGATCTGCTTCCACAGATTCAATGAGCCGTGGATCAAAAATGTGGTGAGGCTATGGTGCATCTGTACTGAGCACACTCTGACTCTTGTCACAAGGCTCCAAACAATGCAGAGTAACGGCCATCGTACAGCATTGACCTTGTATAGGTATAGGGTGTGACAAATCACCTGGAGGTGATTTGAAGTATATGCAAGGGTGCAACAGACTGTATGCAACTATTGCTCCAAGACACTTGAATGATGCAAACTCCATGTCCTGGAACTAATTCTCCATAGATAATAAAGATAACTTTATCTTTTAGAGCTATTTTCTTTGTCTATGAGATGGGGTGGTATTAGTACACACTCTGTAGAACTTTAAGGGTTAAAAAGGAAATGCTAAAAAATACTCGGCATAGTCCTGGCACATAATGAATGCTCAACATATTAATATGATTCTTGAGTTATTACCTTAATGCTTTATCTTCTTTAAAGAATAATTTCAGTGCTGTGTTATTAGTTTAGATTTATTGATTTTAGTTCTATTGATTGCTTAATGCTTATCTGTTTTAACAAAGTATTGTTTTACAACATCAAACGGAGTGTATATGAGTGAGAATGTGTAGCATGCCCCTTTTCTCACCTATTTAGAGAAAATCTATGATTCAGATCATTGATATTACCAAGGCCCCAGATTTAACTAGTTGTCAATCGTCCTAATTACAAACTGAGAACCAAAGGAGGAAACACACATCTCTAAAGAGCCAGCTTCACAAACCTAACCTGCAAATGGTATTAAATATTACATGTAAGAAAGTGAAACAGTGGATTTATGGCAAATAGATATTTGAGAGAGAGAAAGAGAAAGAGAGAGAGAGAGAGAGAGCCATAGGTTTTCTTCAAAAACATAGGAAATAATCTTCTTCCAAAATACATTTAGGAAAAATGCAAAAGAAATGTAATATCATAGGACACACTTGAATTTTATTTCACAAAGTGACCTGCAGAAGTGAAGAGCTAGAACCATGGCACATTTAATTTCCTAAACAAGGCAGTGCTGATGGAGTGGCATGGAGACAGTGAGCCGGAAAGAAAGACAACCAAGGGGTGCAGGCTGTGCGTCATCTTTGATTTCCTCAGTATAGATTGGGATGAGCTATAGCTAACGCTAGAAGAGCTAAACACCAGAACCTAAGGTGCAAAAATGAACAGATTATCTAAAACCAGGAGTTAGCAAACCCTTTGGCCTACGGGTCAAATCTGGCCCATCCATTGGTTTAAATAAAGTTTTATTGGAACACAACCATGTCCTTTCATATGTATTTTGCCCATGGTTTCCTGCACACTATATACAGCAGAGTTAAAGCTATAACAGAGACTACATGGAATGCAAAATCTAAAATGTTTATTATCTGAAAGTAGAGAAGTTTGCTTATACCAAGTCTAGATAGCAGTTAACTAATTCAGTTTAACTAAGGAACCATAAACAATGCTAAAAGCAAATGACAAAATGGGGAAACTATTTGCGACATAGGTAATAAATATTGGTTAGCAGCTTTAAAATAGCCATAAAATATAGCAGCTATGAAACATAAAATACAAGAACCTATCGATTTCTAAATCAATAAGGAAAACATTAATGGCAACAGGAGAAAAATGAGCGGAGGCTGCAATAGCAGATCCCTAATGAAAAACAAGGTTATTAAAATAGCACCTCGGTAATCGAGGAAACACAAATGGGAACAACAAAGCTATGTCAGCAGTAAAATGACAAACGCTGTTCTCTGTTCTCCTCTTTCTTCTCTTCCTCTTCCTCTTCCACTAAAAATGAAGTTAGGGGGAATTTGGAGAATGCACAACGATAAGAATACAAATGTGTTTATAGGGATAAATTGGTAAACAGCCTGTGAATCATAGTATTGGTCAAAAAAAGAAGGCTACCTCCTGGGTATTACAATCCAAGCTTTAAAATTATAAATTAGTGCTGTGTTTGACCCTCATGCATCAGAGCCAGCTGGCAGCCCAAGAGCACCTGCTTGAGGCTTATGGGCAGAGGAATATGCTGTTCAGTAATAAAACCCCTGTCATAGGCCCATGGCTGCGGTTTACATTCAGAGCTTTGAAGGAGTCATGGATTGAGGTGGATTTCCTGTGAGCTCTGTTTGGGGGCAGGGCCTAGAGGCAATTGGCTCATGAGGGCTCTAACTTTATCAATGCATTAATCCATTGATGAGATCAGAATTGGAAGGCATTGCCAGACGTAATGGAAACAGTAGGTGGGGCCTTGTTAGTGGCAGCGGGTAGTGGGCATGAGTTTGGGAGCTCTGCCCAGCCTCCAGCCCTTCCTCCAGCTCTTCCCCTCTCCGCTTCCTGGCCGCCCTCAGGAGAGGGGCTCTCTTCTGCCGCACCCTTCCTCCCTGAGTTCTGCCTCCCCACTGGAGCTGGCCGTGAAATGGGACCTCTACAGCAGAACCAAACCTCACCTTCATTTTTCGCAGGTATTTGCTCACAGCGTTAAAGCTAACACATCCACTGTCAGACTGGAAGGAACGTGGCTGAGTTTATTTAGTTCCTAACTCTGCGAATGCAGAAGTTAGAGAGAGGAAATGATTTGAGCCAAGTCAGAACCAGTTAGGCTGAGGTGAAAGTTCGAGTTTACTGTGAAAAAGTGTTCATCATGGTTCCCATCATACCCTGGACATCTAAGGCCATCTGGAAGCTTCCTGGGGAATCCCACTGTGCACACACACTCGCTCCTTGCTAGGTCTGAAGCTTTTCCTGTTCCCTCTGCTCCACATCGTTTTGCTGCATGTTGGGTAAGGTATTGGCTCCCCTTCTCTCTGCTCTGTTGCAAGCTCTCTGAGAACAGAGACCATGGATTATTATGCCTTTATTTCTTGTGGCAGGTATTTAAGTTTTTCAAGAATATTCATTTCTCTATTTTTGTCTGGTTGCCTTGGTTTGGCCATTTCACACAGGTTCATTGACTCTGAGGCCCGAGTGTGAATTTCAGTTCTGCCCTTTACTGCTTGTACTATCTGTGCCTTGCTTTCATTATCTGCCGAAAGAAGATAAAGATGACACCTAACTCATGAGTTGTTTTGAAAATTGAGTTTATATTTAAAGCCTTTAGAACAGCGCTTTGGCACATGGAAAGTTACCATAAAAATGTTTGTTTTAAAAAGTCGGTTAAGCATAGGAACCCTCTGATGTGTGTGTACATGGAGGGGATTCTATGCAGGGAAAAACCCACACCAATAAACACGCACAGACATTAAATGCTGGTTTCCAAATGTATCGGAGAAGTCATGGAAAAATCAAACAAACCAGACATTTTTGTGGTAACTCAAAAGCAACACAAGAAAACTTATTGTCCTAAGTGTAGGAAGATGAAAAGGAGAACATGCGCCTTGGGAACTCACGTGCCTCTGGGTGTTATTTGTGACAAACTGATGGGGGGGGGGACAAAGCTCCCTCCCCAGGGTTAGCTCTGCGGCCCCAAGCTTGCTTTTCTCTCAGTCTCCTGGGTGTGTCCGGGAAAACTGCAGTTAGCTGCTGGAACAGAAACCCAGTGATGGCCGGCATAAACTAAGGGATTGATTCTTTCAAAGCAGCAGGGGAGTCCAGAGACAGGCAAGCCAAGGCTCTGATGGCCACTGCCGGATCCCATCAGGTCCCAACCCCTTCTGCTCCCCTCTCTTGTCTGTGTGACTCCTGTTCTGCTCCTGAGATTGTTGTGGAGCTCCAGGCATCACGTGTGCCTGGAGGCAAAGAAGAAAGAGGAAGGTGGAGTGCCCAAAGCAGGCACACCCGCTAGGTCTTCCCCTCTTAAAAGCTTCCCACTGCTAAGGAGCACCCACCTGCGAGCTTCTGAGTACATCTTGTTGGTCAGGCTGGTCACATGACCACTCTTCCCTGTATGGAAGTTTATGGTAGAAAATAGCTTGTGCTCCCCTGAGCTCAGCTTCTAATAGTAAAGAAGGTCAAGAGGAAGGATGCTGGGTAGCATCTAGGGGTGGGGACTTATTGGAAGACTCCAAACAATTTAATTAGCAGCTTTCTGGAAAGTGGAACCATTTTCAGAGACTGGGAAAACTGGGGGGGGGGGGAGACAGCGTCTTGTGAAGAAATTAGGGGTGCGATGTGGAGATGTGGATGGTCTGGGTTTGAGGTGTTTATCTGACTTCCCAGTGGAGTTGTCAAACCTGCAGATGGATATGCAAGTTTGGAGATCAGGAGAGCGGTGAAGGCTGAGAATTTAAATGTGAAATCATCAGCATAAAGATTGCTTCTATTTTTTTGCCCCGGTGAAGATGAGGTAAGTCCCTCAGTTGAGAGTGAGAGAGAAAAAGAGATTTGAGGAGAGCATGAAAGCAGGAGGATTGCCAGGCAGTGAGTATGCTTTTAATATTCATGGTCATGAACTTGTCCAACCAGTCAACCCTATTGTGTGATTTTTCTTGAATAGTGTTTGGCCACTTGGAAGGAGTCACACAAAAGAGGATTCAGCCAGGTTTGAATCTGTCCTGGTGGGTCTGCAGGAGGACAAAAGGGACAAAAGCGATCGCAAATTATGCTTTTATTTAGGTAATGGATATTGGAAAAAATTGCCATTCAAGGACTGGCAGTCTCAGTGATGTAAAAATTACATCGTGGGCTCAATAATGTACTTGAAAGGTGAGAGGTGACAGTTTGATTATGAGATAAGAGTTGTCCCTCAGGATCCAAAGGACATTGGTTTCATGACCCTTGTGCATACCAAACTCCATGGATGCTCATGTATTTTATGCATATAACCAACACATACACTTTTGTATACTTTAAATTATCTCTAGATTATTAATTAATACAATGTAAATGCTATTTAAATGGCTGTTATACCATGCTAGTTAGGAAATAATGGCATGAAAAAAGCTATGTGTGTACTACAGACACAACCACCACCGACCTAACCATACCTTGTACACCAGCAGTAGCATAACATTTTTCCCACTGCTTTCCATCTGCATTTGGTTCAGTCTGTAACTGTGGAACCTGGAGATATGGAGAACTGACTGTTTGAAAAGGGGGTTTCAGGTATGGTGTGATTATTAGTGAAAACAAGATTGGGGGTGTGATCTTCAGGGCTAAGAAGGGAAAGCGTTTGGCAGAGATGTCAGTCACTGAAGGCTGGGATGCAGGTCTTACCAAAGTGAGAACAGGACAGGACAGGACAGGAGAGGAGAGGGCTCAGTGGGCTCAGAGCTGATGCTGTGAAATTCTGAGAGTCAGAAGGGAAACAGGAGAAAGGAGAAATGGTAGGCAGCCTATTCCAATGGTGTGAGCATCTAAAGAAACTCGGGTCACCACTCAATGTCAGTCAGCACTCAATGCCATGTGGTTGAGCAAGGGTCAAGAGAAGACAGATGGGATGGGGGCAGAGGTGGAGGGTGTGGTCCAGAAAGGGGAGGCACAGCTCTGAGGAGGGGGTGGGACACTGGGCTGTGTGGTCCTAGACCCTCATGTAAAGGCAAATTCGTCTGCTAAGGAGAAAGGTGCAGATGGCCGACCAATAAAGCCTTGCAATGTGGGGTGAGTGTTAATGAACATGAGGAAAGGCTTCTTCCTCCACGACAGGGAGAAGGATTGTCAACCTCTTTTGAGGTGGACCACTATGAGTTCACAGCAGCATCTGCAAGGTGCTGTGATGTCAGACAGTATTCTGGGTGTGTCCAGGAGGACATTTCCAGAAGAGACCAGCATTTGAATCATGGACTCAGGTAAGCAGCTGGCCCTCCCCAGCGTGGGTCGACACTGTCCAAACTGTTGAGGGTCTGAATAGCGCGAAAAGGCAGGGGAAAGTTGAAGTTGCTCTGTCTCACTGCTTGAACTGTCCTTCTTCCATCAGTGTTCCTGGTTCTCAGGCCTGAGGCCCAGATGGAAGTCTGCACCACCAACTGGCTTTCCTGGGTCCCCAGCTCACAGAAGGTAGATGCTGGGACTCCTCAGCCTCCACAGCCACAGAGTATTGTCTCCTCTCGGTTCTCTGCCCCTGGACTAATTCAGAAGCCACAGTGATAGAACTCTTCAGGGGCAGGTCTCAGCTGTCAGGGAATGAGAGCAAACCAACTGCTTTGATCCAGGTTAACTTCTTACCCAGCAGATGTGACACAGTAACTTAGTGAGACCTTGTCTCAAAAAATAAAAAGAACTGGGGATGTAGCTGAGTGCAAAGACCTTGAGTTCAATCCTCAGTACCGCCACCACCACCACCACCATAAAAAAAAATCAGGAGAAATCACGGGTGTACTCTAAGTGTTTGCTTGAGGGGCTCAGTGTAAGTTCCTCAGAGACTCAGAGTTTGAGTAGAAGTTCCGGAGGTGGGGAGGAAATTCCCCTGTCCTGGAGGAGAGTGCTTTGAACCTCCTAGGAAAGTTCTGAGAACTAGGAACTTACTCTAACATTTCTGAGTTCACTTCTAGAAATGTTCTCAAATTAGTAGAAGTAAAGTATGTAGTTTCCAACATGCAGTAACTATGAATATACGCGTGTGCTGCAGAACAAAGGACCAACGCGTCCAGGATTGTGTTGCCTGAAGGCACCGTTACCATCTGAAGTTCTGTAAATGTACTCCGGGAGATTCCCACAGGGAGAAATCACCTGATGACACATTCCTCAGACAGTGCGGTTAGGCAACACACCAGTGTACTTTAAAATAAAACAGCTCCATTGTGATTTAAATGTGTCCGATATAAATCTCATGCCTCCCGATAGCCAACAAGCACAGCTGCTCTTTCACAAATGAGCTTTCCAACATTCCTTTCAAGCCTCTTCATGTCTAAGTTCTACTGTTCCTGTTAGGTTGTGTTGGTCCTGACTCTTGGCTTCTTCCTAATAGGATTATGCATCCGCCCCTTGTCATGGCCTCAGGGTGGGGGAATGCGTTTCTTATTCATGGGTTGGGGCTTAGTGTAATGGCCCAGCTTTCCCGCCATAACATAGATACTACAGCTGGGGGTCGGCCCCACTCCCCTCTGCTCAACTTGAACCAGGGTCAACCTCCCTGACTTTTGTCCCAAGGTCCACTACCCAGAGGCAGAGATAAGAACAACAAAGACCCGTGCAGATTCCGAAATCCCAGACTAGGGGGGATACAGGCCAACAGGTCTGACATGACTTACAGTGACCTTGTTCTCCTTGGTGCTTATTACAGGTCCTACATAGGGACTGCATCTCATCCATCCAAGTGTAACAGAGTGAATTATGGGAAAGGACACGTGCAGCAGACCCGGCTGGCATGACTCGGTGCTCTGTCAATCATGCCGTCAATCATGCTTTGAAAGACCCAGTGGGAGGCTCCTAGGCCGGCACAACGTTTCAGATTCTTTTATTTTTTTTTTTTAAGTTATACAATATTAAGGTGAAAATTGATACTTTAGGAGACATCATTAGAATTTTCTATGTTTAGCCAAACACCTATACAATTAGATTTAATTGAGTCTATTTCATACAAAGAACTATCCAAATGCAGAGGAGTATCCTACTACTTTGGCAAGCACTGGTGTGATGCTTTTGGATTTTTTTTTTGTATCAGCAACTGAACTCGCAAAGTCGGGCTTGTCAGTCAGGCAGTGTGCCACTGAGCTATCCCTGGCCAGATGTTTTAGGATTTTTAATGCGTTGTTAACAAAATTTCCAACTCAGGCAAGTTTAGAAATGCCTTCACACTGAATTCCTTCAACTCTGTGTCCTTTGAAAGGGCCAGTTTCAATGAGTACCATAGTTGAAAAAGTCTTTTCATTGATGGATTCCAGGGTACCTTCACTTCCTCCGTAACCCCCATTTAAAACTAAGATTCTTTTACCCAGTGCTTGAATAACTGTCTCTGAACGAGTCCGGTCAGGTTTCAGCTGGTCTCCAGAATCAATCATCTTAACAACAGCTGTGTGTTTGTCAATGACCTCCCCAGCCACACCCTTTTTCTGATGGTATTTCTCTCCAAGGTTTTGGTTCTGCGTCTCACCATGATTTCAGGCTGCAGCCAATAGTCTGTTTGAGAAGTTCTTTCTTTCTTCTTCAATCTCCGTGATTCCCCAGGTGCAGTTCCCCTTTCTCTTCCCTAGCCTGAGCTGAGCTCTGGGAAGGTTCTCTTCGTTTCGCTGTGACCATTCTCCCCAGCGTCCTCCGCGCACCGGGCCCCAAACAACTGGACTTGGGCGCTGTGGCTCCGCTGAGATACGCGCTCCTTGATCCACACGAAGTGTAACTTTCTCTTCGTCGTTTTCTCTGCTTCATTCCGTCCAGACAGAGGCCTCCTGCTCCTCCCCTGCAGACCTCTTGGCACCTGTCCTGCAGTCAGCGCGGCGGTCTTTTCTTCATCCATCAAGTTCCTGCTTCTGCTTCCTGCCTAGCTCCAGCCGCCGGCGAGTGGTCTCTGGGTCCCTGCCGATGTGCTGAATGACCAGCCTTTGGGGTCCCACCCACCCTGCACAGGCCTTGTCTCCCAGCCGCACTGTCCCTTCCCCTCGTATCAGGACACATGGCTGGGGATTCGAGCTCACCTAGACAATCCTCACTGCTCTCCCCATCTCGGAATCCTTAACTTAATAATATTCACCAGAATCCTTTTCTCATAAAGCCCTCCGGGGAGTAGGAGGTAGATGTGACTGTTTGGAGGCCCTCATTCAGCCCGTGGTGGTCCCAGGGCTCCAGTGTCTCAGAAGCAACGGCGGGCAAGAAAAGGCAGAGAGTGTGGCAGGGCTAGAGGACAGTGACTGATGATAGACCCTGGGAAATTGGATTCTACCTCCTTCCTAGCGGCACTGGGTGCTAACAGCAACCCTTCCACGCAGAGAGTTTATTATGGGAAAGCCCAGTATCAACCAAGGCAGAGGGAGAGGCAGTAAAGGCAAAGCACCTGAAACCAGAGTGCATTCCTGACGCACACCGAGCTCATAAGATGGACTAACATGGATGCAACCAGAAGCAGAAGCTTCAGGCGAACAGAAGGAGGAAAGGTCAGAGCACGTATCGGGGCTGGAAGGCTAAACTGGTGAACCCACAGCCAGAATCCTCACCACGCTCTGCCAGGGACCATCCAACTTCCATTCACCTTGCTGCTCTTGACTTAACTTCCCCAAACTTGGCAGAGCCAATCTGTTCTTACGGGTCTCCACTGCCCTCTGCCCCGGAGCTGTGGGTTTGGTCTGTCCTGGTGTTGGGGAACCTTCCCTATTTCCTTCCACCTGGAGCACTGTTACATAGTTTCACAGAGCAGAGCGTGGTTTGCTTTTCATAGCTGATACCTGTCTCTGTCGATGTGAGGTTTACTGTATCTGCTCCACTCTTCATGGACTTCATTACTCAAGACCATTGTGCTAATGAGAGGGTGTAAATCAACTCTGGAGGGGTGAGTTCAGTTTATAGATAATTGTGCTATCAATTGAGATAAGCTGTCACATACTCTTTGCAAAGTAAAGGCCACCCCGAGAATACCCTGGCTTCTCATTTTTTTGGAATTAATATTTGGAAAGAAGAGAACAATTAAGCTATTCTGTAGAGGGAAATTTGGACAGCCCTGATGTCAATAGTTGGCTTTGTTTTAAGCTTAGAGCAGAAATTAAGAAGCTTAGCATTAGATAGATCAAGAGGTGTGGGAAGGACTTTTGAGGCAAGGAAAAAAGAGTGGAAAGTGATTTTTAACCTTTCACTTGTGAGGGCGGATAGTCACAGCCCCCTCTGAGGGTCTGACGAACACTGTGGATTCTCTGCCCAGGCAAACACATAAATGCATACTTGTAAAATCCCACGCACATCCCTGAGGGGAGGCAGCCTCCCCGAAGCCTACCCACGAGCTCCTAAAGACATTCAAGGAGGCCAGCTAAGGCCCTCAGGTGCAGACTCAGTATCCCAGGATGGCCAGCACCATTGGAACAGGTGGCTAACACAGAAGAGGAGGCAGGGAAACCTCGGGAAAACCTGAGCGAGTGCTCTGGTTTCTCTTGCTTTTAGTTACTTGCTTTTGTCCTCAGTTTAAGGAGACCCTACAACACATCCCCACTGGCTTTGCCACTGAAGTCACCTCTGACACATGCGTCACAAAGGTAACTGTTGCCTCAGTTGTTTTTCAAGCAGTTGGAGACAGTTCAAAGTAGTTGAAACCACTGACCCTTCGCTTGGTCCTGTGCGCATGTCCTGTGGGGAACTTTGATGTCAGAGGGTCAAAACTCCACCCTTTAGGTACACTAACACTGCCCTTTTCTGAGCATGGGTCCAGAAAGAGCCATGAAGTTTGATGACGTTTGTGTGGACCACTGGTTGCTTCATCTGTCCTTGTCACCTTCCCAGTCCCTTTCCTGGCATTCAGATCATCCTGCTTCTTTATCATAATTACCCCAAGGGATGTAAATTCTACACTGGTTCTCCCACCTCTGTACAGTTAGCTGCTGGTAAACAAGCTGTTGTTCTTTTGCAAAACTTCATTTCAGTGATCGACATATTGCATGGCTGCAGAATGAGATGGAAAACTACATAAGAAGGTTTGAATGCCGAGATTAAGGGGACATCACTGTATTCTGTGGTGGGAGAGGGGAGTTGAATATTTGGGGGAGGATACACACTGATGACCAAAGAAGGGGGCCCAGAGCTTGACCAAGTCATCTTTTGTAAGCTTTAATAGCCTCAGTTATAAAATGGGGACAATGCACAGTATTCTTATCTCATAAGGCTGTACTCAGGTGAGGGTGAGAGCAAACTGAGGTAACAGTGAAGGTGTGGTACACCTTCCGGGTTACCGAAGGATAAAATGCTGTTTTAAGATGAATTCGATTGTAACTTGGTGGGTACATTCACTCAGGGCCCTCCACTCTGAGGCAGGCAACATTTAATGTGGCTTGAGACAGTTGCTTTCAATTGTGGCTTGAGGCAGTAGAATGAGAACATCTATAATATATTAGAAATAAACCAGATGGAACGAATGTATCATGTAAAAATAAATGGTTATACTCCAGGCAGATGATTACCTCTCAACGTGAGTGGAAAGGTCTTGAGTGGGATCAGGAAGAAGATGGGAAATAGTGATCCCACAAGTCCCTGAAGTTTTCCAAAGATCTTTCTTCCAAAACCAGATGGGAAGTGAATTAGACTTTCTGTGAATTATGGAATATTAAATTTTATAACCATACCAAATTGATGTCTTATTCCTGGAATGACTGAATCTATTGGGAACAGCTTAGATTATCTTTACTATTGATTCATGAAAAAGGTTTTGGAAAATGGTCTCCAGCAAGGAATTCAGCCAGGAACAGCATGTGTCATCCCAGATGTCCACCTTTCGGGTAGAAAAATTGACCTGTCTTTTTCTAAAAACTGCCTAGTGGTCTACTGAAAGGACCAGAGACGTTGTTATATGTAAATGGAAAAGCCTCATTTACCAAATGTAAATGAGCTTCTGTGGAGACACTTTGGTTTGGTGCTAGTAAATACTAAACTTACCTAAAAATATAGTCTCTCAGGGTCACTCAATAAAACCCATTTGGGCATCCAAAAGTCAGTTAGCTGCTTGAGAGAAGAGACAGGAACCCGGCCCATCACTGCCCTGGGAGGAAGTAGACAGTGTTAGAGGATGAGCTCCTACTAGACACAAGAGATAAGTGGGTTCCTCTACCCTAAGGGTGGCAAATAGATTTTTCTTTATTTGGGACCCCAGAAAGAGCCTGGTATTTTAAAACCTGTATGTTCACTCCCTAAAAAGTTCATTGAATTCAAAGTTTTGAAGGTTGTACTTCCTCCAGTTTACCCAATTATTCTATACTCTTCATTTAGAGCTTTTCCAAAATGCCACCTCCTCTGAGAAGTCCCTGGCCAGCAGGGTAACCCCCCTCAGGTCACGCGGTCACATAGCCCTGCTTCTCGCTCACTGGTTCCTGCACGGAGTTACCTGCTCAGGGTCTGCCTCTGTCCAAGGTGGGAGGTGAGCTGGGTACTGTCATTCGTGCTCACTGCCCCGGCATGTGAATGACCCACATTGGTGAAGTGGGTGAATCTGAGGAGCTTCTAAAACAGTGAAGCAAACTGACTCACATCGGTTTTCATAGTTGCAGACATATTCTGCTTTCTCCTCTGTGGAGACTTCAGATTTCCTTCTTGTAGTGTGTCTCCATGGTGGCCCTGGGCTGTCCCGACTCAGAATTTCCTTATATTTTGGCCTCTGCCACAGTCTCTGCAGCGTTCTGCCTGCTTTGGGTCACCATCCTCTCCAGGGCCTTCGGTCATCTCCCGCCAGGTTCCTGTTCTATTTGTGTTCGAGAAGCAAAGCCACTGTGTTGAGTCTCCAGTGCCCTCTGCTATGCCTCTGCTCTACGATCCCTTAGATTCTGGGTGTCAGGAACTCCTCCTTTTTTCTTATGGAACCTGCATTTTCTTGTCCTCAAAAGCACTTCTCAGTGCTTGTTCAGATAGAAGACAACTTCTAACACTGAACTCAAATATTATCTCCTTCAAGAAGCTTCCTCTGACTTCGCTAAACCAAAAGTGACCTCATCTGATTACACTCTGTCCCTTTCTTATTTTATGAAATACTTCATATAAATATCTGACCTCTCCCACTAGATCATGGTAACCCTAAGGGTGGAGAGAAAATCTTGGTCATCTTTGCCTCCTACAGAGAGCACTTAGCCCTACTTAGCCTTGTAACAGGAGCGTATTAATGAGCTTCCCCTCACTGGGACAAAACACCTGAGATAATAAATTTAAAAGAGAAAAATTTGGCTCATGGTTCCAGAGGTTTGAGTCAGTGGTCACTGAGTCATATTGCTTTGGGTCTGTGGCTACATAATACATTATAGCAGAGGAGGCCTGTTCAGCTTAAGGCAAAGAAAGTAAACAGAGTGACTGGAGCCCCAACATCTCCTTCCAGGCTGAGGCCCCTGACTGGAAGTCCTCACACTAGGACTTATTTTTAAATTTTCCACCATTTCCCAACAGTATTGCAGACTGGGAACCCAACCAAACACAGGGATGGGCCCTTGCAAGGGGATACTTGATATGAATCATGGAAAGAAGGGCCATTTCTGAGTTCTTATTTTGGCTTAGTTTTATTTTAAGGCCAGGAAAGTGCAAAACATCCCGCAATATATTAGTCATGATTATTGCCAAGGAAAGAAATCTGTCTCCTATTTGAAGAACTGGCTGGCCATGGATTGTGGCTTGGTTGGTAAAAACAATCAGACGAGACTTTACAACTTACAGCGGCTTTTCACTGGCTTGTCTTCCTCAGGTCTCCCAACCTTGGGAGGTGAGCAGGTGTGTGGTAGGTGCTTCCATTTCACAGCTGGGAAAACTGAGACCCAGAAAGGAGAAATTATATGAAATTCAACAGACGAGTAGGTGAGAGCACAGGGGCTCAGGTCTCGAGACTGCAGGCTGCTTGCTTTCTTCTGTCATCCGCCCTCCTCACAGGCCTGGGGGACTGAGGCGGGTGAGACTGATACATTGGGATGGGCCTGGAAACTACCACTTCTGGATGAGCTTTCCACTTTGGTGAGAAAGATTGAAAAGAAACTGGTTAACCCTTCAGTTTAGGAAGTTGGAATAAAGGAAAGGTCAGAAAGCAGTACTTTAATCAGGCAGTGATTTTGATATTCGATAAAGGGAGTGGAAAGGGCCCTTTTCCATACCGTGAGTCGGTCAAGTTCAGGAGTCCGTGTGCCTGATTCTCATCCCCCAGAATACAGAAGAATTGTGCTGTGACTGGGATGCGGTGCGTGTAGGTAGGAAGCTCCTGTGTTAGGAGCTCGGGTGGCGAGACTGTGAGAGGTGAGGTCTGACAGGAGGTGGTTGGGCCACAGGACACCACGCTTGGGCGGAATGAGTGCAGGTATCGCGGGACTAGATTAGTCCCTGAGATAATGGGTTACTGCAAGGTGAGATTGGTCTCTTGCATCTTTGAGCATGGACCTCTCTTTCTTTCACATGCTCTCCGGCCATGCTGTCCACCTGGAGACCTTCAGCAGAAGCCAAGTGCGGCACCAAGCTCTCGGGTCTCCTGAGCCCAAGTAAGTCTCTTTCCTTTGTAAAGGAAGAAATCTCAGGTATTTTGTCCCAGCAACTGAGAATGGACCAAGACCATATGTTCCCAGTAGCAGGAGAGACATAGAATTCAGACATTAGACCTGCATTCAGACTTCAGCCTTGCCCCTCGCTGGCTGTCTGGCTTTGAGAAAATGTTGGAGCCTACATTCTCTTTTCTGTAAAAGAAATACCTCTGCAGTCCTGTGTCAGATGCTATAAATCAATTATTTCATTCAATTCTCTGCCAGTTCCTCAGAAACAGGCTTTATTAGACACTTTTGAAACTAAGATTTATTCCTTCTTCACTCTGCAGACCAGAAATAGGTGCAGGAAGGTAAAAAGCCAGAGGTTACCAAGAAGATTAACCCCAATCCACTCACTCACTACTGAGTAGCCCAACTTCCATCTGTATACCAGGCAGGGAAGCCCATCCCAGCCCGGTCATGCAATGGTTGATGGGGAATTATGTGTTTGAAGGGTCAGGATGATAGTAACTAAATGCCTGCTCATTTATTTTAATACCTTGTATCCAGGAGCCTGTACTTCTTTAAACCGTGTTGAATGAGAAACCCTTTGTTTAATGATGATAATTTGTCAAGTTTGTGCTTATACTTAGGGTTTTTTTTTTTAAAGGATATTTTTTACTGTTCTGAGAATGCGATAGAACCAGGCAGCACCTTCCACCCGGTGGCAGCAGATCCCACTGGCTGGGGGAGGCCGTAGGAAGCAGAAAGGGAGCTTTTGACATCTTGCTTTCTGCAAAAACAAACCCATAAATGAGGATGCCTATCATGAGCGCAGTAATGAGCTTCTTGACTACGGATGTCAACACATAATAGAGAATTATAGGAGTTAATCAAGGAAAAGGAATCTGGGAAGAAAACAGTGCACACCAATTATGGATGAGCCCGCGAAGACTCAACACTGCATTTTCAATGAATATTTTCATCACATTATCTTAGCCCTTTTAGTGATCACTCTGGCATCAATGCCCTTGGATGGACGCTTGTGGCAGAGGGCCAGGGAGCATTACAGGGGAGGACTCTGAGGACCATGCAGAGGGCGGAGCCACCAGAGGCAGAGGCCTGAGGCTCAGTGCTGATCCTGCTTCTTCTCAGCTGTGTGACCTTCAGCCAATGCCTCATCTCCTTGGACTCCTGTCAGAGGTGGACACTTCTTCCTGCTTCCCTAACCACACAGCAGAAGCTAGGAGCAGCCTCGGGACTGACTGGCTGATGTGATGTCTACAGGAAGCGCATCTGCCCCAGCCAGGCCTGGACCGTGGACACCTCCATCCGCGCCTGCCTCTCTTTTCCCCTCCCTGCTTGGAGAAGAGGCTCTGAAGGCCTCTGGGAGGACAAAGCCACAGAGGGAAGGGGCCTGGACCCTGAAATGCTCCACGAAAGGCTGCCACGCCAAAAGTGGTCTGTGCTCGTAACCGTTATGTGAACAGGAAATGCATTTTATCATGCTGAGTCAGTGGTAATCTGTGGCTAACCTATTACTGCAAGTAGAGATAAGTTTACAAACTTAGATTCGTTTTGTCTATACCATGAGGAACAATTGCAACCTTTACATCAGGGGTCCTAAAGATCAGAAAATAACATATAGGAAATCAGTTTATAAATTTACAAGTCCCCTTCATTGACCTGTGTAGTCAGCCTGGTTGCAAACTCGCAGGTACTCCACTGGTTCCATCATGGAAAAAACTCCTGCACTAGCTGACACCACCCTTCCTATTTGTACTTCTCCTACTGAAAGCTACAGAACAGGCTGTAAGACTAAGAATAGCAGCAGAAAATGGACTATCCTCACATCTGGGGGTTTCTTGCATTTTTTCCTACTTTTCTACTGGAATTTTCTCTCCTACTAATTTTTCTTTTCTGAAAAGATGGCATACTGCTAATTTTAGAATATGGGTTGTCTCCTTGAAAAATTACGTTGGCATTTGATTTCCAATGCAGCAGTGTTGAAAAGTGATTGGGCCAACCATTTGTGGGTTAATCAAATAACAAATGAATGGGTTATTGTGGAAGTAATTTTATTATAACAACAAGCTCTCCATAACATACCTGCTCTGACTCAATAAATGAAGGCCTCTGCTATGTTATGATGGAGCAGGGAAGCCTCAGCAGACTCTGCCACCATGCTCTTGACTTTCCCAGCCTCCACAACCATGAGCTAAAGAAACCTTGTTATGGTTGAGATCCAAATTTGCCCACCAAAAGAAGTCTCATGTGTTCAGGATGAAGCTTTTGAAAGGTAATTAGATCACTGTGATTTGTGCATCAATGGATTAATCCACTTATGGGTTCATAGTTGAGTGTGCTGTGAGGAAGTGGGGTCTGATTGGAAGAGGTGGGTCACTGGGACGATAGCTAGCAAGAGCATATTCTTGTTTCTCATGTATCTCTTTTCCTCCCTCCCTCTGCTTCTTTGCTGCCTGGATTGAGCAGCTTGCCTTCACCAGGCCATTTCTGCCTCGGGACCAGCTGATCATGGACTGAACCCTCTGAAGCTATAAACTTCTCCTTCTGTGAGAAGCAAGTTTCAAGTATTTTTTCACAGCAATGAAAAGTGAATAACATAAACCTCTATTGTTTATAAATTTCCTAGTAGAATTCATTTTGCTTTAGCAACAGAAAATAGACCAAAGATGCCTATCTATCATGGAAATTCAGAATATAATTTTTAGAATGAAAGTATTCACCGATTGAAGATTATCATTACCAATATCTTGGTATGTTTCTCCTTGTATTTCCTAATATATATATGTATATGTACTTTTTTTCAATTTGCCATAGTTGAAAAACAGATACACATTTTGGTATCTTGTATCAATTTTGCATCTTGCTTCTTTTATCATAAGCTTATTACTAAAAGCTCTTTTTTGGGGGGTGGAGTACCAGGAATTGAACTCAGGACCTCATGCTTACCAGGCAGGCACTGTGCCACTGAGCTAAATCCCCAACCCCTAAAACCTCTTTATGGCCATTACTTTCAGGACTTCCAAAGTATTCCACTGATTAGTCATTCTGTAATTTTTCTTGGGTTGTTTCTAGTTTTTCATTGTTGTAAGAAGTACTGCAATGAGTGTATCTGTATACCTTGGATTGTGTATTTTGCAGTCTAAATTGTTTAAGGCCATTTAGGTTTGAGGGCTGGGTAATATGTACAAATCTATTGCATTTCATAGACACAATCTGGTTTCTGGACTGTAACAACAATCACAGGCTTCAGAGGGCCCTGTAGATGGTGACTGAAATTCTTGCTGACTAAGCAGAAGTCCTTTGCATCAGCTTTAGGTAGAGGAGCAACAGCTGTCTGAACATGAGAGATGAGATGGTTAATGTTTAGGTGCTAACTTGGGCAGGTAAGTGATACCCAGATAACTGGTAAAACATTATTTCTGGGTGCACCCATGAAGATGGTTTCCTAAGAGATGGGCACTTGAATTGGTGGACCGAGTAGAAAAGATCCTCTCTCCCCCAGTGTAGATGGCCCCATGGAATCAATGGAGGACCTGCACAGAGGACAAAGGGAAGATAAGGAGAATTTTCCCTCTTTCTCCCTTTCTGTCACTCTGTGTGCGTATGTGTCTGTCTGTCTTCCTCAGTTGTTACAACCATCTTCTTTTGCCCGTAGACTTCAGAATAGTAGGTTCTCTGGCCTTTGCACCAGTAGCTCCTCAGGTTTTGGGTCTTTGAATATGGACTGAGCCAAGCTATTGACTTCTCTTGTTCTTCAGCTTGCAGGCAGCCGTCTTGAGATTTCTCAGCCTCTATACTTGTTATGGTTTATACCTAGATGGCCCCCAAAGCCTCATGTGGTCATAGGTGGTGCTTTCAGAGGTGGGTCTAGGGTGTGTGATACGGGGATTCAGTGTGTGATGCTGGGATGAGGGTGTGTGGTTACCAAGTTAGTCCACTGATTGGTTTGGCATAGTTTTGGGTGTGGATAATGGGAAAGCCTACCATGGGTATGGATGGCACCACCCATAGGGTGGGGAGTCTGGAAGGGATAAATGGGAGAGTCAGGCTGCTGCTTCTTTGCTACTTCATTGCTTGCTGCCTTGCTGCCATCTGCCTGCCATGGACTGTTTCTCCTCTGTGCAGCCCCTCTGACATGCTACCCAGCCTTAGAGCCAGACACCTATGAACTGAAACCTCTGTGAACTGTGAGCTACAAGAAACCTTTCCTCCTTTAACTTTGGGTGTCAGGTGTTTTGTCTCAGCAACAAGAAAAGTAACCAAGACAATAATGATATGAACAAATTCCCCTAATAATTCTCTTCTCTAGAGGTATCTGCATACCTACTATTTCACTGATTCTGTCCTTCTGATGGACTTCAATCAGTACAAGGGTAATGGAGGAAACCCCCTCTCCTACAGATCTCGGTATCACTCACACATCCTCCTTTTCTTAGGAGAGTCTTGGGGTCATGTCCCATGAGCTGACAGCTCATGTATTTAAAATTGTACAGGTGAGTGAATTTTAGTATAATTACAGTGTCCAACTATTGCCACTAATTCCGCAACATTTTCATCCCCCAGAGAAATGCTGTACCCATTAGCAGTCATTCCCCATACCCTACATCCTCACCGCTCAGCCCCTGGTCACTTTCGGTCTACTTTCTGCCTCTGTGGAGAACCTATTTAGACTTCATAAAAATGGACTCTATAGTTTGTGACTCTTTTTTTGGTCTGACTTCATTTAGCATTACATTTTCAAAGCTCATTCATGTTATCATATGTGTAGTACTTCATTCTTTTTATGTCTGACTAATATTTCATTGTTTGGATCTACTACATTTCATTTATTCATTCAGTCTTTTATGAATATTAGAGCTGGTTCTATTTTTTTTTACTATTGTGAGTAATTCTTACCTGGACATTTGTGCAAAAGCTATTGTATAAACATATATTTCCTATTTTCCTAGATGTGTCTCTAGGAGTACAATTTCTGTTTAACTCTAAGTTTAATTCACTGGATAATAGACAGTTTCCCATAGGAAAACGCCACTACACATCTCCACCAGCACGGTTCGAGGGTTCCAATGTTGCCAAACCCTCTCCAACTTTTATTTATCCATCTTTTTTATTATATTCATCCTAGAAGATGTGAGGTAGCATCTACTGCTGTTTTGATTTCCATTTTCCTAGTGACGAATATCTTTTCTGTAACCTATTATACATATTATATATGTTCTTTGTTATATGCTCAAAGCTTGCTTTCTTTCTTTCTCTCTTTCTTTCTGTTTTGTTTGATTATGTTTTCTGTTTGAAGACAGGGTCTTACAGTGTAGTCCAGGTTGGCCTTGAACTCAAACTTGTAGTTATCCTCCTGCCTCCTCCTCCCCTGTGCTGGGAAGAGTTCTTTATTTAGGATAACTACTAGCTCTTTTTTTGAAAATATTTTCTCTCATTTCCTGGGTTTGTTTTCACTATCTTGATATTTCCTCTTGCAACATAAAAATCTACATTTTGATGAAGTCTGCTTTACTTGTTCTTTCTTTTGTTGCTAATGCTTTTAGTGTTATGTCCAGGAAACCATAGCCAATGCAGTCACAAAAGTTTATTTATGTTTTTTTTCTAGGAATTGCATAGTCTTAACACTTACACCTAAATCTCTGATTTATTTCAGATTAAATTTGTATGTGATCTGAGTATAGGTCACTGTTTTACCCATGGTTATCTAGTTATCATTTATTGGGAACTATTCTTTCTCCACTAAACTGGCTTGAAACCTTTGTAAAAAACCCCAACCAATTACCAATACATATCTTTGTTTCTGTATCCTCAATATATGTTTTTCCTTACACTAGTGCCACATTGTCTTAACTAATGCAAATATGTCATATTTTGAAACTGGGAAGTCTCTGTCTTCTAACTTTGTTCTTCTTCAAGATCATGCTGACTATTCTGGGTCCCTTGGTGCTCTAAATGACTTTAAAAGTCAGTGTACACAAAAAAGAAAAATGCAGGTGGGACCTACAGATTGCACTGACTCCATAGATCAAGTCAGGGGGCACTGCCATTGTCTAAGTTACTTTTCTCATTGCTGAGACAAAATACCCAGCACCCAAACTTAGAGGAGGAAAGTTTATTTGCTAACAGTTTGTAGAGGTTCCAGGCAGGGCGGTGTGGCAGAGGGACACAGCAGAGGAGAAACTGTCCATGGGAGGCGGAAAACAGGAGGCAGCAATGCAGCAACAAGTACCCAACTCACATGAGCAACAGTTGCTAGATTTCTCCATAGGACAGGACACTTCTATCTCCTCTAACCGCTTCTTAAAATGGCAAGTTTTGCCTTCTAAAAGGGCAGGTGAGTTGGTGCCAAAAATAAATGACTACACTCCTGGAGAACCTAACGATCTTCCTCTTGGCCACCAGCTCTGGTGGAGCTGCCCCGGGCACCAAGCTTCCAGCACAGGAACCAGTGGGGGACACAGCCCATCCAGACCACAGCAGTGTGCAGTGCTTAAAAGGTGCTTAATTCCTCGGCATCTTTGTCCTGCTCTTACAATGGTGGCACAGTCCAGGTGGCTGGGTGACTGCACGGGCTTGAGTTTGTAGTAGAAATTAACTCGCCTACTTAATTTTTTACAAATGTATTTATTCCGTTATTTGAGACAAGGTCTCACTATGTATGAAACTGGGCTTGAACTCTATGTATGTAGCCCAGGCTGGCCTTGAACTTGTGGTGGTCCTCCCACCTCAGCCTCCCAAGTGATGGGATTACAAGCGTGCACCACCGTGCCTGGCCTGAAATCAACTCATTTTTAGTGACAGATTTCCCAGAGTCAGTCTGCCAGCTGCAGTCACCTACACCAACACAGCTCCCTGGCCCCTCGCGGCACCCCCTCCCCGCTGTCCCCTCCCCCACCCCATCCTTTGCCTTGCTTTGCCAGGTCAAGGCAAGGGTGCCATTTCCAGATTCATTCAAAGCTGCTCCATTCTCTGGGCACTGGAGCAGCACAGTTTCCGTGCAGCCCAGGAGAATGGTCTCCACTCTAAACACAGCAAGCAGCTGTGCGGGGACCTGGAATCCCCGAGTCATCTTCCCAAACCCTGCAGCTGCATGCTCTCGAGCTCCTAACCAGACTCCAGACTCCGGCACTGGAGGTGGAAAAGGTAGCGCCCGCCTTCTGTCCTTGCTCCCCGCTTTTCACAGGCCTCACGCTCCCTCTCAGGTTGCCACACGGAAGCCTGGATAAACTCAGGTTCGCCCCACCCTCAGCGGGCACCTGCTCTGGGTGAAACGTGAGTTCTGATGGCTGAAGAGTAGCAGTCTCAGCAAGCGGTGAGAAATAAAATGACACAGACAACACACACACACACACACACACACACACACACACTCCCCGCATTTCCTGTAGGGTTCCAAAAAATCCAAGTCTACAAGGTCCCCTGTCAGGTAAAATGTGCTCTTGGTTCCCAACCCTTGCTCCCTGGCACCATGAATGTTTGCTCACAGGCAGGGCCTGTGGTTCCAGAAGAGAAGGGGCAGCCACTTGCTGGGGATACACGAGGCACCCCTGGAGGCCAGGACACAGGTGAAGCCTGGAGCAGGTGTTCCTCCTCCCCCTGCTCATCTGCACAGATGCTTGAGGGGTGATGGAGCCTCTTTTGGTTCACAGTTGGTCTGGCTGGGGCTAGAACACCTCGCACAGAGGGTGTGGCTGCCCTCTCCTCTCCAAGGTCCAGGCGGGGATGCCGCTTCCATGGAAGCAGGCCCTGTCCCAGGATGACTCTGTAGAATCTCCCAGCAGAAGCAGGGAGCTGAGCTCCCCTCTCCACCCACGCACTGCACCTGCCGACCCCCAGCCCTGCACCTGTGCTAGCTCACCTGGGTCACAGCCTAGATGCTGTGCTCTCTGCTCCCTGAGCAGGGCCCAGACCCAACAGATGAGTGGGTCACACAGCCTCCCAGGCCCTGGAGGAATCAGAACTTGCAGCCTGGTTATGCTGGAGGGTCAGGCAGGAGGCACTGCAGGAAGGTAGTCAGGAGACTGGAGCCTCCAACTCGTGGTTCTCCTTTTGGTTTCGCATCAACCAGCAGCTAGACATGTAGTGAGCTCAGGGAAGGGTGGCAGATGGTTCCAGGTATCCAAACACAGAAGTCCAGGACTCTGGGAGCCAGGCCCACAGGACACAAATACCCCAAGACACGGCCTCAAGCTGGGAGAGCTCACAGCTCATTAGCAACGACAGACACACAGACACACAGAAAAGAGAAACTGCTTCTTCCACCCCCTTCCCCTCCCTCAGTCTTCCCCGTCTCTTGATCCCCTTTGAGGAATATCTGCCCACTTCCCACTGTCTTTTATTCTGTCCTTTATTTATACATCCCTGTGTAAGATGACCCATATTAACTCCACACAAGGGACATTAGCGTCACGTGTGGGAAACAGGTACCAAAAAAGAAGGGAGGAGAGAGAAAGGGATCAAAGGGGGATGAAGGCTGAGGGCAGGAATGGAAAGGTGTTGGAGAAAAGAAGTTGAGATGTGCTCCATCCCGGCACTAACCCCACACAGGCTGTGCAGGCGTTAAGTATTGCAGAACTGCAACGGGAAATGAAAAAAAAAAAAAAAAGGGAAAAGACACACAAGATAGATAACTGTGCTACTAATCTCTGTTAGTTCATAAAAAGAACAGTTTGTGCTGTCATTGTCTGACTGTTTGATCATTTTTTTCATGCCCAGATCTTATAACCTGAGCAACAACTTCTAAGGTAACAATATGCAATGTATTAACTAGTGTTAATCTTCTATGATATTGTTTTGAAATTCTGTGTCTTTTTTTCCTTTTTTTGTTTTTAAATTTAAAAAAAATTAAAATAAAAAAAAAGTTAGCTGATGCACACACAATAAGAAGAAAAGAGAAAAGGCGGCAAGTTTTCGGGTGGGAGCAGGAAGAGAGGCTCATTTTGGAGGATGAGCAAAGACCCCAGACGGTGTCCAGGGTTCAGGAGAACAGGTACAGTTCCTCCCGGGGTACACGCATGTAGAGGAATGTTCTTGCTGGTGGAAACCTGGGGTGAAGGGTGACATCAGGGGAGGTTGTAGTCTGGTCCCGCTAGGTTTTGGTACCAGGGATTGAACTCGCAACCTTGCGCTTGCCAGGCAGCCGTTTATGCCACTGAGCTAAATCCCCAGCCCAAGAAGCAGTTTAAAAGAAGACATTTTATTTGAAGGTGGGGGATGGGCGAAAACGGAGGCGGAGAACAGAGGCGGCTGGACACCGGGGCGCATTGCAAAGTGACTTGCTCCTGGGAGACCTTTGTGCCGCTAAGACTTGGGATCTGATTGGCCCCCTGGTTGTCTTTCATCCTAACCTTGGATTTCTTCTGGTCATGCAACCTCTCCCTGCCCTTTGGTGGAGGGTAAGGTTATGGCTGGGGGACTTAGGGACCCTTGGGCTGGAGGAGGAAGTGAAGATGAAGCTAGGGACTCTTAGGTTAAGCACTTCACCTAGCAACTTCCAGGTCCCTAATTCTTGGTCTTTGTCTTCCTAATTGCTTGAGTTTGGCTGCCTGTGTCTAATTCCTCAGAATCCAGCTAGCTGCCTTTGCCCTAATTACTCGAGTCTGGCTGCAGAGGTCAGAGCTGTCCATTAATTTTTAGTAAAGCTCAACGAGGCCTTCGCCCACTTTTCCTTACCTGCAGTGCCCCCTGGCTCTACAGAAGGGGCTTTGTCTCCCTACCCGCAATCTCTAGCACCCTTCAAAGCCACCCCAATAAGTAAGCTAAGTAAAACCACACAGGGCTGTGGGTTTGATGCTGAAAGCCAGGCCTGCCCCGTTCTTTGTTCATCTGAGCAGCAGCCACAGGGTTAGGGTTAGGGTTAGGGTTAGGGGTCTAGGGACAAAAGATGATTGGGACAGAGACAAGAGCAGGAAGACCATGAAGGGGTTTGGATGCTATGCTAAAGGCTTCGACTTTATCCTATAGGGCAGAGCTTGCAAACTGGTGACCAAGAGTTGTTGTCTTGTTTTGGTTTGGCTTGGTTTGGTTTGCTTTTTTAATCCTAGGGCTTTGGGTTGCTTGCGTTTTACAGTCTTAAAAGCCAATGCCTTCTAGCATCTGGTGCAAAAGTCAGAAGATGTGACATCACCGGATTCCTGATCCTGCCTGAGCTGGCCGGATTACAGCTGGCCCCTGGACACAAGGCCTGCTCCTTGGCCTGGATTCTGCCCTTGCCTTCCGGGAGCCTGCAGCGACCAGCACGCCCCCTGGAGGCCGTCGGAGCAACTGCCTTACAGTAGCAGGGTCCGCCGGTGACTTTGGAGAGAAAGGACAGAGAGAAATAAAGTCCAAAATGCACCCCTGCTCTGGCGCACTCCGTAAGTGCCGCAAAACTGCTCACGTCTCTTCACGACTAGGGCTTTTAGTTTTCTTAAAAGGTTTCTTTCCCCCTTCTAGGATTATTCGTGCTGTTTTCAGAGTGTCTTCTTTGAGGATGGGCGGGAAGTACCTCTGGAGTTTTTTCTTTTCCTTCTGCTCTTGGAGATGGGGCTGGGTTGGGGCCCACGGAGAACTTCAGCTGGGGACACTGACGATCTGAGCTTCGAGAGCTGCTGGCCAGATCACACTGCCCATTTGCCTGCCTTTCTGCTGTTCCTCCCCTGGAGAGCCCGCTGCAGTCTTCTCCCCGTGCTCCACAAACGTGTATTAACGAACTGGAATGGGAGGAAAAAGGAGATTTATAGGGGGGAAGCGAGGTGGGAACATAATGAGAAAGGTTCCCTCGCTGACCCCACGGTCCTGTGTAATCAACTGCAGTCCCTCTCCAGATTACAAAGACGCTTGAAGACACTTGGCAGAGGAGAGACCGGAGTTTCATTCCTACGTCCGCTGTCCGCGTCCAGCCCCCTTGGGTGACCACCTGGGCGGCCCCGATCTCCGTCCCTGTGGTGGGGAGGAGGAATTGTGCAAGCGCCAGGCGGAGGAAAGGAAGTGGTGTTGATACAGGGGAATGAAAGTCCCACCCTGCGAGGTGTCTGCCGTGACTTCTTGTTCTCTAAATTCAAAGAATGAATTTTAGGAACCACGGAGGTAAGAGCAGAATATATTTATTGAAAGAAAGAAAGCTTCCGTCTGAGAGAGACCGAAGGGACCTGAGGAGCTGGCTGAGGGCGCTGCCTTTTCCAGGGATACTTTATAGAGCAGAACCCTAGGTGACGAAGGTCCATGGTGGGGGGAAATGGGAACTCACAAGGCAGGTGGGCGTGAGGTGGGACAGAGCTATGGTCAACCAAGAAGATTAATTGTTCAGGTAAACTTGAGTAAATCAGGGACTTCTGGGGAATGAGTCCCGTGGCACGTGGGCATGCTTAAAGAGCAGTGATCTTTCTGTAGGGAGTTGGCATGGTGACTCCTGTCTTCCTCAAGGTGACCCATACCTATTTAGAATATCAACCCTTGATGTTTATCCTTGGGGTGTGGTTGCATTTGTTCTGTCTTTTGTCTTGAGGTCTGGCCCTGCAGAGGTGTCTGTCTCCTCCAAGGCTGCAGGGTATCTGGTCTTCTGGCCTGGCTCCTTCCAGGGCCCAGCCCGGTCTCACTGCCTAGAGTATTTCCAGCGAACTCAGCTGCCTGTAACAGTGTCACCTGGCCCGCAATGCATCTGGCCGGTCTTCGTCTACTGCTGGAGCGAATTCATACACAGGTGCCACGTCATTTATTGATTCAGTCATCTCATTCAGTGCCACTTCGCGACAGGGCATTTTTAAGTAAAAGAACGAACGTCCCTTCGCATGTATCTCAATTACAAGTGTCAAGAGAGGGAGACAGGAAGGTTCGCGATTTCTGGCTGTGTGCTCGCTCTCCCCGGCTCCCAACTTGTCTGGCTGCTGTCAGTCCATTCTCCTGCACCAGCCGTGGTGGCAGGAGTGGGCGGCAGGAAGCAGGACAGAGGTACACTCTTCAGAAGCAGGCGGCTGCCCTGGTGCTGGCGCTCAGGAGGCAGAGCCAGGTGAGTCAGGGATGCCAGAGCAAGCAAGGAGCGCGCTCACCTCGGGGGTGAGGAGGTAAAGTGGAGAGAAGGCAGCAGCCAGAGAGGGGTGCGCTGCTGAGTCAGCTCCCCTGTGAGTGCTGAGTCATGCGATGGGGCCAGCACCATGCACAGGCTTGACTCAGCCCACCTAAGGGGTGGGGGGAGGGACTCGGGTATTCCTTCCCAAGGTCCCACCAGTCCCTGGTTGCAGACTATTTCTAAGAATTTAGATTTCCTGGAAATTTTGTTCTGCTTCCAGAGTAGGGAAAGCAGGCGTTCTGGGGCAGGTGCTGTCAGTGGGAAGTGGTACCAGCCTGCACCAAAGTGATAAGGACAGGGACAGTGATGGCACTGAGCTGAATCTGCTGCACATTCTTTGAGGACTTCCTCTGTGCTGTGCAGTGCCAGGCAGCCTTTGTAGAGATGGAGTTTTGTCTCTGCCTTATTGGTGGGTGGAGGAAGCAGACAAGCAATCAAGTACAGGCCCTAAAATGGGATTTTTTGTGATGATGAGATAGAGAATTATGTCAAGGAAAGCCTCCCAAGAAGGTGCCATCTAAGCTAGAGCTGAATTAATACTGTCTATAGGTGGGGCGGCAGTATGTGCAAAGGTCCTGAGAAGAGTGTGTTTGCAGCAAGTTTGAGAAGCTGCACAGAAGCAGGTGTACCTGGATAGAGAGTATAAAAAAATAGGAAATAGAGGGGGTGTGGGTGAGGGCAAGGGTGACTGAAGGTCTGGAGGGGGAGCCAGAGAGTGGAGATACCACGAAGTTGCTTGCATAGCTCCTAGTGGCCAGGGCTCCCCTAGAGAAAATGTTTCCAGCTATGATTTAAGGTGCTTAAGTGTACATCTCTGTCATCTCCTTACCCATTCTGACCTTGCACATAAACTTCTCTTACACAAATCCACAGAGAACATCTGAAACATTTTAAATAGACAATCTAATAAAATCGTACTTGATTTTACTTCAGATTAACATACAGTCGGCAAATTATTACCGTTCTTGAATTGCAGTGCTGGATTCAAGCAGTGCTGTTAAGGAAGCTGCTGTCTTTAAGATACCAAAAATAAGCTGGAGTGAGGGCAAATGTCTGTATCACAGCATTCTGGGATACAGAGGCAGGAGGATCGCAGGTTCCAACCTAGCCTGGGCAATGTAGCAACTTTAGTGACTCAAAAAGAGAGGGGTGGGCTGGAAATGCAGCTCAGTACAAAGACTCTGGGTTCACCGCTGCAAAACAAAGCAACAAAACCCAAACAATAAAGGCAAAAATGCAGAAACCAAATGAAACACCTCTAACGTGCAGTGGGGTGTGCACGTTCTGCTGTCCAGAGATGGTTGCGGTCATGCCTCCCGGCCTATTCTTTTTTACAACATGACTTCAATACTCCTTCCAGGGACAAAGACAAGCGGGGCTTGTGCCTCTTCCTCCTGGAGCTGGATGGGCTGTGACACCAAGGTAATGACACCATGTGACATCTGAGGACAGATCACAAAGGGTGCTATGGTTTGGACATAGTTTAGTGCATCCCCAAGCATGTGCAAGCTGGAAGCTTGGTCCGCATGTGGTGGTGCTGAGAGTTGGTGGAACCCTTAATCTTCAAGGTGCAGTTGTGGGAGGTGGTTAGGTCTTTGGGACTGCTGTCCCCACAGGGATTAACGCTGTTCTTGAGGAGTGTTAGCTCTTCCAAGAGCAGGTTGTTGGTTATAATAAAGGCCACTCTACCTCTCGGCCTCTTCTACTCATGTATTTTTCCCTTCTCATTTCTCATCCATGCTGTGATGCAACCAAGGAGACACTGCCAGAGTCTGAAGAGATGAAGCCCCTTGTTCTGGGACTTTCAGTCTCCAAAACTGTGAGTTAAAGAAATCTTTTAAAATTGTAGGCATCTAGATTCAGTATCTTGCTGTGCAAGAACGCAGTGGACTGATAGGATGGGACTTCCTTGGTGTTCTGGGGATACTGGTGCTTGATGTACTGAGCCCCAGGGCATCTGAGGCTGCTGTGCTCTGGGGAAGGACAAGCACAGGAAGAAGCCACGGTAAACAGCTGGTCAACGGCAGCTGAGGTTCTACCCGACCTGAGCATCAGCTGCCAGCTCTGCCATTCCTCCCCCGGCTGCTGAGTCACCTGCACGTGAGTTCTTGACTCACCAAATCCATGAACAGATTAAGTTTTTGTTTTCAACCACTAAGTTTTAGGGTAATTTATCATGCAGAAATAGGTAATTCTTAGAGGGAGGGAACAGGCTTTCAGAGCTGAGTCACTAAACATACAATTGAGCGCTATGCATGAAAAGACTGACATTTGTGCCACAGATCATGAGTGTTACGCAGAAGGAAGGTCCTGGAGAAGGGACCTCAGATTCTGGAATTTTCCGTGAAGGCTGCTTTGAGAAGTCTGGGCATGAGTCATCCTTATAGGACTATTGGCCACACTGCATTCACTTCCTCTTACAAACAGAACCCTATTTTTTCTTGGAACAAGCAACCCCCTGCCTGTTCTCAGCCATTTAGCCTCCTTGGGGTTGACCCTCAGCCCGGGTGAGCCATGATTGGACTAAGCCAGATGACTGGTTCCCAGCCAAGTAAAGATTTCATCAGTCAGCGGGTGTGTGGAGAGGTCTGGGCTCCTACAGAGAGAATAGTACGCATTTGACCACGGGATTTCCAGGGGCCTTCATGGCGTAAATGTGCATTGTGAAACCCAGAGGGCCTGGGCAGGCAGCCGCCATCAAGCTTGTTGATATGAAGTATCAGGTGATTTAAGGAACACTTTGCAAAAAGTAGAAAACAACAGACATGACTTCAAGAATGAACAGAAAGGATCCAGGGGCAGAGAGAAGTTGGTCTCAACTCAAGTAAAGTGCATGAGGAGATAGAGGATGACTGATAGATACGATAGATTGATAATAAATAGACAGATGTGATAGATATGACAATGGATTTATCTAAATAGATATACGATGTTACAGATACATATGATTGATAGACATGATAGATACAGACAGATACGTAGGTAGACATGGTGCAGACAGACAGACGAGTGGGGAGAGAGGTGGTGTAGAGGTTGTGTGTAGGACAGTTAAGCTGGACAGTCAACCTGATTGCTCGAGAGCTGCCTAACCATTTAGTAAAGGCTTCTGGATGTGTGTGTGTGAGGTATGACTTTGGGTACCATATCTGTCCCTGGTCCCTTTCTCTCTGCACTCATTTCAACCCCCCCCCCCGCTTCCTGGCTGCCATGAAGTGACAACTTTGTTCCACCACTCTCTTCTGCCATGATATTCCTGCCTTAGAGCCAGCTAACCATGGACTGTATCCTCTGGAACCATGAGCCAAATTAAGCCTCTCTTCCTTTAAATGGTGGGTAAAAATGTGTCCCAGTGTGGTGGACTGCCTAATGGTCACCTTGGAACACCCAGCTGAACTGAATCAGCGTGGTGCTGGGTGTGCAGGGCCATGGTTACCAGCAGCATGAAAGGGGAACTGGAGGGGAAGGTGGGGCACTGTTGGTTCTCCTGGAGAAGCTTGTCACGCTGGCTTTCCTGATATGAACTCGGCTCTTCTCATCACTGGGGGAGCCTGGGTGCTTGCTGTTGCTGAGGATGGCTTTGGTTCTTTTGGAGGGAGCTCTGGTCTTTACCTTTAGGTTGCTCCTGGCTCCAGGGCAGATCCCTTGGCCTGCTGGTGCAGAATTTCTACCTTCTACCACTGACCTTTGGGCCTTCTCAGTGCAGACCCTTGGTATAGACTTGCATGAGACATTGTCATGGGCTCTAAGCCTCCAGTTGGAGTTGTGGAGGACATTGCCATGGGCTCTAGGTCTTCCGATAGATTCATGCAGGATATTTCCATGGGATCATGGCCCTCCATTGGATTCTTTGGTATCTAGTGTGTGGATGAGTCTCCTGCACTCTTTTGGTGAATATTATAAAATAATGCTATAAATCATGTGTCTAGTATTAAATCTTTCCCCTTGTAAACCCTGGCTATAGCATCCATCAGTACAGTGTGCCAATCCATTTTCTGTTGCTGTAAGTATTGTCCACAGTCTGGGTAATTTTAAAAGAATAGAGGTTTATTTAACTCATGGTCTCAGAGGCTGGGAAGACTAAGAATGTGGCCCCAGCATCTGGTATGAATCTTCTTCCATCATCACGGTGTAGTAGAGGTCACCTCATGGCAAAGCAGCAGGGTGCCAGAACTCCCTCAATAACTCATTAATCAATGCATGAAGGCGGGGCCTCATGACACATCCCAAAGGCCCCTCCTCCATCTACCCTTAACATCTAGATTGGAAGGTTCAAGTTCCGGTGCATGAAATTTGGGGGCGTGTTCAAACCATAGCAGACCCATACTGAACAAGGCTCGGGAAGCTCTGGATCTTGACAGCTTTGAGCCCAAGGATAAATAGTTTTCTGGTGCCTGCAGTAGATCGGCAGCTGAGGAAAAGGTCTGAGAAGGGTCTGGGGCAGGAAGGAAGTGGCAGTGATCTGGGCACTAAGTGATGAGATTCTCTGCTGAAGTGGAGACACACAGAGAGAAGGAAATGAACTTGTGAGACACCACAGGGGAAGAGGATTATTAATAGATGCATAACCTAGAGTGAAAGGAAAGGGGGGAAGAAGGATGCTTAGAAGTTTGGTTTTGAGAGGAAGAGCTCCGCTAGAAAGGAATGAGCAATGCCTTTCTCTCTGCTGATTACTCGTTTACTGCAGAGTGGCAGAAAAATTCCAGTTGCCTGGTGAAGAATCACCAGCAGCCCCGGTGAAACTTGGGAAGCGGAGAGAACAGTCCAGAGCGATGGTCAATAAAGAAGAGATTTTTATCATCCCGTATCGTCCCCAGTGCGCATGACCTCAGCCCCCAGAGCCGCCTCTGTTTTTGTTCCTCGCTGTCCCTGGGACTGATGTCATCTACTTGCAACCCATGTGGCCCCATTTCATTAAGAGCAAAGAGTGACAGAAACATCCTGTCAGGGCAGGGTGTTATAAGGGATGAAAAGAAAGATATTTAAGGGAAGAATAACTCAGCAATCCCCCATTAGTGAAGTTCTCTTTTTCTTTTTCACTGTCTCCCTCTGTCATCTTGCCTGACCTAATACCCTGAGTCCCCTGGGAGCAGCCGTGGGGCACACAGCCTCCGCACGCGGCTGACATCTCTATTCCCTAACTACCTCTCGGTCCTTTGGGAAATCAAGGAGCCACATCCTACATCAGAGTCAGGCTCTGCCGCGAAGATTCCCCAGGGATGCCCACCCTAGCTGCCACAGAAAGATGTTTCGGGAACCCTGACCCAGAATCCTGTGCCATTCCCTAGTAATTTACAGGTTGAGTTCCACCTCCCACTCAGACATTCTGCCTGTTCATCCTCTGTCCTCCTAATAAAAGGCAACATGGATCAATCAGTTACTCGAAATCCTGACTCAGAGCCAACGGAGAAGTCCAGTGGAGCATTCGAAGTTAATGCAAGCCAGCCACCACTTCTGAGCTCCTGTCCTGTACCTGTTCTGTGCCACAGTCCTGGGCTGTAGGACCACTGGGCTGATGGACAGAGATCATCCAACACAACAACTAATGAGATGGGGAGAGGGCTCAGCTCAGGGGCTGCACATGCTGGGAGGGAGCCCTCATTTGACTTCCGAAAGTAAGGTAGGTGTCAGGAGGAGGTGACCCTCGACCTTGTAGGGACAGGAGGATTTTGGTAGCAAGAGACAGAACAGGTACAGGTAATTGCATGAGCCCATGATTTTGTTAAAGGACAAAACAAGCAACAAACGAACAAAACAACAAAGCAGGGAGAGCACAGCCTCTGACATCAAGGAGTGACGTGATCTAGAGACCCAGGGCTCCTCTGCGAATGGGATTGTAATCAGGAAATGCTTTGTGAGAGTGATCACTGTCAGCTCTTTGTGAAGGACAATTTAATAGCTGGCCGCTCATGAGTGTTTACCCTGTGCCAGGCACTGTGCTATGTGGTGCCTATGAATTTTCTCCGTACCCTAATGAGGCAGCAGATGGTGTTTCTTCCTTTACTGACAGGAGGACAAAGTTTGGTGAATTTAAGGATGCTCAGTCCTCGGAATCCACAGGTTCTACATCCATGTAGTCATCCAACCACAGATGGGGAAAAATATATCTGTTCTGAACATGTACAGATCTTGTTTCTGTCTTTATCCCCTAAATAATCCAGTATTACAACTATTTGTCTCAGATCTGTACTGTGCCAAGTATCAGAAGTCATCCACAGACGACTTAAGGTAAGTGGGAAGATGCCTGTAGGGTCTCTGCAATATGATGCCATCTTATTAAAGGGACTTGAGCATCTGCAAATTTCTGTAGCCCCTGGGCACCTGGAACACACTCCACTGGTACTGAGGGGCTACAGTGCTGTGCCCGAGTCACACGGCTGCCAGGTCTCTCACAGGTGTGTCTGTGCCACGGCTCACACATCCCCTGGCACAGGGTACAGGGCTGGGGAAAAGTGTCCGAACCAGCCGCGCTACAAGAACACGCAGGTTTTCAGACCCCACTCTCAGAGATGTGACTCAGTGGGCCTGGGAAAGGCCAGGCTTGTGCTTTGAAAGCTTTTCCAGGGGCTGACATGCGGTGATGATGTATGGAGTAGTAATGAGCCTTGCGAGGCAGCTTCTTCCCACACCTGCCCTCAGAGCTCGGCTTCCCTCATGTCCTGGTCACAGTGGAAGGGGCGCCAGGAGGAGCCCAGCGGCAGGTGGGGTTCTAGGGCTGGCGCTGCTGCTGACCAGCTGTCGTGATGCTGTGGGAGTCTGAGTCATGTAGCCTTTGGGATTTTAATTCTTGGTGTGTCAGCGCTGGGGGTGGACCAGATGACTGCAGAGCTTGTCTTTTTTTTTTTTTTTTTTTTTCTGGCTTCATTATTCAACAATTCTGCGACAGGCCCTGGATCTCTGCAATCAGGTTATGAGAAGTTGAGTGAGTAAATGTGAGAAGTGTGCATCAGTTTCTTTATGGACAGACTGAGTGGATCAAACTACTGAAATCTACGGCTCCACCAGTCTGTAGGCTGGAGGACAAAGCCAAGGGGGTGGCAGGGCCACAAGGTTAGGAGGGGCCCCATGTTTCTCCCATAGCCTCTGCTGTTTTGCTAGAGCCTTCTTGGCCTCATTTCGACTTCGGCTGCATCTCCACATGACATGCTCTCATGTGGCTGGCTGGGTCCAAGCTCCCCCTTTATGTTAGGACATCACAGCTATGGGCTTGGGGTCCACTGTATTCCAGCATGATTTCATCTCAGTTAAATACTTGTGCAGCGACCCTCTCCAAATAAGGTCACAGTCTCATGTACCACAAAGCCTTAGTCTATTTTGTTTTTCTGTAAGTAAATACCAGAGGCGGATTAATTTATAGAGAACAGAGATTTATTCAGCCTGCTGTTCTGGACAGTGGGAAGTCTAGCATGAGGTGCTGTCAGCCGGTCAGGGCCCTTGTGCTGCATCACTACATGTTAGAGGGCACTGCCTGATGAGACTGAGAAGGCTGCCAGCCTGGGTCTCTCCTCCTCTTCTCATAAAGCCACTGATGCCATCATAGGGTCCCACCTTTATCACTGCATTTAACCCCAGTTACCTCCGAGAGACCCCCTCCACCAGCACTTGGAAGACTAAGTGTGCAGCACATGAACTTTTGGGGAACACGGGCAAACCGTAGCACAGAACTGAGGGCTTCAGTATTTACACTCTGGGGGACTCATTTCCACACCTGAGAAGGCCCGAGGGAAAGCTATGGCTAAGATGAGCTAAAGTCACCCCAAGTTGAGCTTGGTCCAAACAGCAAACCCCACTCTGACTGATTTACACTGGAAAGGAACTTAGGAAAGGACACTCACTGCCCCTACAGGACTGCGAAGGTCACGCAGTCAGTCCACTTGGGCATGGCATGGGGCTGGGCCGGACAGTGCCACGCACAGGTCAGTGCTCTCTGACGGGGCCCCAGGCCGCTCCCGGGCTCTGCAGGCTGGGCCCTCCGCTGCCTGCAGCCTGGCCATGCGCCCTTAGGGGGCAGGCTTGGGGAACTACCCTGAAACAGAATGCGCGCAGCCTGTGACTCAGCACCCAGGGAAACAATTCGGCCAGTGTGGAGACTGACTTCCACATTAGCTCACCGAATCACTGCTCTCCTGGACGGAAGCCCACCAAGACCTCAGTGCAGACCTGTTAGGTCAGCCAGGGCGCAAGTGAGCAGTGGGGCCGTGCTGGTTGTCGCGGTGGGGCTCACTGTGTCTCAGCTCAGTCAGGCCCAGTCACCTGCTCTTCTTCTTCCTCTTCTTTTTTTCATAGATGCTTCCTCTTTTTATCCTCAAATAAAATTCATAGATGAGAAAATCTGCACATAGTTTCCTTTCTGGAATTACACACAGCAGTTGCATTCATCTTGAGGAAATGGTCCCATGGCAAATGGCACCTGAGTCATTTCCTCCTCTCTCTTCTCTCTCCCTCCTCTTTCCCCTCACCCAGATGCCCTTCCTGTCTCCACCAAATCTACTTCCCTGTTTTCCTTCACTCCTCTTTTATTTTGTTCTGTAAATTATTTATACTTTTTGTTTTTCATGCGAGAGGAACCATGCAATATTTGCTCTCTGTGTCTGATTTATTTTACTTAGTATTATGGTCTCAAGATCTGTTCATTTCCCCACAAATGACTCAAATTTGTCCTTCTTTACAGCTGAGTAGTACTCCTTTGTGTATATATAGCATTTTTATCTTTTGCTGAAAGGTGTATAGGTCTCTTCCATGATTTAGCTATTGTGAATTGTGTGGTTATACATTTGAATATGCATATATCAATGTAGTATGACGTCTTGAATTCTTTCAAGAAGAAAATTCAGAAGAGGTATTTCTGGGCCAAATAGAATTTCTATTTTTAGTGTTTTGAGGAGTTTCCGTACTGATTTCCACAGTGGTTGTTATTCCTGACAGTGTGGAAGGGTTGCTTCGCTCCACCCCCAATCTTCCCAGCATTTTTTTCCCTAGCTCTTGATAACAGCCCTTCTTATTGGGGTAAGATGGCATCTCAGCATTATTTTGATTTGTGTTTTTCTGATGGCCAAATATACTGAATATGTTTTCATGTGCTAACTGGCCATTTTTACTTTTTCTGTTGAGAAATGTCTATTCATCTCAATTCCCCATGTTTTGACAGGGTCTTTTAAAAAATCCATTTTATTTAAAAGAGGAAAAAAACCCCAAAATTTCAAAACACATCATAACAATGATAAAGCACGCTATGCACTGTCATCCCCAAATCATTCACCCAGAGCAAAAGACATCTGCATCCAATTGTCTGAACAACATCACACAAATCTTTCTCCTCAGTGACCTCAGAGAAATTAGTAGTGTATTATATACATACATATGTTGTTTCTTTCAGCTTCTCACACTGATGAAACAATACACTGTTTATATATGCATGTCTTATTTATTTCACTTATAAATATAGTCTCAAGTTGCATTTTCATTTACCTATTAAAGTGTCCAATTTATCCTTCTTTATGGCTGAGTAGTGCTCCATTGTATAAAAGTGCTATATCTTTTTTATCCATTCCTCAGTAGATGGATGTTTAGGTTGCTTCCAAGATCTATTACAAATTGTGCTGCTATAAACATGGATGCACATGTATCATTGTGGTATAATGCTTTTAATACTTCTGGGATGATACCCAGAAGGGGAAGAGCTGGTTCAAATGGGGCCTCCAACCCTAGTTTTTTGAGGAAGCTCCAGGCTGATTTCCACAGTGGTTGCACCAGTCTGCACTCTAGCTTTTATTATTAATAGTAACCATTTTTCTGGGGTAAGGTGGAATCTCAGTGTTGTTTAAATTTGTATTTCTCTAATGACCAATGATCTTGAACATTTTATACATATTTATTTGCTATTTGTGTTTCTCCATCTGAAAAGTATATATTTCATCTTAGATGCTCATTTTTGGATGGGGTCTTTAAATCTGGGAAGACTTTTTTTGGGGGGTGGCACACATTTTCTCCCACATTGTGGGCTTTCTCTTCACTCTGCTGGTGGTTGGTTCCTCTTGCTGTGTAAAAGCTTTTCAATAGGATGAGATCCCAGTTGTTGATTCTTTGTGATTGTTCCTATACAATCAGGGTTTTGTTCATAAAGTCTTTGCCTACACCAATGTCTTCAAGAGTTTTACCTACTCTATCTTCCAGCAGATTTAATGTTTCTGTTTTAATATTAAGATCTTTGATCCATTCTGATTTTAGCTTGGTACATGGTGAAAGATACGGGTCCAATTTTAATCTTTGGCATGTGCAGAGCAAGTTCTTCCAGCACCATTTATTAGTGAGACTGTCTTTTTTTCAGTGAATATGTTTGGCCCCTTTGTCAAAGATAAGGTGGCTGAGTGTGTCTGGAGTTGTTTCTGCATCTTCTAATCTGTTCCATTGATCTTTGGGTCTGGTTTTTTTTTTCTTTGCCAGAATCATGCTGGTTTTTTTTTTTTTAAATTACAGTAGCTTCATATTATAATTTCAAGATGGGGATTGTGATGTCCTCTATCTTGTCTTTGTTGTATGGCCCCTTTTTTGGATGGGGGACTAATTTTCCTGAGATCTTTACATAATTCATATCTAGTCCTCTGTTCAAGGAGTACCCAGCAAAAAATTTTTCCATTCTGTCAGTTGTTTCTTCACTCCGTTGCTTGTTTCTTTTGCTATACAGAAGCTTTTTAATTTGATATAATTCCATTTGTTGATTCTTGGTGTTATTCACATACAGTTGAGTTTCTGTTAAAAAACCTTGGCTATGCTTATGTCTTCAAGCATTTTACTTATTTTTTTCTTCCAGCAGATTTTGTGTTTCCATTTATACACTGTCTTGATTACTTTTCTCTCATTGCTGAGACAAAATACCTGATACCCATAATGAAAGAAAGAAAGATTTATTTAGCTTACAGTTTTTGGTGATTTTAGTCCATAGTCAGCTAGCACCAAGGCAGAGTGGTATGGCTGAATGGCAGCCATTCAGGGCAGCCACAAGCTACAAGAGCAAAAGGGCAAGAAAGGGGAAAGCATGCCTCCTTCTCTCCCTTACATTGTATGCAGGCTCCACCTTGGGTAGATGCAGCACTCACACCACTAATTCTAGTGCTAGACAATGAGGCCAATCACAAATGCTAGACTCAGCTGCTTCCATGACTGCATGAGGCTGGGGGGGGTGGGCATCCAGACACAAACCATAACATATACCTAGGTCTTTGATCCATTTTGTTTTAATTTTAGTACAGGGTGAGAGATATGGATCCAGATTTATTCTTCTGCACATGGATAGACAGCCTTCCCCCCACCTTTGTCGACAAGGCTGTCTTTTCTGCAGCTTATGTTTTTAGCCCTTTTGTAAAAAACCAGATGGCTGAAAGTGCTTAGGGTTTCCCATCCTCAATTCTATTCCACTGTCACTGTGACTATTTTTGTGCCAGTACCATGCTATTTTTAATACTGAAGCTTTGTAGTATACCTTGAACTCTGGGATTGTGATGCCTCCTGCTTTGCTCTTGTTGCCCAAGATTGCTTTGGCTATTATGGATCTCTTTGGGTTCCATAACTTTCAGGAATGGTTTTTCTAGTCCTGTGAAGAGTGCTGGTGATATTTTGATAAGAATTGCATTAAATCTATCTATCTATCTATCTATCTATCTATCTACCTATCATCTATCTATTTTTATCTGATATGGTCACTTTTCTAATGTCCTCCTCAAACTCTTTTATCATAGTATTACAGTTTTCATTATAGAAGCCTTTCACATCCTTGATTATGTTAATACCTAGGTACAGTATTTAATTTTTTAAAGCTGTTGTGAATGGGACTGTTTTCCTGATTTCATTCTGGGTGGTTCATTGTAGGTACACAGGAACACTATTGATTTTTGTGCAGTGATTTTGTATCCTTCTGCGTTGCTGAATTTATTAATTCTGAGTCTCTGGTGGAGTTTTTTTGGTCTTGTATGGAAAGGTTCATGCCATTTGTGAATAAGGGTAGTTTGACTTCCTCCCTATTCATATTTATTGTATCACTTTCTCTTGCCCAATTGCTCTGCCTAAGGTTTCAAGTGCATATTGACTAGGAGTGGTGAGAGTGATACAGAGCTTGATGCCCCTGAGAGATCTATCCCACCACCCACCTAAGGCTGCTGAGCTTGGTGCCCCTGGGAGCCCCATTCCAGGGACTTCCAGACACAGCTTCCTGTGTTCCCAGCAGGAGGCCGTTCCTCTACCAAGTGCTAGCTGCCACTGATTTCATGGGCCGGGTAAGAGGCACTTTGTGAAGTGTGGACACAGTTTGGTGCAGACGGAAACCCCAAGAAGAGCAGCCTACAGGTGCTGCATGGTGAGCTCACCTAGACCAGCAAAGAAAGAGCAGATACAGCAGCTGCGGGGATTATCGTGGAGGGAAGGGACAGATACTAAGGAAGCCACCCCCACCCAGAGAGCAACAGAAAACTGGGAGCTGAACGAACCCACTGTACCCTCCCCACCCCTGATAAAACTGAAGGTGTGGGATCATTAGACAGAAACAAGAACGTCTGGCTAGGCACGCCCCCAGCTCCCCGGCTGAGATCCACTAGAACTCTGCCTGTGCAGGAAATGAGAAGCGGGTTTGGCAGACCCCAGTGGCTTGTCACTTAGTATAAATCACTGGAGGGGAACACTCAGGCCACTCCCTGCCACAGCCACAGAGGCCTGGGCTCAGCCGCCAGAGCTGCTGCTACACGTCTCACCATTTGTGAGCCAGGGGGGAAAACACACTGATCGAATTCAGACTGAAGTATCAGGAGCACTAAGAGAACTCCGTGTGTGAATTTATTCTTCTTTTCTCTCTGTAATTTTCCTTTTCTCCTTTTGTTTCTCTCACACGTACACACAGCATTTGTATTTATAGCTACAAAGTACAGTGTATTTACAAACATTATGCAGTGTTTTTATTTGTGAAATGGAGAATAAGAATTAATCAGTGCTCTAGTTTGGATAGTAGCCTTCACAGTCATGTGAGGGTGACCCTCACCAAATATTGAGTACACAGGATTCAAACACAAGCTGTCTCTCAGAACGTTAATTGGCTCTGGCCTTCCTGCAGCTTCCCCACTGTCCAATTACACTTCCCTCCCTTTTCTTCCTCTCCCACCCCTGCCAGTAGCCTCTCAAACCTCCATTCCTCCTTCTCCCCCCAGGTGTAACAGTAGCATCACAAAAGTCCTGCCTCTGTTCCCTCTTCATTTGCTGTTTTCTCCTTTCCTTCTTTCTGAACTATTTTCTTCTTTCTTCTTTCCTCATCTTCTGTATCAGTGCTATTTCATTGTCTTCCTGGGTTATTAAAAAATGCAAAATTGTTAAAACAAATTTTACATTATATGGCTGACATATACTCACTCGGGTTTCCAGATGCTGATATAACTGGTAGTGGTTCTCTGCTCGTAACACAGTGATTGGCGCTGATTGTAGTATTCTGAATAGGTGGACTAGGTGCATGATTTCCAAAACATAGCTAAAGCCCAGATCACATCTCAGGGCTGTGTAAACTAACTAAAGAAATCTCCACAGTAGTGACAGAGTTTTCTACCCTAATCTTCAACCCTCAGCACAAAAACAATGTGGTCATAAGAAAATAAGGCAACAAGATGCCTCCAAAAGCTCTTGACTCTCCAAATGCTGATCTCGCAGGCACTGCAGTAGAAGAAACAGGAAAAGAACTAAAAATCTCAATGATTAATAAAGGAAAAAGATCATAGAAGAAACAAATAAGCAAATCTATGATATCTAGTGATCCTAAAGAGGCTAGAAGTAAACAAATAAACGATCTAATTAATAAGATATCTAACAAGCTTAAACAAGACATAAACAAAGACACGAATGACCATTTTGTTGAGAATTAGGGACTGTGGAAGGGAACCAAACAGAAACCTGGGTATGAAAACTCAGATGGAAGCCTGGGGAACAGGAAAGGTGAGTCTGAGAGGAGGCTGTCGGACCGGAAGACAAAGTTACTATAGCATATCACGTGCTCGGTGACACCGGAAACACGAGATGCAGGCTGGGCAGGCCACGGTTAGATGACTCAAAAGAGAAAACGTAAGCCAAGGTCAGAGGAGTTAGGGAAAGTTTAAAGGCAACACCAAAGACTTAAACCATTTATTCACCATGTCCTCCAAGGAGTCCAGCCCTCTCAGTAGGGGCAGCGTGAACTAAGAACCAGCTACTACTGATCCGTGTTGCCTGATTCCATTATTCTTTCAAATCCATTTTATTCAAGGATAAAGAGAAAGATAAAGATAAGAAGATTTTTAAAAACCACAACAAAATTTCAAAAAACGCCAATCGGGGCAACAATGGCACATACGTCGCACACTATCATCCCCAAATCGTTCACCCAGAGCACAAGACATCTGCATTCAATTGTCTGAATGATACCCGCACGACTCTTTCTCTCTGCAAACTCAGAGAAATCAGGAATATAACTATCTTAACTATTTTATATACATATACAAATGATTTTTCTTTCAGTGGTCATCAAGTGACAACTTTCAGCTTGTCACTGATGTTAAAACGTGTGTCATTTATGTCACTTGTATGATGTTAAAACGTGTGTCACTTATTTCACTAATGAGTATGTTCTCAAGTTGCATCCATTTACCTATAAAATCATCCAGTTTATTCTTTTTTATGGCTGAATAGTACTCCATTGTATAAAATTACCACATCTTCTTTTATCCATCCTTCAGTCAATGGGTATTTATGTTGTTTCCAAGATCTATTATAAACTGTGCTGCTATAAACTTGGTGCACATATATCACTGTGATACAGTGTTTTTAATTCTTTCAGGAAGACACCCAGAAGGGGAATAGCTGGGTAAAATGGGACCCCCAATTCTAGTTTTTTGAGACTGGTTCCATTTTTGAAAAAGGTAAATCATTAAAAAAAAAACCTCCTGATGAATGAAAAATTGATGTATTATGCATGTGTAAATCCACAGAGAAAAACTCTGAACATATGTAAAGGAATATATTAACCATAGATGTCCCTGGTGAGTGAGATCATTCCCAGTCACTAATGCCTATTTTTCTGTTCTGACTGATTTTAAAAAATAATCATGCATTGCCTTTGTGATTAGAAAAATTAAATTTTTCCATTGGAAAATAAATAAAAGAGGGAGGCAAGGGAGCGAGGTCACTCAAATTTGGCAGTGCAGGGGCTGTCCACATCCACGGGGCCCATACCCTTGGATTCAGCCAACTGCAGGTCACAGATGTCCCTCTGGTTTAGATCAGAGATGGTCCTTGCAGGCCTCATGCAAGCATAGGCAGAGTTTTGGGCAAGTATTGGTCCACGAGGCTGTTCCCGCGGAGCTGCTGTTGGGAACGTGGTGCCTGGCCAGAGGCGAGTGCTGCAATCTAGCTTCCTGGAAGGGCGCCTGGCTCCTCTCTTCTCTTGTTGCTTCCTGGCTGCCGTGATGCGAGCAGCTTCCTCCACCCAGGCCCTTTCACCATGGTGAACACGGGCTGAAACTTCTGCAACTGTGAGCCAAAATAGACCTCTCCTCCCTTACGTGGCTGGGATCAGCTACTTTGTTCAGGTGATGAGGACAGTGACAAATATGGAGGCAAAAGATTGCATCTGTACTGAACCTGTTCAGGTTTTTTCCTTGGCATTATTTCCTAAATGATACAGTGAAACAACTATTTACACGGCATTTACATCCTATTAAGTAATATAAACTATCCAGAGATGGTGTAAAGCAGTGGTCCCCAGCCTTTTTGGCTCCAGGGATCAATTTTATGGAAGATGTTTTTTTCAACTGGAGAGAGATGGGTGGTCAGGGAGGAGGGTAGTGACAGATGGTTTGAGGATGATTCAGTGGAGCCTGAAACCTGGTTCCCTCCACGCATGGTTCACAGTGGGATTCATGTTCCTATGAGAATCCAGGGCCATCACTTGTCTGACAGGAGACTGAGGTCAAGCAATGAGGAGCAACTGCAAGTACAGAAAAGGCTTTGCTCCCTCACCCACCACTAACTGCCTGCTGTGTGGCCCCCTCCTAACAGGCCCACGACCCCAGATTTAAAGCGTGTGGGGTATGTGCATAAGTTGTATGCAAATGCTGCACCTTTTACAGGACAGGTGTGTGCATCTGTAGATGTTGGTGTCCATAGGGGTCCTGGAACAAGTTCCCTGCAGGTACAAGGCATGAGGGGCAGGATAACCCCGTCTTCCAGGAGGCTGTCCCATGCCTTGCAAGGTATATAGTAATATCCCTGGTCTTTACCCACTAGAGTTCAGGAACAGCCCTCCTGCAAGTCTCCAGGTATCGCCAAAGAATGCTTGAGACTCTATCACCCCTGCTTCAGCCCAAAGAGAGCTCTGCATCACACAGTGAGCGCATTCCCCCTCTGGGTGGGGACCAGTTCCAACACCCCCACTGGACCCTCAGAATTGAAGATGGCGCTCCACGCCAGGCACACTATGCTCAGCAGCATTGCCACGGAGTCCCAGAGTGGCCTCTTCCATATTTGATCCCCGGTCCCTTCTTTGTCTGGCTTCTCTTGCTCCTTGGGGCTATCATGACGTTAACTGAGGATTCCTTGGGCTCATGCAGTGTAACACTAAGACCATTGCTGATAGAAAGGATCACAATTAGTCTGATCCCTGAGATGACTATGGTGTGACTGACAGCCAGGGAGAGTTTACAGTGCAGGACAAAGGATGGTCACATCCTAGGCGGGGGAACTCATAGCATGGCTCAGACTGGTGTGGGCTTAAAATTCAGGAATTGTTTATGGCTGGAATTTTCCATTTCCAATTTACAGACTGAGGCTGACCCTGAATAACAACCACAGAAAGTGAAACCACCAACAAGGGAGGACTACTGATTCTACGCAAGACTTCTGAGTCATCAACAAAAGTTAAATTTTATCTGTGCTACTGCATTAATGAGATGGGGAAAATGATAAGAAACTTGCAGAAATTCCTATTCAAAGCAGAGTGTTTGGGACATTCACCCCTCCCATCTCCATTCTGTGCCTGTAATATATTTTCAGTGAATAGTTTTTGAACTTGCCCTTGGGATACTAGAACTAAACAAACAACTGAATGTTTGGACTCAAGTGTCACTGTTTGGATGATCGCCCCTGTTTCCTGCTCCACGGGGGAATAGAATTAATTCCCTTTCAATGGCTCTATTTAGGCTCAGATTATTACAGCCCTCAAACAAGTGGGCATCTCCATGTGTTTCATCCTATTTTTCTCTGCATTGTAATTTCTAAGTGACCTCAAATCTCCACTTGACCATCACCACACTTAATTAAATAATTACCAGGAGTTTCATAGGGGCTTCAAAATCCATTTAGCTTAAATAAAGCTTTATGGCAGGGCCCTCCTTCAATCTTGAAAGCCCGTTACAAGAGACAATTTCATGGAGTGGCTGCAGGGTAAATGGGCGTCCTTGAAGCAGCGTCTTGCTTGCCACAGGGTTACCATAAATAGGTAGGGGAGTTCCTGAAATAGGGCTTATTCAGAACACAGTCAATCTGCTTTCAATTTCTGCATGAAAATAAGGATGTCAGTCAGATAAACCTCTGGGGGATGGTTTCCTTGTTTGGCAATTATTGGTGAGATCTTGACTGTTTTCCAGACGCTCAGGTCCTTGATGAAGAAGCCAGTCCTTCCTGACGTTTGAAGTGGTATTGTTGCAGAAATCCCCAGATCCTTAGGCTTAGAGAACAATAGAAATTCCCCCATGCCACAGCCCCTCTCAGCTCCACCGCGCTGCCTGGGCGGGCACGGCTGCTGCTGTTCCACAGATGTTCCTCCTCGGCTCGCGGCGTGAGGTTTGGCCACGCACCTCAGGTTCGGCTTGTGAAAGAGCCTTTCCTTTCTCTCGGCGATGGTCTTGGAAGGAACAGACCCAGATTTAAGCCCTGTATTCCACCCTTGCTCTGTAATGATAGTACAGAACGTTTCACGATGCTATCTTGGTACATTTTTTTACTGGTATAAAAAATATTTGAGCGTGGGTCATTCATAAAGCAAAGAGATTTATTTTGGTCCACTGTTCTGGAAACTAGAAGTCTTCAGATCTGGTAAGCGCCCTTGGTGAAGGTAGAAAGCTGGGCGACAGCGCAGGAGAGGAGGAGGCGGTGTGTACAACCTGACCTCAGCATAGCTGACCTAGTCCTTCCATGACAAAGGACACCTAATGACACAGTGAACTCTTAGGGCAACAGAGCTGCAGTGACTCACATTTCAGCTTGAGTTTTAGAGGGCACAAACCACATCCAACCACCACAGGTACCATGCTTCAGTTAAAACCACAAACACATGTATATACTATATAATGTAGTGGGAAGAACCAGAACATTCTTCTCATTGCATTTGAGGCTCCCGTTCAAGGCCATGCGGTTACAGCTTAAGGAATCAGTGCTTTTCTGTTCTTTACAGATGCTGAGCTTCATCTTAATTTGATCTCATGGAGATGAAAACTTTGGGGTAGGGAGAGAGGTTTGGGTTCTCAATTCATTTGCAGTGGGCTTTGCACCCCACAAAGGGAATCTTACCCTCTCTATGGGTTGACTTAATGGTCTTTTGAAGACTATAGAGTCGTGATAAACTATGGTAAGAAGGAACTGCAAAAATAGGTCCCCTGAATTTCTCTGTGACAGTGGCAACCTTCTGCTGGAGTGTGCCCTTGTTTAGTTGGATTTGGTCCTGGGATGGTGGAATTTGCTCTTTCTTGCCCTGGGATTTTGAGAAGGCAGAACATCTGTTGACAGAGATATTGAAACCAAATTATGTAGCATATGGTGGAGAAAAGTTGACCCAGAGGAGGAGGGAATGAATTGCAGAGAACTTCTCGGAACAGGACCTCAAAAATAGTCATTGAATTAGGCAGTGAGAGTGCCGGGGGAGAAGCCCCATCTGAGTCCAGTTGGTCCCCCATGCCATGGATCCACGGGAGCCCAGCCCAGCCCAAGCTGTCATCACCAGTGCCCTGGCCGGGTGTCTGCAGGCTGGAGCAGGTGCACCCAACTCTGCCTGTTGTCCTTCACAGCTTTCTGAAGTTTTGGAGCACTGACAGCCCATTTTGGGAACAATTTACCAGGAAGAAGCAATCAACTGTCTCTCAGCACAGGTGGGGGTTTTCTGGGCTCTATGCTTCAGCGGTGGTGCGGCCGTCCAAGTGCTATTTCTTCTGCCTTGCATTTTCAGATCCCTGCCTTTCTTTGTACGGTGTGACATGTATTGCTGTTTGTCTTAGGACATTTGGCTTTCATTGCATTGCATCATTAATCTTTTGGTCTCTGCACTTTTAGTATGATTTTAGGGGCTTGTGGGATTCCACTGGTCCCCAGGGTCTGGTAAGGCTGAGTCTGCAAAGCTGGCAGCTCGAGCTGCCAAAGGTGAGGGCATCTGCTCGGAAGGAAAAGGCAGGGGAGGAGATTGGAGCTAACCTCCCCCCAGGAGGGCAGCAGAGACTGAAAGACACCTTCTACTCCTCATGGCAACAGCATGTTGACCTCATTACTGTGCTGGGAAACCGGAAAGCACGTGAAGCAGGGAGATTTATTCTGTCCTTTGCGAACCTTGTTCAGAAGGTACGTTTTGAACCAAGCTGGAAGACACACTTGTCCAAACAAGTGTCAGCATGAGTGGAATCCACCAAGCTGCTGTCAACCTTTGCCTTCTTTCCAGTTACTCTAAAATCGAGGTCCTGGAACAGGAAACACGGGCACAGGGACACAGTGTGGGTGGCTGGAGAATTTTGCTTGGGAGTGGAGTGGTGAGACAGTTCGGGAAGCACAGTGCATGAACGAAGTGAGAAATCAGCCTGTGACTCTGTACCCCTCGTTACTGCAACTGAAATAAATCAGCCCCCAGCCAGGGCCGGGCTTACTGTACCCACTCTGCTGGCAACGAAAGGCCCGAGGAGGAGAAGCAGTGACCTTTGCAGGGTGCGCACTGTACTTTCTAAAGTTATGAATAGCTCAGCTCCCAGAGGGGCAGCTTCTCAACTTCATCCTTACAGTTAAACTCTTGGTTAAGACGGGAAAGTTATTCTGAGTAATAACTATTTCCTTCCCCTCGAGCCCCTACAGTGAAAAAGTGATACTTCCTACTTAGTACTTCATGTTCAGTAAACATAGCTCTCAGTTCTGGAAAGAAAAATAAATCGCTTTCTAAAGGGCAGTGGGATTTTTGCTGCCTGCATCGATCACATGGCCTTTCACTCCTGGGTGGTTTTTCTGGACCTTTGTGAGAACTGTACGCCCCAAAGACATGCCAAGACCTGAACTTTAAAAACCCCAGTGACATCCCAGGCAAGCTGTGAAAGTTTGCAGTAAATCTGAAAACACATTCGGACACAAAGGACGAGGTTGATGTTGCTTTGAACACACAGGAAAATCACTGCCCCTAGGCTGGCCTTGCAGCATTGCTGGAGCTTCCAGCACCACTGAAGCCAGCTGTGCCTCTGCTACTCAGTCCTCCCTACACTTGTGAAGAGCTGAGTACGTGCCCGGGGGTGCACATTTTTAAAGCCCCCACGCACCTCTGGCTGGAGACCTGCTCCATCCCAGCCTTTGGCGTTGCAGCCAGTTCCCATGGTCAAGACGTTGAGCCCCACAATTGCAGAATGGTGCACACAGGAAGCAGCTTCACCGCAGGTCTACAGGAAGTAAACTATCTTTAGCACCAGCAAGCTTTGCTCAAAGCTGTGGGTCTGCTGGTGGTCACAGAGAAAGCCCCTTCACCCCCACCCCAATTTGGGCCTCAGGCTCCTCACAGGAAGGGAAACCTCACCAGCCAGGTAACTCCAGTCTGGGTCTCGTCTTTCTCAGCTGTAAAGCCAGGAGACTGGACTGGATGAACACTTCTCAAACTGAAGAAGGATCATCTAGGCAACATTAAAAATGAGGGCAACCCCCAGAGATCAAGATTTTAAAAGCTACACATTGGTGTAGATGCTGATGGCTACGAGCCACTGGCTCTGGGAAAAACCTGGACCAGACAGAAGCCCTCTGACCCAAGATGCTCTTAAGGACCCTCTCTGCAATGATAAGTCTGAGTTTTTCTTCTTGGTCTCAGTGTTCCATTTATTAACATATCTATGAAGCTTTAAAAAATTATAGGCTAACTGGCAGTCTATCACAATTATATTTCTTTAAAAAAAATTTTTTTTGGAACCAGAAGTCGAACTCAGGGCCTTGCGCTTGCAAAGGCATGGCGCCATGCCACTGAGCTATATTCCTGACTCCTACAATTGTATTTCAATACAGTAAAGAGAGTTATACTTTTACAGTGAGCTTCTCTGGACAGGGGATGGGCATGCAGAAGGAAGAGGCGAGCAACTGGCTATACTGCAGGTGTTCTAATGAGGCTGCTCCCCGGAAGAGCTACACACCTCCCTTCCTTCCCTCTCCTGCCTCCCTCATCTCCCTGCTTTATTTTGAGAGTCCTTAGATTAGATATTGTGAAGCCAGGAAGGACAATAACTTCCGCCAGCTGCAGGAGCAGATAGGAGCTGTAGGCTCAGGGGTCCCCGGGCTGACCTCAGAGTGTGCGTGATGGATGTGCATGTCCTCTGTTCTTAGGAAGGCCCCCTTCTTTGGTTTTTGGGGACTTTTGCTCATCATCAGTTTTTGCTTTTATTGGCAGCATTGAAATGTGGATTAAAAGTCACGGAAAATCAAATGCTCCTGTCATCAGGAACAAGGGGCTGATCCCAGATTTAATGGCAATACCGCCAGCGTTCCAAGATCAGGCATTTTTGGGATCTTTATGTCTGATCATTCAAGCACTCCCAGCAGCAGCCACCCTCCTGATGATATCACAGCTCCTTCCTGTCATTTATTCATTCATTCATTCATTCATTCAGCAAATACTGACTGAGACAGTCACGGGGAAAGGAGTGTGGGCAGATGTCATGGACCCTGCCCTACACAGGACACTGGTGATCAGGGCCTCAAACCAGGAGACCTGGGTGCTGTGATCCCAGTGGTCAGGAGGAGGCTTCCTGAGGGGTCCGAATGAGCTGAGGTCTGAAGACCATAGACGAGAACTGGAGGAAGAGGGGTCTGAGGGGGTTCTACAGAGAGAGAACGGCGTGTGCAAGTCTACACAGCAAGGAGGACTGGGTGGGGACAGCTGTGGAGAAGCAACTTTCACAGGGAAATAGAAAATCGTGCCCCCTCTCTGGCAAAGGAAGAGGCCAAAGCCACGGCCCGTGGGTGTCACATGGAGACCAGGGATGTTCTTAGAAATGTCTCCAGGACATGCTGCGTGATATGCGGTCTAGGGTGCTACTGGTTACTGAATTTTGCAATAGGAAATTTAAAGCACATGCTGTTTTATTAAGAAATTTCCATTAAAATTTCCTTTGACTTGCACTTCCAAATAATAAACCAAGTGCTGCTTAGTTTAATTTTCAAGTTGATGAAGCTTCCTTTCCTGTTGCTAATTTAAGTCACTTAAAGTGAATTTTGATTACTCTGGGATAGGAAGTTTTGTGTTTCTTAATTGAAAACATTTTCAAACCGACAGAACACTGCACTAAATTATTCAGGAAATAGCAAGGCCAGAGCTAAGGAAATCTTTCTTTTCTTAAAATTCCAGCTTTCAAAGGATTAATTTACCCAAACTCAGAACAATCATACTGAAAAGAGTTATTGAACTCTCAGTTGGTTACAAATGACTTATCTCTGCTAATTAAAAATCTTTCTGGCTTCTTGGTAGCAATGTACACCTTCCCGATAAGGACTGTGCTCTAGCTCAGAGGCCCACATGTCACTTCCACCAGTTTCATCAGATTTAAACTTTCCAGTGTCCTGCAACCGGGGATGGTGCAGAGAGGGTGGTCTCTAGGCATGAGATTGCTCTGTATGTTAAACCACAAAGTGGGTACACAGTGAATCACAGCTAACTGGACAGTCATCCGAAAGAAAAGGAAAACTAAAGGGACAATATCTGTGTCAACCAGAAGAAGGAGATCAAGAGTCCTTTCAAGGGCCAATGAGCTCAGGCTTGAAGGATGTAGCATCTGCCTAGTTCTCCAGGCCAATTTCCTATTTCCCTTTCTCTCATACACTCAGTCTCTGCTCAGGACACACACAAAACTGACTCCTGCCCCAGAGCCTTTGCATGTACTGCATTGTCTGCTGTACTGGAATGCTGACTTCCTGCTGGTTCTCTCATAGCTCTTGCCCTGGCTTCTTTGCTCAAATGCTCTTCCTCTGCTAGGACATCCCTCACCTGCTAAAATTACCCCATCACTGTTCCTCTCTTTCCCTGCTTCATTTTTTCTAATAATGCTTATCACCTGCTGATGAATTATAGATGTGAATTGTAACACAGAGATTAAATCACACTTTGCAAGTGTTACCTAGCATCTTTGTCATCTTGGGTTGCCATAATCATAATGATAGTTTGGAAAAGAAATATTAATGGAATACTGTCTTGTAATTATTTTTTAAAAGTGAAAACATATACCTGCACTTTAATCTCTTACAGTAATAAAAATAACAGTCTAGTTTCTGTTTTTGAGCCTTAGCTTCTACAACTTTGTGAATGATTTTATCAAAATATCAGTATTAGCAAGACTTGTGAGTCTATCTTCATTCATAGAAGAATAACTTTTTATTAATTCTGTTTATGAAAAGTTTTCTTTCTCAAGAAACAAGAGATGTGCAGATAGCTGAATCTTTAAACTGGAGAATAAATTTGGTGATTAATGACAAACATTCCATATCAATAAATTCTGAAATTTCAAAGACAAATACAAACTCCAAGTGGTCATATAGAATGTCAGAATAGAAGTAATTCAATTTCTGTTTCTTTGTTTTTATAATCCCTGTGCTATTTTTCTTTAATTCAAATCTTGTGTCCAAGTCTTTATGAATTTACTTTCAAAAGGAATATGTGTGGATAAATCGGTGCATACTGGGGCTATTTACAAGCAGTGAGTTCTCCAAATTAACTTCTGTGTGGAATACATTGTCTATTCAAGAGTAACAGAATTGTGCTCAATTCAAAGCTCACATATACATTATTCAACTCACCAGTCACTTCAGCAAGTGATTAGAACTTAGACCACAAAAAAAAGAAAAGATTTTGTTCAGGGAAAAGCATATCATTGCTGGCTGCCCCGTGAGGATGATAATGAAAGGCAAATCGCCTCTCCACGTCACTGTCATTTGCAATTGCTCCACAGAGGAGGCACAGGCCCTCATAGGGCCTGCATCTGAGGCGAGCTGCTGTCTTTACTCCTCCCTAGGTAATTACTGTTTATAGAAAATAATAACAACCCATGTAGAAGAGGGGCGGGGTGGTTAGTGGTGAGAAATAAAGGTAGAGGAGGACCCAGGGCCAGACAAGGGAGTGGACAGCGGGAACAGGTTTATGCAGGTTTATGCAGCTCGACCATTCATGCTTCGCTCCTGCCCTGTGAATCACCCACATTGTGCACAAGCTGCGGCTGTGGTGCTGTTGGCCGAGGGCTTTTAAGTCAACACATAAAAAGAATAACTACAGTGGAAACCAGTGGGTAAACGATAACAGGCAAAACGCTGGAAAGAAATCTCAGAAGACCAGCACATATAGGATACATTTAAGATTACTGGTAATCAGAGAAATGCCAAAAAATCTACAATAGGGTGTCACCCTGTGTGATTAGATTTGGAACAATTAAAAGGTGGTCTGATACCCTTGGGGGGCTGTGGAGTGAGGACTCCACTTGGAAGACTTTAAGTGCTGTCTTCTACTCTTTGTGTTATGGTTTACACCAAAATTGTCCCCCAGTTGTTTCTTGTATTGGGAAAGTGACTGGATTGGGGTGCCACAGTTTGGTGGCAGGGTCTGGCTGGAGGTGGGTCACTGGTGCTGTAACCTGGAAAATACCTTCTTGTCCTTGACTCTTCCCTTCTTTCTCTTTTTTTTCTGGCTTCCATGGGTCAAGTACCCCTTTTCTCTGCCATGACTTTCCACTCAGCCATTTCTGCCATGGAGCTGACCAATCAATGACTGAGACTATAACGAGAAACAAAATTTTCTTGCTTTAAGTTTTGGGTGTTAAATATCTTGTCCTAGAAATGAGAGGGTGACGAATATAAAAATTCGCATGAGAGTGGCCTTGGTGCTGTGACATACCTGACCATGTGGTTTAGAAGCCTTTGCAACTGAGTTACAAGGAGGCCTTTTGAAAGCATTAAAGATGCCAGCTAGAGAAGCTATATATTGCTATAGATCAAGTTTGACGGAAAATTCTGGTTGGAGCTCAGAAGACCAGAATGCTGATAGAAATGCAGAAAATAAAGGGTAAACTCAAAAGGCTTCTGTTGGGTACAAGGATCCGCTGGCAGTTGAACTAGAGGCCGTGCATTTTCTATCCTAGAAGAAAATTTGTCTTTCTTTTGCTCATGTCCAGAGACTTTGTGATTAAAGACAGAGGACTAACTAATCAGATGGAGGAAATTTCAAAGCACCATGGTGTTCAGGCTGTGGCCCAGGTACCATTGACAGCTTTTTGTGAGCTCTACAATAAAAATCAAGAGCAAAAAGCAGATATAAAAAGTCTGCAGTTTCACCAAAAGGAAGTGGAGGCAAAGGAGAGTAGGGTCACTGAAAAAATTAGCATTAAAAATTAGCCAAATTAGACAAGGACAATAAAAAAGATGGTTTTAAGACACCTCGGGATTTAGAAAGACCCTCTCATTCCCAGCCTCAAAGATACAAAATTGTAAAGCTTTCATTTAAGAGGACTCCCTTGGCCCTTGCTTGACAAGGACTGCCTAGGGAATTGCTTCCCTAAACCAGTGCTCAGCTATCCAGGCATTCAGAGGTCGCTGTAGCCATGGTTTAAGGGGGTGAGGTTCCTGCTAAAGCTGGCAGCAGACCATGGCCTCAGCCACAGGGTGATAATTTTACAGGCCTGCAGAATGCAAGAGGCTTCAACCCAGATTTCCCAGCAATGAGGAAGCAGCACATACACGCTTTGATAGGCTTAAAGTTATTTTCTCTCTGTTCAGTCTAGTCATACTAACATAAGCATACTATGTGTAAAATTCCATTGAATACTGGGTGATAATGGAATGGGAAGAAGGCAGATCCTTCAAAAAAGAAATTTAAAGCAGCTCCAAAACAATCTGAGTACAGAAAACTAGATTTGTAAAATTTAAGATTTTTCTCTAATCTTTTATAGTTGTCCTATCCTGACGCACACAGTTTTTAAAGTTTTATTTTCAAATTTTCAGACAGTGAAGTTGGCTTTTTTTCAGTTTTAATACCTGCACAGGTTGACATAACTACTCCCACAATCAGGGTGCAGAATAGTTCACCACTCCCAAATTCCCACATTTGATTCCTTTACAGTGAGTCTTTCTCCCCTGCATGTAACTCCTGGCAACCACTGATGGGATATCGATCATGATAGATCTGTCTTTTCAAGATTGCTGCATAATGGAATCATGGAGCATATGACTTTTAAAGCTTGTCTTTCACTCAGCATAATTCTCTGAGACTCATCTAAGACTTTCATGTATCAGTAACTCATTTGTTTTTTATGACGGGCAACATTTCATTGTGTGACTATCATAATTTGTTTAGCTTTTCGACTGTTGAAGGGTATCTGAATTCTTTTCAGTTTTGGTTGTTAGGGGTAGAGATGCTATAAATATTTGTGTTTAGGTTTTTTTTATGTGAATGTAGGTTTTCATTTCTCTAGGGTAGATACCTAGAAGTGTATTAAATATATGTTTAACATTATAGAAAATTCCCAAACCAATTTCCTGAGTGCAATCCCTCAACTAATACATTAAAGTTCCTATTACACGGATTCACACCAACATTTTGCATTGTCAGGATTTCATATTTTCACTATTCTAATAGATGTACAGTATACTTCTTTATGGTTTCAATTTTGTTTCCCTATTTGTTAATGAAACTGCACATATTTTCAAGTGCTTGTAGGTCATCCTTACAGTTTCTTTCATGAAGTTTGTCTTTTATCTCTGCATTAATTGGATTGCTGTTTTCTTTTTGTTCAGTTGGGAAGTTCTTTATATATTCCGAGTAAAGTTTTTTTGCCAATATATAGTTTGAAAACATTTTCTCTCACACTGTAGCTTATCTTTTCATCCTTTTAACAATGTTTATTTGCAAAGTGAATGTTTTCAATTTCTCACAAAATGTGATTTATCTGTGTTTTCTTTCATGAGTGTACTTTTGGTGTCATGTCTATGAATTTTTTTCCTCCCAGTTTACAAAGATTTTCTATGTTTTCCCCTAAAAGTTTTATAGTTTCACATTTTACATTTAGATCTCTGAGCCATTTTGAGCTTTTTTTTTTTTTTTTGTATGCAGTGTAGGGCTCATTGGTTAAAAATCATAGTTTTGCATATGAATGTCCAATTGTTGTAACACTGTTCTTCCTTCATTGAATTCTCTTTATATGTTTGCCAAAAATCCTTTGGTCATATTTGGGTGTGCTGATTTCCAGACTATTCGGCTCTATGGATCTATCCCTTTGTCAGTATCTTATGGTCTTGGTTATTGTAGGAATGTGACTAATGCAACTTTTTTCTTTCCTTTTGAAATTGTTTTAGCTATCCTAATTACTTTGCTTTCCCACCTGAAATTTAGAAGCAGCTTGTCTATGTAGTATACAGCTTAAAATTTGGTGGGAATGGCACTATATCCATAGAGCTATAGCAGAAAAATCAATACTTCTACTATGTCGTGTCTTCCAATCAATGAATGTGGTGCATGTCTCCTTTTACTTAGATCCTGATTTCTTTTTATCTGTGCTTTGTAGTTTTCAGTGTACAGATCTGTACATGTTTTGTTAGATTTATACTTAAACATTTCATATTTTGTGAGCTACTGTCAGTGCTATTATAAAAAACTGATCTCAGATTATAGGCTGCTGGTGTGTAGAAATGATTGAATTTTGCCCACACTTATTTTTAAATGAAAATATTTTGAGGGACTGGCTTTTATAGAATATTTTCAAAACACTTTACTTCATATTCAGGAGTATAACAACTTTTAACAGAGACTTTACTTACTTGTATAGTATGTAATTAAATAGCGTAATCATTATAGTATGAAAAAGTGGGATAAACAAGTTTGGGAACAAATTAACCAACTCTTGATTATCAACCAGCAAAAGTAGAAGTATGCCAGTGTATAGGGCGTGACAGAAAATTACAGTGAATGTTTACAGTTAAAAAAATGCATTACTGTAAAGACACAGGGCCAGAAATTACTGTCAAAATACTTCCCCCCACACTGAACATGAGTACTCCCTGGTTCTTGCCATTTTTTGAATTAGGTCTGGAAGTCCTCTTTTGTGAGTGTCATTAGTTATGCTGTTGGGGCTGCCTCAGTGTCTTGAACCTATGCAAAACACTTACCTTTCATGGTAATTTTGACTTAGGGAAAGAGATCTGGCACTGAGGTCAGTAAGGACGCATAACAGGTTTTTTCTGAGCCTCGCTTTACTTTGGATGGCACTCAACAGCCACGCTCACCATATATTTTTTATCACACCTCATAAGGATACGCATAAAAAAGGACCTCTGCATAGCAAAAGAAACAACCTGCAAAGTAGAGAGTGAGCCTAAAGAAAACGAAAGAATAGCTTCCAGCTCATCCTCAGACAAAGGACTAAGATGTAAAATATATAAAGAACTCAAAAAAGTAGACTCCTCAGATTAAAAGATCCAATCAAAAATAGGCATCTGAAATATATGGACACAGCTCAGAAGAAGTACAGATGGCTGATATATGCATGAAATGTTTTGAACACCTCTGGCCATTAGAGAAATACAAATTAAAGCAACAGTGAGATTCCATTTTACTCCAAAAAGAATGGTTGTCATCAAGAAATTGAAAGATAATAAATCCTGGTGTGGGGCAAAAAAGGAATCCATTACATTCCTAGTAAAAATGCAAACTAGTACAACCACTATGGAAATCAGTGTAGAGGGTCCTCAAAAAACTAAAAGTAGAAATTTCACTGGGCCCAGCTATTTCTCTTCTAAATATTTTCTCAAAAGAATTAAAGACATCATAATGCAATGATACATGCAAAGCCCTGTTTATAGCAGCACAATTTATAATAGCTAAATCTTGGAAGTGGTCTATATATCCATTGACAGATGAATGAATAAAGAAAATATGGTATTTACACACAGTGGAGTACTACTGCCACAAAGAGGCATAAATTTGAGTCATTCATGGGGAAATGAATGCACTTTGAGGCCATAAAGTTAAGCAAATTAAATCAGGCACAAAAAATTTAAATATCACATCATATCTCTTAGGTGAGAAGCCCAAAATATGCATAAAGGGCAAAATAAAAGACTATAGGAAATAGGGAGCTAGATCTCTGGCAAATGGGGGGGGACTAAAGGAAGTTAGGAGTGGGGAGGAGAGAAGAGGGGATAAAAAAGAATTAATACCTGTTATGTACATCTACCGACTGCCACAATGAGAGTATTCATTATGCATCACAAACATGCACTGATGAAAAAGCAAGGAAGAAATGAGTAAGAAAGATAAAGTCAGTGCATTTGAAGCAAGAAGGTATATTTTCAGAGAGATTAATGGCAATGTGCCTTTTATAGAACATGTTCCTCAGACAAAGGAATAAGATGTACAATATATAAAGAACTCAAAAAAGTAGACTCCTCAGATTAAAAGATCCAGTGAATTTAAGAGTTCACTGTATGGTTGTTCACGCATTGTGTTACTGTCCTCTGCTACAGTACTTGCAAGGATACAGCAAGCCCAGTATATGGAGTAAAGGGAGAGTCAGGTAATCTAGAGTTAGGTGGTTACTTAAGAGATCATCTTCTGAAAGAGGTACCATCTTGGTTCCTTTTCTCTCATTGCTGAGACAAAATACTGGACCTTCAAAATTAGAGAAGAAAAGTTTATTTAGCTTACAGTTTTTGGAGGTTTCAGTCCATACGTAGCCAGACTAGTTCAAGGCAGGTGGAGGGCATGAATAAGGGGCAACTGTTCATGGCAGCTACAAGTAACAAGAGCTGAAGTGCAAAATAGAGGAAAGCATGCCTCCTCTCTCTTATAATAATGTGCCAGCTCCTCCCCTGGGTGGGTGCAGCACTCACACCACCAATTCCATCACTGAACAATGAGCCAATCACAAATGCTAGACTCAGCTGCCTTTATGACTACATGAGGCTTGGGGGCCATCCAAACACAAACCATAACAGCTACTTAAAAGATATAAGCGTGGCGTAGGAGAGCCCAGTTTCTGCAACTGTATTTAAACAAAATTAATGATATGTCTTCAAGAATATAAATATATATATTTTGTCACAATTTGATGAAGGAATGTTTATAAAAGAAGAAGGAAAAGAGCTATTATGATCAGTTTTTGAGGAATATTTAATAACAGTGGAAGATACCTTAATTATAGTTGTAAGTGAAAAACAAAGGACACAAAATGTTACATCTACAATGTAATGCCAAATATGTAAAAAAGCATATTTATTTATACAGAAAGGTTAAAAATACAACAAAATGTTTGTAATAATTATCTAGATCTACTGGGATTGTGGTTGACTTTTACTTGCTTCTTTTTACTTTTTGTATAATTGTTAAAACCGTCATATACAGTGAAAAGAACGGTTACGATCAGAGTCAAGGTTCTTTTTAAAAGAGGAAATTTTCCCAACCTTATTTGCCTCATTCCGATGTCAGACAATACCCTCACTGTTCTTTTGGGTTGTGATAGAAAAGCTATCACATGGCTTTGGCATTCCCTCCCTATGTCCTATGCCTTTTAAGGAAAGAAGCGAGCTGTAGGTAGTTTCCACCATTTGGTAAGTTACATTCATGACTACGGCAGCTGTAATTACACAGCTTTTGCAAAGCTATTTACTTAATAGAATCATTACTGTAGAGATTTTAAGGTAAAGGTCAGGGCCAACTTCATGTGTGTGCCCTGCACAGCCAACCAGCTCTTTGTTACAGCAGAGGGCATGAGCCCCAAATGGTTCATCAGATCAGAAACCACTACATGCAGCAGTTTCAATTTTCCCTCAATTTCCTGTACGGCTAACCTTAGAGTTTGCTTGCAGATGTCACAGTTAATGTAAAATTCCAGGTCCAGAGAAAGAGCATTTAAAAAGGAGCTGCAAAGCATTGCTGTTTCTAAGGCAACCCTCTCTCTCTCTCAATGAGTAGCTCTTTTCCTTGTTAGTTTTCTTGGACAAGTGGATCGTGCCCTTCTATGGCTCATAGTACTTTCGGTCGGCAGCTGTAGACATTAAAATTTCCCTAAACTCTTCCATAATTAAATCTGTGCCCTGCCCCCATCCGTCACCTGATGCATCAATGGAGAATCAGCACGGTCCTCTGTGTTGGTCTCCGCTAGTGGCTGATGGTCCTTGTTCACACCGCTTCTTTTCTCATCTTCACTACCCTGCTGGTCTCCAAACTCCTCTCCCCGCCTCCTCACGCACGCTGACATACCGAGGCCTTTTCCCAAAAACGCACCTAACCGTGGCCTCCCTCACATGGAATTTATTCTTGAAGACGTCCCTCCCGCTGCTCTCTGTGGCTAGAGGGAATTGATGATGTTTTATCAGTTTACCATCTCACACCCTGGCTGGAAATCTCAAAGGACAAGAGGACAGTTTCACCCACTAAGCGCTATTTGTTCTTTGTTCCAGAGTTACGACAGCGTGGCAGTTTTATATTTCAAACGGAAGGGAAAATTTAAAAAAAAGCGAGAAAAGAAAGAAAAAATGGAAACAAAGGTTTTGTAAATAGGGAGGGGAGGGAGGATTGAAAGGAGAGTAGGGAAGGGGAAAGATGGAGTCAAGTTATATCATGTTCAGTACAGGAACAAATTCTCTACAGTGAATGTGATCATGTGTATAACTAAAAGGTGCCATAAAATCTGAAGAAAATGAAAGTTTTGTAAATAAGGGGGGAATGAGGTATTGAAGGGAAGGGTTGGGAATGGGAAGAAAAGGAATTAAGATATATTATGCACGGATACAAATTCCCTATGATAAATGCCATCGTTATATATCTACATTGTACCAAATAAACTTAGAGAGAGAGAGAGACTGATTTCAGGGAGTCTCTATGTACTATCTCTCCAAAGACCACTTTCCTTGGGACAGACCCAGCCAGCCAGTAAACTGTAGTGGTGTTAGCTACATTTGTGAATGCACCACGGAGCCCCAGGGCCTGTGCTGGCAGGTATAGCTAGAGAAGGAGGGTACACTGTGGGAGGCTTGGTGGGGAAGCGGCTGAAGGGAAGCACATGGCTTCACAGCAGCTCTCAGACCTTCCTGAGGGTCAGAAGTACTTGGGGAGCTTTGAGAAACTCCCAGGTCCAGGCCCACGCAATTGTATTAAGTCAAAATCTATGAGCCAGGGCCAGGCATTCACATTCTTCTTCACCCCAAGGTGATGAAAATGTGTAGCAGATTTCAGAGCCAACATCTCAGAAGATTTTGGTTTTCCAGGAAGTTCCCACATGGAAGCTGGGGGTACTGATGCCTTCACTTTCTTATCTAAACATTGCAGGGGGTCATTTTTTGGGCTAAGCTTGTGCAGGGGTCCTCAACTGAGCAGATGCATTAGTCAGCATTTTATTACTGTAACAAAACACTGGAGACAGTCAGTTTATGAACAGAAAAGGTATACTTTGGTTCCAGGTCCACAATTGGATAGTTCTATTGCTTTGGGCCTATGGTAAGGTAGCCTTGACAGGAGACAAAATTGTTCATCAACCACAGAGAAAAGAAGGGGCCAGAACCCCACAGCTCCCCCTGAGGCCATGTTCCTTGTGACCTGGAGACCTTGCCCCAGGCCATCCTGGGAATCAAACTTTCACACAAGGGTCTTTGGGGAAAGATTCAACATCAAAACTCTAGTATGACGCTAAAAGTGAAATCAAAATTCCTCTTGCTATAGTTCCATGTCACTGAGCAGAAATGAAAGTTTTCAGACAGGTTGGTTGCAATTAGGTTGATAATGAAGTTCCTTTTGCTTTAGTCCTTTCAAAAAAAACCACAAAGGTAACCTGAAACGATCTAAACCATCAGTCATTTCTCTCTTCCTGTCTCCACCTTGCAGGAATGTTAACTTAGAAAAGCCCAACCTACTTTTAAAAATTGTTCTGTTTTTCCTGTCTATAACACCAAACTTCTTTACCCGCCTTGTTGGAATACTTACTCTCTTTTACATAACCAAGTGTTGAGACTAGAATCAAAATTAAAGCCTATGAAGATTTTAAAAAGTGAACTATTGTGATTTTCATCCTCTGATCATCCTAGTGGGTGGACACACACTTGTCCTAGACATTTTGGTAATTTTTCAGTAAAATCTATCAGCAGACTTCTTTTTCATGTCCATCTTTGTGACACCAATTACCTTTTTAAAAATGTGCTCCTGAACAGGATGCTGTGAAGCAAGACCAGCTTGCCCTGTCACCAATGTCACCCAGGTGAGCAGGGTCAATACAAGGCAGGCTGTCCTGAGGGTTCTTTCTTCCTTAGGTCCCTTCACTCAAGCCCCAGTTCCCTGAGGCTCCCCTCCACCATCTCTGACCACTTTCTGCTGGCTGCTGTCCAGGCAAGGCTTCCTGCCTCAGTACCCCTACTTCCTGCTAGATGCCTGCTGGGGTGCTGTGCTGGGATGCTGTGGTGGGAGGGGGAGGGAGAGCGAGAATGAAAAAAAGCAGAATTTCCAGCAACTGCAAATCCTTTTCTAAGAATTGGCCTCCTGTCTACACAGCGGCTGAGGTGCAGGGGTGAGGGTGTGGGCAGTGGGGATTGGCTTCCTTCCTGTTTTAGCACCTCCGGCCCTGCTGGAGGCTGTAAAGCAGAGCTCAACCTGTCTTCACCAGAGAACATGGACCAGCAGGAGACATTGCCTACCAGGAATGCATTAATCACATTAGCTTGGAAAGCTATCATCCTGGATTTAGAGTCACATCTGTGAAGGTACCCTGTCCAGTCAGTGCATTCAGACAGCACTGCTGCCTCCGAGAGCCCAGGCTTTGATGCTAGAGGACCAATTTCTGCAGCTCACTGTCCCTGAGGGAACACTTACATCAACCCGGGCACAGTACACATGCACACACACATGTACACATACAGGCACACTTGCACATGGAGGCCTGGTGTAATCAGGCAAGTTTAATTCTCTTTGGCTAGATTAGAGTTTCTGAATACATAAAATATTAGATTTCTGGGCCAACATTGACCCTGGCGGTAATATCTTGGAAGAGGGCAGGCATTTGGTCCTACAATCATCGTATTTTCTGGTGAGGAAATAATTTTCTTGTTCTTTGCTTTCCTTCAGTTCTTGAGCGAGAGCTCCTAACGGTACTGGAAACATCTTTTGTTCTAATACTGTGGTTTCTGACCTAATTCCTGGCACAGGTCTCCGAAATCCCTTGGAATTTCCTAGGTGATAGGAGCATCTTTTGTCCCAATGATAGTTCTTGGTGAGGTTCTGGACAGGAGTGGGTCAGCAGAAGGTTCAAGCTGTGATTAGAAGCTTGGAAGTTTGACCATCGCACCCCGACCACCCTCCATCCTTTGGGGCTGTCAGAAGGGTGAGGAGATTGAGTTAAAAATCCATCATGCCTGTGTGGTGAACTTGCCTTTAAAATCCCTACAGCATAGGGTTTGAGCAGCTTCTCCATGCTCCCAGAGGGGGTGCACCCCAACCCCACGAGATCAGTAGCTCCTGAGTGTAGGTCCTCCCCCACTCCACTGCACAGGTCTCATGTGGTTGCTCTGTGTCCTTTGCCATATCCTGTGTTAGTATAATAAACCGGTGACAATTAGTGTTTTCCTGACTTCCAAGAGTTTTTCTAACAAAGGCTCCTGAGGAAGGGACCATGGGAACCTCAGATTCATCACCGAGTCAGAAGTGCTGGGTAAACCAGGGACTGGTGTCCTTAGGGACCGAGCCCTTAAGCTGTGTGTGTGTGTTAACCCCAGGCAGATAGTACCAGAGTTTATGTGGATTATGAGTAATTGGTGTCTGCAGAGAACTGGAGAAGTGGCTGGTAGGGAAAGCCCACACTTTTGATCAAAGAAGTATTCTGTGTTGAATATGATAGCAGGGAAGGAAACAGCAGTTTTGCTTCCAGGCTGACAACTGATGAATTATCTTTCTTAAAAAGAACAAAATGATATTGAAGTCAGCACTCAATGGGAAAATCAATTTTCTAGCCAAGATTTTTGTTATTGTTCAAATGGTACAGTCTGCAGGTAGTGGGCAGCAAGGGCGGGTGTTCCCTGGGACAATTTTGGATGATAGTGTCAAGGAAGTCTTAGTCTTACAGCTGCTGTGGGCAGGGGACATTGACTCCCTACAGACAGAGCAGGAGCAGCTTCTCCACAAGAAGCAGGCACTGAGCGGACCTCAAGAAAAGTGCTGAAAGCTTAGGCCCACATCAAAGGGGAGAAGCAAGACCCACCTGGAAAGCCCTTCCTGCTGGAGCCTTCTGGGCTTTAATGCTGTGTAACAGTTTCATGAAGATGAGAGGCCTTTTTGTCTATAGGAGATGATAAAAATGTACTAGGGGAAGAAAAGAGAAAGGGAGAAAAGAAAGAAGCAATGAAAAGACGGAGATAAAAGGGATAATTCAAAGCTCTTGGAGCAAAAAAAAATATTGTTCAGCTCAACACTCAGCAAAGAGATGAAACAGAAATCTCCAAGGTGGGCCAACCATGCCAGAACCGACTGACAAACACTCCTGCCTCTTCATCTTGAATAGTGTCACCCCAAGCGAGCATTTTAACACTGCTTCAGTGTCAGGGTCCTTATCTATAAACTTGGACTTTATTTGCAGGAATGAGGAGGAATAAAACAGAGCTCGTGTCAGTTTGCAGTGAGGCTGGCAGCAAACACCGAAAGGGGTTTCACAGTCCACACCTTCTTCCGAGCCCTTCTGGTAGATGGTCTCCTGCAGGTTTCCCATTAATTCCACAAAGTAAGCTCCACTGCCACTGGAAGGAGGAGACAGGGGCACAGACACTCAGCTAAGCCCACAGTGGGCAGAGTTCAACTTGAACCCAGACTGGCCAGGTTTATGTTGGGTCCCTCCCTTCCTTACCACCATATTATGCAATGGTCCCCCACCCCCTTTTTGGTCTTTTTGAGACAGGGTCTCACTATGCAGTTCAGGCTGGCCTTGAACTCACTTTGTAGCCCAGGCTGGCCTCAAACTCGCAGCAATCCTCCTGCCTCAGCCTCCCAAATTCTGGAATTATAGGCGTGCACCACCCATACCTGGCATGATGGCCCCTCTCTTGACTCTTTTACAGACAAGATGTTAATTCTGACCTTGTGTAAGATTTCAGGTCACACCTAAAGGAAGTTTGGCTGTCTAATCTGGGCTCTGGCAATTTGGGACTTCTCAAGGGATCTGATATATCCCGGCCTCAGCTCATCATTAGCTGATACAATTGACAGATACCCAGACCACGTTATCCAAACTCGAAAAAATATAAACATCAAATTCATGCATATATTTCAAAGTCCAAACTTTGCATTAGTGAAACAAGTGTAACAGTACAATGGCAACTTTCCAAGAGCAAATAAAATCATTAATGGGGAAAATTTCTCTTCTGCGTCACTTTATTGAAGTCCTCAAGAAAGAAGAGCCCTATAAAGTGACTTCCATGGTGGTACTGAACATCTGGGCTCAGGCCCAGCCCTATAGAGTGGGAACTGACACAGTCCTAAGTGGGAGTACCCTGAGGGACTGCCTCTTTCTGTGGGCCTGGACCAGCAGGCAGACTCTGTCTGCCCTGGTTGGCTCCTAGTGTTAGGATATTATGCAAGCGGACAGGTGAAGCGTATCCCGGGAGGGAAGGTGGCTCACTGGAAACAGCTGGGTAATCGTGGCTTCTTCTGGAGGCCTGAGAATGACGTTCTGATGTTTGAGGGTTTTCTTCCAACCAGGCTGAGGTGAGTGAGTTCTGAACCTGTTTGGGAATATCGCTGTGGCGGTTATCTTCAGAGTACCCACCTCCCTCCAGTGATAATGGGAGTTTAACACACGTTAAGTTTCAGGGTGATAAAAATAAGAAGGACATGAAAGACATCTGTAGAACACGCTGATTCTTGGGTAATTTGGGTTCACACAGATTCCGATGAGAATAATTAACAGTGAATACTTCATCCGTTCCCAGCGGAGTATCTGTTTATCAGATGTGCCACCGAAGCCAACCAATCCTACAGGGGTTTGTGGATTTTTCTATCCCTCTTTCTCACACCCACTTCCACTTACAAATTCAGATTATCACAGGGTTTTTTTGTTGCCATTTTCTTGCTGTTGCCTTACAACCTTCATAAAAGTTTATTAGGTGGGATTTCTATGGAATCAGAGCAGAGCTGAGAATAGACTTGAGCATGAATCACCGTAATGTGCCTCAGTGTTTACGTAGCAGTGAAGATTATCAAGATGAATGGAGAGGAGCCAGCTCCCCTCTTTGTTCACCCCGGAGCCGTTCAGCCTGGTTATAGCTCACGCTGAGAGATTTACTGCTAATCATTGCGGCGGATATATCGTGTTGAAGGGAGCAAAAACTTTCAGGAACCAAGGTGCTTCTGACCCGGAGGAAAGTGAGATTCCTGTCATCCTAAATTTTTGGAAGAAATGCAAAAGATCGATAAGTATTTAAAACCAGTACCAGCGCATGTGGGTCCCTCACCCACATCGAAGGTTTTCTTTCACTGCACTTGTCCAGGGAGCTCCGCACTAATTATTTTTTATTTCACATGGGGGGAAATGTGTGTTGCGGGAGCTGGGGTCATGTATGTGTATATTTTAAGAAAATGTATCAGGCTTTCTTTTTTTATTTTTCAACCTAATAAACCTGGGGTATGTGCACATACAGGACACATCCTTACTGTTTTCAAAGCAAATTTTATTTTCATTTCTGCAGTCAACCCAAAGATTTGTAAAAAAAAAAAAAATCAACATGAAGATTCTTGAGTTTCAGGAAAGGTTATTGCTCTTTGGACGCTGATGTGAGAGCACTGAGTGAGGAGCTGAGAAGTGCTCGTTAATGAAGGTGAGGAGCTGACATGTCAGGCTCTGCATCCCAGCAGGGGCTGTCCCATCTGCAGACCCATTTTTACAGCAGACCTGTGGAGACGTGGATGTATTCTTGCCCTATACTCTAAACGTGCAATTGATGAAAGTCTATTAGTGGTCCATTACGTGACACTAATGGACAAGGTGGGAATTTGCTGTGTAATTTCTGCAGACTGCAGTGAATGATTTGTGACAAGAAACTGTTGCATTGAAAGAGAAAGTGCAAAAAAAAAAATCCTCAAACAATTTACTGGGGTAAAAGTACTTTGGTTTCCAGTTTGAAATTTGAAAACCACTTCTTGAGCTCTTTCTCTGTCTCCTTTTCTATAATCTCACAAATGAACAAACAAAAACATGCAGGATCCCCAGTGGTCGGGAGTAGAGCCACAGAGCAGGCCTCCAGCTGAGCAGTTACAGACTGTCCGGTGGTAGAAAGCATGCATTTTGCACTGTTCACCAAAGCTTCCACTGAGTGACGGCCCAAAGGCTGAGCCAGTGCTTGCTCATTTCAAAGTTCAAGACTCGGCTGGCTGTATGCTCCTCTGCAGGCAGCATCCTGTGGAAGGAAGTGACTTCGTCCAGTGCTCAGTCTTGAGCCCCATTTACAAAATTATTGGCAAGGCAATGGGCAAATCCACTCTGTCTGAAAAGCTTCTCCTACCCAGCAGGTTGCAGAGACCCCACTGGGAGGTATTTCCCAGATTTGAGGATTATTTTACATTCCCTTCTCAGTAATTAAACATTTTCATAAGATTCACTACTTCCAATTGCACCGCCATGGAAAGAGCGAGCTGCAAGCACCAGGCACAGATGTGAGTGTGGCAAAACTCACTCTGACACCAACTCATGCTGACACCTGCCCATTCCCAGCTGTAAGGAGAATCCTGCGGGGGAAGAGCTGGAAGTTCTGCATTTGCTTTGAGCTCCTAGCACTGTCCACCTTCTGATTACTCTTGACCTTCTTGATAAAATGCTCTTGACAAATCCCAGAATTCTGTACCCTTAGCTCCAGCAGCTTTTCTGTCTTTCTGTTGTGAAGCTTTGACTTTTAAGGCTGAACAAGAGTGCTAGGTCTTCAGAACTCCTCACTGCTTCTGAAAACAAACCTCCTCCATCCATGGTCTCTGAAAGTACCATGAACTGACCCACAGAGCTCTCAAGGCTATTAGTTATCCCTTAGTCCATCAAACTGACCTGTCCAAGTTGTGCCAGCTGCATTGCTCACATCTGTGCATTTGCCACTTTCATTCCACTACCCTCCAAGCCTGGATTCATCCTTCCTGTCTCCTTTCTTATTAGCTTTTTCCCCTTCACTTCTCTTACTCTTTATAGGACCCAGCTTCTCTGCAGCTTCCAATAAAGCTCTTGACAAATTTTATTCATTTATGATTCAGGTTTTATTCAAACACAAAAATTCAAGACAAAAATTCATCTGACAATCACTTCAAGTAACAATCATGGGTGGTCTTGGGTTATGGGCTCTTGTCCTGGAATTCTACCCAAGAAGCCAGAAGATAGTTGATGGTTTCCAAAATCCATTGCAAGATTTATGAGAACCCTTGGGAAGACAGGCACGGAGGGCTTCTGCACATGGAGGAAACAGTGGGAGAGAACTTGGAAAAGCTTTCTAGTTGTATCATTGTGTCTCCTCCTACCCCACTCCACAGCCTTATCCTGTTCCCAAATTTCTGCCTTTTAACTCACGCATCACTCACAGTTTTATGTGGGAATGGAAGGCTGGGAAATCAGCATCAAAAGCATGGGCAAGAGGATAGATGAGGGAAGAGTCAGATGCTGGTTGGGGGCAGTGAAAGAGTCCAGCAGTGGGAGAGTGGGCAGCTCCTCAGCTCCTCTCTTCCTCCCTCTTGGCTGTCACCCTGGGGCTGGCAGCTGCTTTTCATGAGGCAGCACCCCGAGACAGAAGTGCTTGGTGACCGGTCACCTATGACAAATAACTGGGGAGAGAGCTGTTGAACCTGGAATGTAGTGCCAGAAAACCCTTCCAACCCCATCTCTTCCACTCATTCCTAACTTGGGGAAGAGATGCAGTATTTAATGACCTGGCTTTAAAATGTTTTTGCTTGACTGAGGTACAAATTACTGAAAATAAAACTTATTTAAAGTTTCAGTTTGGTGAGTTTTTATAAATGGAAGCTTTTGTGAAACTACTATCCCAATCAAGGTAGAAAAATTGGTTTCACCTAAAATATTTATGAGTGACCCATTACACCATATCCCCTCCTCCATCTCACATCCCCAGAAAGGTAGATATGCCTTTGATCATTAACCTTCCACCTTTTCTGTAATTTCCCATAAATATAATCATGTACTACACAGTCTTTTGGGTCTGACTTCTTTTTACTGATGCAGTGCTCTTGAGAGCCACACTGATCACTGAATACATCAGTACTTTTGTTTCTTTTCATTGCTGGGGGTGTGACATTGTATGGCTATCCTGAAATTCTCACCAGATGATGGACAATGGAATTATTTAGCTTTTGATTGTGACAAAGTTTCTCTAAGCATTCATGTATGATGTTCTCTTTTTCTTGAGTAAATGCCTGGAAGTGCTTAGACATATGGAAAATATAGATTTAATTGTACAATAAACTGCCAAACTGTTTTCTGAAGCAGCTGTACCATTTTTTGCTGTCCGGACAGCAGCATTTGAGAGGTCTAGTTAGTTGCTCCATATCCAAATTAACACCTGGTGAGTTTAGCTTGTTTTTTAATTTTAGCTTATCTAATTATGTATGCTGTGTAACTCTTCATGGTTTTAATTTGCATTTCTCTAATGATTAATGAAGTTGTGAGGGTTTTTTGCCATTGTATGTTTTCATGGTAATTCTCTTCAAATAATTTTCCCCTTTTTTTAAAAAAACTGGATTTTCTGTCTTCTTAAGATGTAACAATTCCTTATTAATCCTGAACACAATCATTGCATTCTGTGTATGTTGTTCAGATATTTTCTCCCAGTTTCCTATACATTTAAACCTATATTTCTCAAATGTCCAAGCACTTCTACTCTTTGGTATTTACTCAAGTAAAAGAAAAACATTATACATGAGTAATAACTTTATTTGTAATAGCCCATGACATGTCCTTTTATTTAATTATTTTTATCAGTGTCTTTCAGAGGCTTGAAGATTTTTTTTATCTTGATGATATGTAATTTGTCAGTTTTTTCTTTTATAATTGTATATGTTAAAAAACTTATCTAAGAAGGACCTGCCTAACTCAAGGTTGCAAGATTTCCCTGTGTTTTCTTCCAGATAGTTTGGAGTTTTAGATTTTGTATTTAGGTATGTGACCCTTTCTGAGTTGGTTTTAAAAAAATATGGTGTGAGATCATGTTGAAGTTCTTTCTTCTCCATATGGAGATCCACTTATTCTATCACCATTTGATGAAAAAACTCTTCTCTCCATGTTAAAATACCTTGGCAGCTCAGCCAAAGAAGTTGACCATATGTGTGTAGTCTATTTCTGGGCTATTTATTCTCTTCCACTAATCCATAAACCTATCTTTACACAATCATTATCCTATCTTGATTGTTATAACTCTGTCATAAGTCTTAAGATTAAGCAATGTAAGTCCTCAAATTTGTTCCATTCTAAAAATTTTTGTCTTTTTTAAATTTTAAAATTTCCATAGAAATTTTAGAATTTTATAAAAAATTAATATATGGGCGGAGCTAAAGATGGCAGCTCAGTAAGCAGCAGAATACAGAGCCTCCCTAAGAGAAACAGTTCAGATGCTGGAATAAAACATCCTGGAGAGGACCAGACAGAGGGAGATGGATCCTCTCAACCCAGGAAGAAACTAAAGGGAAAAGACGTGGTCAAATGCTCAGTCCTGGGGCTACCATCAGAGCAGCTAAGATTAGCGGCCATGGCACTCTTTCTGGAGCCATCTGAACTCATGCCACCATGACTTGCTGGAGCCACGGTCATGCTGAAGCCAGGAGTTAGCAAGCCCATTGGAGATCGGAGCCCAAGTGGAGACTTGCATTAACCCATGGTGAGTGCTCAGAATAAGACCCTCCCATGGGAAAGGGGTGACCAACTGGACAACATGTTGGAATCAGGCAGGATGGGCATAAACGAGGAATGGCAGTGACTTCAGTTGGTTGCTCCCTACCCAGAGAAGATTGGTGGGATCTGCTTGGCCTGGGTCGTACCCCTGGCCGGGACCCCATAAGTTGTTCCAAGCCGATTCCGTAAACATGGCACACATAAACATGGTGAAGGCCCCTGCAGGTTGACTGGCTTGGAGGGGAGGGGCCAGCATATACCACCCCTACTTGCACCTCAATGACCAACAGCAAACTGGAGAGGGCAGAAATCCCTAGCTAGCATGCTTTAGAAGAACCATAATCAGCAAGGAAAAGGGCTGGGACCTCCACTATATACCTGTAAGAGATATCTTTGTGACATCATAGATGAGCTCAAAATTGAAATATTAATTCAAATAAAGCAAGATATAAGAAGATTAATAAAATAAATGCTAAGCACCTCTCAAGAAGACACAGATGGAAGAATGGAGAAACACAAAAAAAGGAGAGAAACGTTTGATGAAGAATATAAAGAATACCTAGAATACATGAAACAGATTCAAAGAGATTACCAGGAAATTAAAAACTACATTGAAAGCTGGCAAAACTGCTTGAAAGAAACTAAGGATAGACTATCAAAACTTGAAGACAGGTTTGCAATGTGTGATCATGAAAGGAAAGATCTTTTAAACAAAACAAACAGGCAGTAACAATACAGAGGTTAGAAGACAACAAGATCTCTAATTTAAAAAAAACATGTGAGTGAAGAATCAGGGTTAAACACAAAGGAAATACAAAGGCTATTCACAGACATAATTAAGGAAAACTTCCCAAGCATAAGAAAAGGAAATGATATTCAGATGTGTGAGGCATAGAGAACTCCAGCCACATACAACCAGAACAAAGCTGGTTGTATAACACTCAGACATATAATAATCAAGATCCCAGAAGTTCATCACAAGAACAGAATATTAAAAGTGGTCAGAGAAAAGAAACAGATCACCTATTAAGGAAAACCCACCCAAATCACAGCAGACTTCTTGATACAGACCATCAAATCAAGAAGAGCTTGGAGTGAAGTATTCCAAGCCCTGAAAGAAAATAACCTCCAACCCAGATTTATGAACCCTGCAAAAATTAACGGAGAAACAAGATGCTTCTATGACAAAGAAAAACTGGGGGAATTCGTGACCACCCATCCAACCCTACAGAGAATACTGAAGGACATTATAGGGAGAGAGAGAAAAAAATACCAGGATTTCAGGAACAGTGGCAAAGAGGCCTCAATGAATGGGGCAGACAGTGGAATGAAGGAGAAAACTAGACAACCAATGGCAGAAAAATAGCATAGCAGAAATGAGGCAGAGAAGGTTGGCTATAATCTGCAACATAGATGGCCTTGATACACTAAAAAAAAGAAACACAGGCAGAGTAGATCAGGAGGTAGGGTCCATCAAGATGTTCTGTATAGAAAATATAATTAACTTGAAAAAGGGTTTATGGACCGAAAATCAAATATGAGAAAACAATGCTCTATGTGACAGGGAGCCAGAGGGAAATAGGGGCAACTTGATCAACACCTGCAGATAGGTTAGAAAGACAGGATACTTATGTGCAGTAGAGAACTACTCAGCTATAAGGAAGGAAAACCTTGAGGCTTTTGTAGGTAAAGGAATACAACTTGAGATCAAGTCCAGGAGTGAGAAGGTAGGAACCACTTAGGTAAATAGCAGGTTGCCCCTCCCAATCTAAAACCTGAGGGAGTTAGTGGGACCCAAAATGTGCGGTGCACCCTGTGGGAGTGAAAGGGGAGAAACAGTCTAACAAAGGAAGGCAGAGGATATTGTTAAAAGTGTATCAGGATTTAAAACCCACATTACTCTCACCACTCTATTTAGATGGATTATATTCTGTTCCAGTTTGTCTACTTGTACTAGGTTTGAAGGCACAGACAGCTATCCCCCAAATAGCAGGATATAGTATGGTAATCACCCTTAATTTCCTATTAACTTAATCTGAAGCCCTGTATAACTTACACTGTCATATCATGACTGATCTTATTTGAATCTGTTAGACAGCTTATTTGTTAGATAGCTGTTTTGTATTGATGGATTTTATTCTAGTCTGTTATGATTGATAGTATCAAGTCTGAGAGTATAGGCAACTACACTAAAGATGACAAGATTCACTAGGATACCCACTCTGGTTTGATTATTACCTGCTTTTGAAGTCTTACACTGTCTACAATGTTTTGTTTTTATTAATATTGTTATGTATTGCTATATTCAATTATACTATGCCTGATGATATAGACAATTCTATTGAAGATAACAACCATTGTAGATCACCTTGTATTGTGGTTTTATATGACTTTTTCATTTCATATTTATCTAGGTTTTATATGACTTTTTCACTTCATATTTATCTAGGAATTTGTTTTGCTTTGTCTTGCTTTGTTTTTCCCTCTAATACAGAAAGGATAGATATACATGTAGAGACTAATGCATGTGTAGAACTTATAAACAGTTTATGAGAACTGATTATATAACGCATGATGAAATGAACAACTACTTTGATGAAAATGAGACACTACAGTACCCAGTGCTGATTCCATAACATCATGATGTGAAATCCAGCAATACTATTATTCTTTGTTCAGAGTGATTTTGGCCTGTTTTGTTTTGTTTAATTTCAACATACATGAAGGTATGGACAGCTATTTTGAAGAGAATGAGAGACACTATGTCAGTCATTGTCAACTTCCTTATTGTCAGGTCTTGGAGACCTAAAACACCTTCCTCATCCTGTTCAGATTGGTTTTATACTATGTTGTTTTGTATGAATTCACTGTATGTGAAGATACAGACAACTATTTGGAAGAAAACAAGAGACAATATGATAGTGAAGATCTCTGGTTGTCTTGCTTTGAAATTTATGTCTCTTGCATTGCTTTCCTATGTTCTGTTTTGTTGTGTTTTATTTTACCCTCTTTAAAATAAAAAAAATAAAAAACACCTTAAAAAATTAATATATGAAATCTGGAAGGAATCATGATTGGTATTATGGTGAATCTATAGATCAACTTAGGGGAGAAATTATATAATAATGACCCAGAAGTCATTCAGTGAATAAATAAAACATATTCCTCAATTTAAATAATTTGATCTTTAATTTCTCTATCCAAGGAATTACAGTTATCAGTGTGCAGATTTTAACATTTTTCTCCAATTGATCTCTAACTATTTAATGTGTTCAATGCCACTGGAGATATGTTTTAAGATTTTTCATTTTTTTGTTGAAACACTGTCACACATTGTGCAGAGCATGCTGGTCTTGAACTTCCTGTAAAAACATTATAGACATACATTTAAATAAGCCAGTACACGGGAAGATAGACCATATATCTGCATTGAAAAATTTCATGGTAGGGATGTTTAAGAAAAATGGCTTCAAAACCTTCTCAGGTAAAACATAATGAAAAAAGATTTAAAAAAAAAAAGAAACAAAGATTAAGAAATGCTGGTTTAGAATATATTTCTTAGCCCCTGGAATGTATGAGGTTAAAACTATACAAATATTTTGTTATTTAATCCCCCCAAATTTCTTACATGTTGATCGTATTCTGGAGTGAAAAATATATTTAAATAAGACTTAAGATTACATGATTCCAGGAAAGAGTCATTAATATAAATTATAAACAAATTTCAAATATTGTATAGGAAAAATTTCAGGTCCACAAATGCTGGATTTTGTTGTATTCCTTTAAACAGTATTGGTCTCTGTTTGTCACACAGTTCACTGCAGATCAGATGGATCCTCTGTGTCTTGATTTTCAGGGGTACGGGGCTCCATGCAGAGCAGCCCAGGGCTAATAGCCTGACTCATCCATGGTCCTTCTGACCACTCCGTCCTACGCCCTTTGAACCATGAAGCCACTCACACGAGGTGGGGTTGTGAACCTGCCAGCTCTGTGGGAATGCATGGAGTTCACGCTGTGCTTTCAGAGGTTCTTTCTCTGGTGCAGTGGAGTTTCTTACCACTCATGCTCAGCTCTCTACTCAGGTAGAGTCTAGGAGGTGCCTCAAACCTTTGGAGCACTCAGTCCCTGTACACCCTTTTTCTACTTGTTCTCAGTCAATCCTAGCTGCTTCAGCTTCCCTCAACTCTGACTTCCATGCTCTCCCGCAGTGAGAGTCTAGATGTGTCTTCTTTTTGCCCCGAATCCTGGAAGCTGCCTCTAGGTAGTCAGCTGGCACAAACGAAAGCTCATTGCATTTGGTTTTGTTTTCTCAGGGAATCACAGTCTTGTACTGCCCATTGTCCAGTGACTCAAAACACTAGTTTAATATATTTTGTTTTCTAGTTTTCTAATTACTTCTGGCAAGAGGACAATTACTAGTTTTGATAAAATCAAGGAAATATGAGCTGAGAGGAAAAAATGACACATTTAGAGAATGCAAATATCATAAAGTAACAATAAACAGAATAAATTACATTTCACAAATCAGAATTAACTAACCAAACAGAGCAAAACATTCTGTGTCTACATATTTTCAAGTAGCCAAGAAGTGATACTGAGGGTATAAAGCTAGAATAACAACTTCAGAAGAACCAAATTAACTTGCTTGGTTTGAAAAATAAAATATTTGTGTCTAGAAGTATCGCGGATGAGATGTTTTGAAAAACTCTCCAGGGAAAATATCTAAATGCCGGATCAGCTTTGTAATGGTTTAAAATGAAGTACACTATCCATGTGTAAGCCTCATTCTCCTCTTCTTCAGCAAATAGAGAACTGAAATGAGTGTACGCAGTGTGAAAATGAAGGTCGCCCTCCTTAGGATGCCATCTCTATGAGATATGGTTTCTGATTGAATTCATAATGAAGTCCAGCCCCAGGAATAAAGCCTGAAATAGTGTAAGTGCTTCATTATATATATATAAAATGAATGAATGAGTGAGTGAAAGAATGATTTCAGAGCAAAGGCGATCTCAAGAACTGAGAACTTGGAGTATTAATAGCTTGTGAAACGGTCAGTGAAAGATGAGGTTTTGGTGCCCTGAAAGAATCATAGGAGCTGACCTCTAAACCTCTTCTATCAAGCTAACTCCCAAAGGCCCATGTTCTTAACTGAATAATTGGCTTTTGAAAACCCATGTGCCCAAAACAAAGGAGTCATTTAAGAAATACGTTTTTCTCCAGCATGATGCCAGGGAGAAATAAAATCCAGCAATAATTTCCTGAAGATTTTCAACCACTGGCCTTTTTTTGCTTGAGTCTGGTGTTGCATTTATACTTCCGGGATGATCAGAGAACCATTAATCTATAGTTAAAATAAAATGGTTCCAGATTGTAACAACCCTGAGATTCAAACAGAATCAAACATAGATTCTCTCTGGTAAAAACCATCCTAGACTTGAGCCCCTTAGATTGCTCATGGGTTAAATTCAGCCAACAAGGGGCTCACAATTTTAAAGATGTAGATATATCTAAATCATGAGTAAACATGCTTTTCTGAAAGGCAGTCAGCAAAACCAGCCCCAAAGACACTTAGACACCAGAGTACTTCGATCCTGGGATTATTTGATGCAACATATATGTCATAAGAATAATCTATTTAAAAATAGAAGACTGCATCAAAAATGAGCAAGAAAAACCTGATTGTTACGTATAATCAGATAAACTTGAGAAAGAAGCAATTAGAAATTCTAAATGTGAAGACAAAGAATTTCGAATAGTATGTTGTATGCAACTAAATGATTTTTTTTTTTTTATCTTTTTGAGACAGGTTCTCACTATGCAGTTCAGGTTGGCCTTGAGCTCACTTTGTGACCCAGGCTGGCCTCAAACTCACAATGATTCTCCTGCTCCAACCTCTCGAGTTCTAGGATTACAGGCTTGTGCTACCATGCCTAGCTAAATAACTTTTAAAATATAAAGATAAAATATTTTCAATCATATGTCTTTGTAATCTGTACCATGTAGTGAAAGTATTTTGCAAAGAAACATCCTAATAAAAAAAAAATCCATGAGGAAGCTCTTGGAAGAAAGAATAAATAAATACTTAGAAAAATCTCATCTCTTTTAATATATTGTATTAAGTAAAATTTATTATTAGAATTCATTTCACCTGGGATTTTTGTTTTATTTTTTAAATGGCTACTAAAAACGCAGTAAGGTAAAATAAAAATGAAATGTAAGGATTAAAAATGAAGAGACAAAGTTATATCTATTTCCAGATGAGCTTTAAAGAAAATCTACCAGATCTATTCAATAAACCTTTCATATATTTAGGAAGTACAGCAGGTGAGTTGAATAGTAAGTCAAATTACATACACCCTTAGACAAGATATAGCTAATCATCTGAAAAATTTTTACTAGAAAACAAGATGCATTTTCCAATTGCACCAAAAGTAAGAAAACACCTAGGAGATATTAAGGTGCAGCGGAATATATCAGTGTGGAGTGCAGGAAATAACTGCAAGCTGGAGACACATTCCAGGAACTCTTCAGTGAGTAAGTGGCATTAGAGCCATTAGACTGGCTGAGCTCCCAGACGGGTCGGATATACATGGAGAAGCAGCGCAAACCTTGAGCCTTGCAGCTCTCGCTGCCTTAGTCACTTTCCCATCACTGACACACAATACTTTGACAACCACAACTTAAAAGAGGAGAGGATGGTTTTGGCTCACAGTTCTGGAGTGTCAGTCCAAGGTTTGCAGGCTCAAATGCAGAAATGTCAAGATGAAAGGACCTGCTCTGGAGGAAAGTGGCTCAGGTCATGGTGACAGGGAAGCAGAGAGAGAAGGGAGGAGCCAGGGGGAATACAACCCCTTCTCCATGACACCTCACACACCGCCCTTTGGCCCCAGGCTCACCTCCTACCAGAACACTCAGCTATGGATTCATGGGTGGGTCAATCCGCTCAGTTTAATCACCTCCAAACCCCAAGCTCTGAGTTCATGAGAGTTTTAGTGGTCATTCTTGACCTAAACCACAATACCTTCCCCTGTGGCCAGAGAGAGAGACAGAGAGAGAGAGAGAGAGAGAGAAAGAGAGAGAGAGAGAGAGAGAGAGAGAGAAAGAAAGAAAGAAAGAAAGAAAGAAAGAAAGAAAGAAAGAAAGAAAGAGGGAGGGAGGGAGGAAGGGAGGGAGGGGAGGGAAACAAATATCTAAGTGCAAAATATCTATGTGTCCATGTTTTGTGAAAAAAACAATTCATCTCAAATGATAGGCTAAGTACAATAAGGACTAAAAATTGTCTGTTGGATATAAGAACAAGAAGATCATTGATAATCTGAAAAGGAACAATTTACAATAGCTAATTCTCTTAGGTTTACTTTCAAAGTGGAGTTGGGGGAAAACCATGGTTAGTTTTGGTAGGTTTAAGGGAGAATGAAAGGAAAAAAGCTGGACACAGCGAGTTCAGGCCATGCTTTGCAGGAGCTTTCTTGCAAAAACAAGGAGAGAAGTGAGGAGTCAGCAGGCAGGTGAGGGTCAAGGCAGGTGGTGAGTCCAGAGGTGTGTAGAGGAGAGCGAGTGATACACTCTGGTGTGATGAGTTAGAGCCATCAAAAAGGGGGGACCACAGAGGAAGCACTGTGTAGACAGGAAAAGTGGTATGGAAGGTTCCAGCGGAGGAGTGGCCCTTCCTGGTACCGTAGGTAAGTCAGGTCAACAGGAGACAATTAGAGGATACAACCATAGAGGAAGGGAGATCCATAAATACCAAGGTTGCAGCTCGTGAATATTTTCAATTTATTATTCCTTTTCCTCTGTGACACAGCACACCTAGTATGGGAAGGTGGCAGGTAGGTATAAAAGTCACCACAAGTGGGAGATGTCTTCCCACAGGGCATAGACACAAACCAACAGGATCAAAGATCAGTGTATTCATGCCAAGCCTGCAGCAAATGAAAGAAAACATAAAAGAACATTTCTGTCACTTTGGAGCAGGTGTGGATTTCCTTAATAAGATTTTCTACAGCTTTCATATGGTTTGTCCCTCCCGAAGCGCGCACGTTGAGGCTTGGTCCTCAAGGTCATGCTGTTGAGAAGTGGGAGCCTTCAAAAGACTGCACTGTGGAGAGACAGAGAGAGAGAGAGAGAGAGAGAGAGAGCGCCAGTTATCGTGAGAGTGAGTCATTGTACCCCCCTCAGCTTCTCCCAAGCCTGGCTTTCTCTTCTGCTTCTTTCCCTGTCCTGGTCCATTGCGGAGCTTCCCAAGATACCAAGCAGATGCTAGCACCATGCTCTCGCTCTGCCCTGTCTCCATGACCACAATTCAAAATAATCTCTTTTCTTTATAAATCGTGTCCCCTCTGGTGTTTTAGGATAGCAGGATAAAATGACTGAAAGGCCTCAAAAAATATCAGTCTCAAGAGAAACAGGATAGATCTGCCCTCAAAGGTCCTTCAAGGTTGAACATTTACTGTCACTCTTTCTCACCACTGGCTTTCTTTCCAGTGTCGGCTGCAGGGGAGTCTTTTGTCCCCACTGCAGCCCCGAGACTGACATCTTAAAGGCCAACAACACCTGGAAGAGGACAAAGCTAATGGGCCTAATTTACCACCGCCTGGCAACTGCTTTGGACGCGCTGGGTCATTCCTTCTGTTCCTGGCGGGATTCCTGATTTTTCCTCTTACTTTCTCAGCTTCCTTCATTGGTTTTTGCCCTCTTTTTAGATCTCAAAATATTGAAGGCTCCTCAGTGATAAGTCCTCGGGCTTTTTCTGCAAAATATTCATTTCTGAAGGGATCTTGTGCTGCTCCATAGTATTCTAAGTGCCATTTGTACACTAATGAATCCCAATTGTATGACTCTGGCCAAAGCCTCTCCCGGTGAATTCCAGATTTATATATACAGTGGCTTCTGGGACATCCACTTCTGCCATTAGTAGGCATCTCAAACTCACACTGCTCCAAGGGAAAATTCTGATTCCCCTCTCAAAACCACCCCTATTGAATGAACCACATTTCACGAAGTGACACCATTATTCAGGAAATTTCAGTGTGACTCTCGGCCCCTCAGCTTCCCCATCCCAGTTTATATTTAACTCAGAAGCCCATGGCGTCAGGTCTACTTTCACAGCGCATCAGGATATGGTGGCTTTTTAATATGCCACGGCTAGTGCTCTGGTGCTCAGCATGTTGGTCTCCCCTGCCATGGATTGCTAACTCCCTGTTCTCTCAGCTCCAGCCTCCTCATCCCACACTATTCTCACAGTATCCAAACAGTTTAAAGTGATAAACCAAACCATCACCCTCCTGCTCAAAACCCTCTGGTGAATTCCCAGCATGCTTAAAATGAATCCCAGGGCCCTCACTTTGGACTTGGTCTTACATTGCATGGTCATTGACCTAACTTCTCACCCTTCACTCCTTGTCATCGAGGCTCTGGGGCCCTGTAGCTTTTCCAGAAAGACATGTTCCACTCAGGGATAGACAAACCATGGTCTGTCACTAGGGATAGATAAACCTCGGTCTACCACTCAGGGATGGATAAAGCTCAGTCTACCAGTCAGGGATGGATAAAGCTCAGTCTAGCATCTCTTTAGCTTTCTGCTTAAATGTCATGTTTTTCCAGGAGAGAGGTGTCTTGATCTGTTACCCTATTTAACTCACATTTTTCATTAAATTTCTGTTTATATCACATTATTTTTCCTTGTTCTTATTACTGCCCATGTGTATGCATGTACAGTTGTTTTCCTCAATGTCCCTTACTAGGTTATAAGTTTAATAAGTGGAGAGTCATCTTGTTTTCTTTTCTCCTGTGCCTCGATTCTTCAATTATTATACAAATAAAGGAATAAATGGATGGATATGTAAACAAATGACTGAATAATCAACATGGATAGATCAGTGATGACAAACCTGGGACATGAGTGCCACAGTGGGTTGCTGGATATCATTAAAAGCTCTAAGAGGTCCCCTATCACTGGGATAGATTTTACAAACATTGTGTGAAGTGAAAAAACAAACAATGGAAGTTGTATCACAAAACTCTATGCAAATTATAAATGCAAGCTTCCAAGACATTAATTGGCAAAAGGAAAATCCTTTTAACAAATAGTGCTGGGATAACTGGGTAAATATATGAAAAAAATGAGCCTCAACCTTTATTGTATACTATAGATAAACTAATGCTATTGATGAGTCCTGGATTTAAACACAGAGGTATAAGCTGTAAATATTGTAGAAGAAAATACACTACAATATCTTCATGAGCTTAGGAGAACTCAGGCAAAGATTTGTTAGAACAAAAACCAAACCAAACCAAACCAAAACAAAACAAACCTACCACGAAACCAACCAATAAGCAACAACAACAACAACAACAACCCCTTGCATATAATAATAGATTTTATTAAGATTGAAAACGCCTGGCTTGGAGCTAGGGTTGTGTATTTCAGTCATAACATAGCACCCAGGAGGCCCTGGATTCAATCATCAGCAATGCAAAAAAGGAGGAGAGAAAAAATGAAAAAAGCCTGACTTATTACCACAAAAAGACACCACTAAGAAAACAAAAAATAAGCCATGGTCTAAGAGAAAATATTTCTAGAATATGAATTTAAAATATGTAAATTATTAATTTCTAAAAATGAACAATAAAATGTAAACAAGACAACTTTTAAATGGAAAAGAGATTTCCATTCTCTTTAAGAGAAGACAAGGATATCCAATAAACACATGAAAATATTATGCCATCAGGGGAGTTCCACATAAAAGTGAAATAGATACCCTTAGACTGGAATGTTCAGTTCACTGACAGCACTGTACCTTGGGACAAATACTTCGGAAAGCAGCTTTCAAGCTTCTTACGAAGTTGAATACACACTTCCCTAGTAGACCCGCCATGCTACTCCTGAGTGTTAATCCACGTGCGGTGAAAACCTGCGTGATCACACAGCAGCATTACTCATAACAGTCAAAAGAGCTGCCAATCAGCAGCTCCTCAGTGGGTGACCCGGTAGAGTACGTTCATTCACACCATGGAATACAGCTCAGTAACAACAGAGAACCAAAGAAACTACGTAGATGATTCTTAAAAGCTGATTGAAAGAAAGAAGCAAGGCATAAAGGACTTCATAGTTCCAATTCAAACATGTGGAACTTCGGGTGACAGATATCAGAACAGTAGCCCCTGTGAAGGGTGGAGATTGAATCAAAAGGAGCACAAGGAACTTTCTGGGGATATGCAAATGTCCTGCAGTTTGGACTGGGTGGTAACTATGGTGGTGAATACATCAAAACACATCAAATGGGCAGCTAAGATTCATGTTTTTAGTGAAAAAACCCTATCTCTACAAAGAGACCTATTTATAGAACAATCTCATATATTTGCAGGTATTATTACTTACGTCAGGATACATATTAAACACTTTATAACTGTGCCCTACTTGGGGGAAGGGGAAGATGAAGACGGCACATAAAATAAATTATCAAATAGTGAAATAAGAGGTTGGCACTGCAGTTCAGTGGTAGAACTGGCAGGTGGGAATCCCTGGAGACCGTCTCCATCACAGCAAATCCCAATGACAATAGTTAAAATCAAAGCAAAACTCCTCAACAGATAAAGAGAGGGAAAAAGAGGAAAGCGACTATAAAATTTGCGTCTGAGATGAGGAAGGACAGCAGGTAGGCAGGAGGGGTGTGAAGGCAAGGGAAATGGAGAGGAAGGTGTGTACCGCGAGGAACGGGAACGAAAAGGAGGAGGAAGAGGTAGCTGAATGCCATCCCTGTTTGGCTGCTCTTCCCAGCTCACTGTCCTCTCCTCTGCAGGGGACCGTGAGCTGCTGAGAGGGGGACACTTCTTACTAAGTCTTTATATCTGCCTGCGGGCTGGCACGTCAGTCCTCAGGCCTTAAGCAACTGTATATCAAGCCCCAGGTGTGCATTTCGAGGCACAGACAGCCCTTGGGACTCTAGGGGGGAAAACGCTGGTAGCATTTTATTGCAAACACTTTAAAGGCAGGGGCCTCTGTGAGTGCAGCCAGCTGGGTGCCCACGGGTCTCGGCGGCCTCTCAGTTATTAGGGGGGGCCTCCGAGAAGCCTCCATCTGCCACACTCCAGGTGCACGGTGTGCTGATTTTTACACACACTCGCTGTGCACACTGCTTCCGCAGGGCTCGTCACACGGAGTCACCACCTGCCTCTGCCTTCATGTGCTGTTTCGCAGGCCCGCTTGTTGCCCTGTGTTGTGGTGGTCACAGGTGTCCCTTGAGTCTGGCACCTCTGTGCTCCCATTCTGGGCCTGTGAATTAGTCCTCCTCCCCCTGCTGTCGCAGTCCAGGTCGGCCAGTCCCTTCCTGATGCAGCCTGGCATGAGGGGCTGGGCTACAGGGCAACTGAGTCACAGCCCAGCCTTTATGGAGCCCAGGTCCAGTGTAGAGTCAGAGATGGAATTTTGAAATGAAGTAGCAAATGCTGAGTGACAGGTTGTTCCCCATCCCTGAAGCGTCTGAGTCCAGGAAAGGCTTCCCACAAATGGTTTTCCTGCTGAATCTCAGGGAGAACAGATTTTTCTGACTCCATTATGCTGCTCTAAACTGGATCTTTCACACCCTAGACATCCCAGGACCCACAGGGGTGAGACCCCGGGGAGACCAGTGTGCTCCAGGAAGTCCCTGCTCCTGGTTGCCAGCCCAGTGACCACAGAGAATGTAACAGACAGGAAAGCTTTGTCAAAAGATACCCCAGTCCTCATATCCAGCACAACATAATTACATGAGCTCCAGGATCAAAAGGTCCGGGGTCAGTCCCACCCTTTCAGACCAGTGACTTGTGAAAAGTTACTCAAAGTCTCAACCTGAATTTCCTTGTCTCACAAAGGAGGTGGGTGTCACCCTCCTATGAGGTGGCCATGAGAATTTAGGTCATGGGTGACAGCTCAGAGCCTCGAGGCTCTCCACATCCTACGGTCCTCTTCCTCTGTGGGGGAAGCAGGGATTTCCAGACTACTTCACAGAGGCCCTATTACAGCTGGCTTGCTGGGGAATGTGGCTTCCACATCTCCATGAGAGTAGTATTTTCATCTTTTAAGCACCCACGGAGACATTATTCATGAATCCAATTTCTCTTTTTATTCTGTCTGCAAATTACATTCTCATCATCATCCTAGAAAGGTAAATTTATTAGGGAGCATAGTCACAGATTATTAGACATCAACAAGTATCATCAACTGTGGATAGAGAATTTATTACACTTGTTTTACAATGACTCAGATAAATAGAATGAGAGGAGAGACAGAGAGAGAGAGAGACAGAAGGAAGCATGGTGTCATCTCCAAGACTTCCACATCAGCTATCTCTTATCTTAGTACTCACTCACAACCCACCTGAACCTATCTCAGCTGAGCTCAAACTCAACTGGAATCCTTTTTCAAGCCATCATACTAGGACCAAAAAATATAAAAACACTCTATGTAGATATTCATAGAAAAATCAATGCAATGAAAATCAACTCACCTGTTGACCAACAGAACAGAATAGAGTGTAGAAAGAAGCCAAGCACCCTTAGCCAACTGATCTCTGACAAAGGGGCCAATTACATATACTGGAGATAGGACATTCTCCAACAAATGGTGCTGGAAAAACTAATTACTACATGCAGAAGAGTGAATCTGTGCCCATACCTCTCACCCTGCACTAAAACCAAATCAAAATGGGTCAAAGACCTAGACATGAAAACAAATAACTGAATTGCTAGAAGAAAAATTGGATAAACTCCTGTAGACATAGGCATAGACAAGGACTTTTTAAACAGAACCTCACTTGCACAAGAAATAACACCAAAAGTCAACAAATGGGCTCATATCAAATTAAAAAGCTTCTAAGGAAACCAAAGGAAACAAACAACAGAGTGGAGAGACAACCTACAGAATGGGAAATTTTTTTTGTCTGTTGCTCCTCAGACAGAGAACTAACACACTGAGTATACAAAAACTCAAAGCATCGACTGCTCAAAATAAAAGACCCAATCAAAAAATGGGGAATTGCAATGAATAGACATTTCTCAGAAGTAAAAATGGCCAATAAATACATGAAAAAATGTCTAGTATCTTTGATGATTTGATAAATATGAATGAAAACAACACTGAGATTCCACTTTAATAAGAATGGCTATTATCAAAGAACTTAGAATACTGGTGAGATTGTGGTGGGAAGAAAAAGAACCCTTGCACACCATTGCTGGGAATGTAAACTAGTATAGATACTATGGGAATCAGATGGAAATTTCTCAAAAACTGAAAACAGAAATTCCATTTACCCACAATACTTCCTCTGGATCTCTCCTCAAAAGAGTTAAATCATTGTATTATAGGGGTGCATGCAAACCCATGTTTATGACAGCAAAATTTATACATTTATAATAGCTAAATCTTGAAAGAGAACTATATACCCATCAACAAATGGATAAGTAAAATGTGATACATATGCCACATATATGTGATATATGATGAGTGTCATTACTATATATCACAAATACACACCAATAAAATAGAAAGCCGGTTCACCTAATGATCTAGTGTTGTCATGACTGATTCATCTAATTTTCCAGCCGGGAAAGCATGTGTTCCTTTCCACTGCACCTGGCATTTGTAGCACTTCTTACAGATGTGACAGGGGCAGGACCCCAGAGAGCCACCCCAAGCCACAACCTCACGGATGTGTTGCTCTGCAGTTTCCTCCCCTACCCACACAGCAAATATTCCCAACCTCGTGACTTAAAACAACATGGAATATGTATTATCTCTCAAAGCTTCTGTGGGTCAGCCGCAAAGCAGCTGGGGGCTCTGGCTCGGGGTGGCTCATCACAGTTCAGTTAAGACACTTATCGTTTGAGACAGGAGCTAGTCCATCTGCCTCTTACAAGTTGCTCCCTGGCTGTAGCAGGAGCCAGGGCCGCTCACCGTGTGTGCCTCCCGGAGGGCTGCCTGTGTCCTCACAATATGGCATCAAGATCTCCTAGAACCAGAGGTCCAAGAGGGGCACAGGGGAACCCTCCAGGGTCCCACAGACCATGCTTGTCCAACATAGGAGAGGACTGTACAGGGATGGGGTCCTGAAGTTGGGGCTCTATGGAGGCTGGCAACCAACCCGCCCCCTTTAGCTCCCAGAGCCCTCCCTCTGTGCCCTCTGCAGCTCCCATTTCCATTTCCGGTCAGCAGCCTGCTGCTGTCCTGTGCTCCCTCTCCTGAGCCCTGCCCCAGCAGCTCAGGGCCTCCTCCTGTCCCTTTGCCTTGCAGCTAAGCAGCAGGGCACTGAGCCAGCAGCTAACATGTTCTGCAGTCAAAACCAGTCAGTGCAAACCCATGGAAATGGCCCAAACTGCGGACATGCTTCCAAATCTGTGACTAGAAAATTTTTAAAAAGCTAAAGCAAACTTTGTTTTGGTAAATCAGGGATCCACTAAAACTGTGGAAACTGTTCTTAAAAGGCTGAAATAGTGAAATCAACAAGTAGAAGTATCATCAACTGTGGATAGAGAATTTATTATATTTGTAATAAATTCAGAAGACAGAAGATATCTTTACCTAGGACTAGAAAGAAATCAGTAAAAATTAAAAACTTCCTAATGCAAAGCATTGAAATATTGATAATATGCATAAAAGAAATATAATATATTCAGATTTTCCAAATGAGGCCAGGATAACTGTTCCTTAAGGTATAAAATGGGGAAATTGAAGCTGTAGGGGACTGGTCGCTCCAAGAATTTGTCCTTTTGCAAGCTGGTGTTCAGGGTACTGACCGGATGTGGAAAGGTGTCCCGTTAAGGCCTGGGAATGTGCTCAGGATCAGCAGTGCCTTGCTTGGGCTTCCTTCGGGGAGTCCGGGCTGGCCGCAGAGGGCAGGTTGAGGCCTCTCAGCCAGGGCTTTAGCCCTGACCTCCCCAGCACCCTGATATTTGCAACCTTCAGCTCAAGCCTTCACTTCCTGAAGTCAGTTGTAGCCTCCGGATAAACCGATGTGGCACGCGTGGGTTGCACTAATAATACCAAAGCGGTGCTGATTATCACAGCAGTCCTATGACAGAGGCTTCGCCCTCCTTCCCCCATGTGTCAGGTCAGGCTGCGTGGTGTGTCACAGAGCCACCCAGGAAGGGTCCGAGTGACAGTCCCACCCTCGGCCTGTCTGACTGCGGACCGCGTCTGGCCGAGTGCGCATCGCCTCGGTGTCTGTCCTCCTAGCTCTCCTCTTTGTCCACCTCCTCCTCCTTCTCCTCAATGCCACCCCCCCCCCGCCAGGTCACGGTTCCATCGTGGAATTCTGCATCCCTGGTCCCCAGGAGGGGCCGTGCGGCTCCTGTGTGGGCGCTGGTTCAGGGGCGGATCTGCCTTCCTCTCATTTGCTGAGCACAAGGGCACCCAGCTTTGCACCTGCTCAGGACACCCCTTCTTCTTTGGGGCCCAGACAGAGCCAATTCCCGGGGGGCCGATGCGCACGTGCAGACTGATCCATTGCGTCAGCTGCTCTCTGGAAAGGAAGGAGAAGGAATCATTCCGTGGAACTTTCAAGCACCAGAGAGAAAGGAAACAAGGTCCTCTCCAGCCTGCTCTTTCCCACTCATTCTGTTTCCTTCCCTCTTCCTCCCGTGTTGCCCGTCATACCTTTCTCCCTCTCACTGCCTGCGGGACTCTGTATGACCTTCTCTCTATTCCTCTTGTCTGTATTTTCCTTTGAGCTTGGGGACCCTGAGGCATTGCCTAGTATCGTAGGTGATGGTCGGGTAGTAGCTGAGAAAAAACTGAACTCAACACTGTAGAAAACTACAGTGTAAAACATAATCTTGTGTGTTTGTTTTGCAGCACGGGGTACTGAACCCTGGGGCTGTTTGTTTGTTTGCTTTTTTCCACTGAGCTATATCTTCACCCTTTTAGTGCTTTTTTCTTTTTCTTTCTTTCTTTCTTTCTTTCTTTCTTTCTTTCTTTCTTTCTTTCTTTCTTTCTTTCTTTCTTTCTTATTTTGAGACGGGATCTCACTAAAGTCTCAAAAGTGCCCAGACTGGTCTCAAATTTGTGGTTCTCCTACCTCGGACCCATTGTCTTTGAATTCATGTGTCATTGCTGTGCTGTTCCTTAGTGCGTTTTAGAGCAGAGAGAGGAGACTGCGGATGTGGGCTTGGGCAGCTGGAGGGGCCCACCTGCGGCCTCCCTGCTTCGAAGAAACCCCTCGGCTCTCCAGCTGCTTGATGGTTCCCTGAGGCCCCTGCAGGGTGACGTGGAGTACCATGGTTGTTGGTAGGTGGCAACCCAGGGGCTGCCCTATGTTTGTTGTGTTGAGAAGGAGGCAGAGGAAACTGGGATACTCCGAAGGCATCTCAGGCAGCTCTGGCCACTGTCTATGCCCTCAGGGCACTGGAGGGTATGTGCTCTGTGTTCTTTCCATGCAGTGGCTCTGGAGAGGTGCCATGGGACACCCCAGTGAGCATTCTTTCAAGTGTATTCCAGGTATAGATAGAGGCAGCTAGACCAAGCCAATCCCGTACCTCTACGACAAATTATGAGAACTCAATTTTTATTCAAGACACACCATTGAAAATATGTTCCTGTTAATTAACCTTTATTTTCCCCTAAAACTGAAACTGTCTTTGCTATAATACCCTGGGAGAAAGTTGCGGTAAATATTTAGAATAAGGCAGTCATCATATTGCATTCTGGAGGTCTAGAATCTATCCTCTGCTTCCATATAGAGTTTATTTCTTCCTGACCTGACCCTGGCTCTTTTTGTTTCTCTCTTTGTTTTATATGTTGCTTTGTTGTTGTTGTTTTTTAAGGAATAAAAACTAGCCAGCTCCCTCTCCTCATGTCTGTGCAATTGGGGAAGGTCCACTGCACATCCATTTTAGAATGACAGATTCTCTGGCAAAACTAGGCCTGGGGTCAAGAGGAGAGCAGGAGGACGTGGCGTGCTGGAGGGGATCTTGGTGGAAGAGGAAGTGATCTGCAGAAGATGGAGCAGGATTAGTGGAACGTTACTTTCAAACTCCGCGGCCTGGAGCCATTGTGGGGCCAGGTAGCCCAGGGCAAAACTGCAGAGCAGCGCATTTTATTCCCGGTCCCGTCACTCCTCTCTCTGCGCGGGCTCTGATTTGGGCGTTCTTTGCTTGCTTTATGCCTAAAGAGATATTGAATATCTGAGGTTTATATGTTGCTAGGGTTTTTTTAAAAGTATTTTTTTTAAAGCGAAGGCCACAGTCTTCCGGTTGCAAAGAGCTGTGAAGTGCCCCTGCTGAGCTCCGTTCTCACAGCGCCTCGGGGATCTTGACTGTAGACCTCTGGCTGAACAGAATTACAGCTCAGCACATGTGGGATGAAGGGAGCACCTGGCCCTCGGAACACGTGGTAGCACAAATGCCTGATAAAGCCCTCTGTCTTCTTGACGGAGGAGGCCTGTGCATCCGCTGGGGCTTTGGCCTTAAACACCGTTTTCCCATGTGATGGGTCCACTGGGACGAGAAAGTTAATTTAATTTAACTAAACTATACATCAATGCCATCAACGTAGTGGCAGATATGCCATTCCAAGCGCTGCTCTGGAGGGACAAGGGAGGCGGCCTGCCAACCCTCAGGAGTTGCGGAGGAGGAGTTGAAGCTTGCATATGTGGGAGACACAAAGCAGAAAGCGGTGAGTGCCATCGGAGAGGCCCAGAGGTCTGGGGGACTCAGAGGAAACATGACAAAAGGAAGGTTTTAAGAAGGGAGTGGCTTTGCCTTGAGGAATACTCAGCATCCATAGGGCAGAGAATCAGACGATGGATGACCTTGAATGACAAATGATGGAATTTGGCTTAATGGGATACTTAATAGGATAAGGGAAGAGATGCCAAACACAATGCCCACATGTCACAACTATCCAATTCCTCTACTGGCCAACTACACAAAGCCAAGGACATTCCAGTGATTGACTGTGGCATTTTTTCTTGGCCAGAAGCTGTTCTCAGAATCCTGACGCTTCTTGGTATAAGAACCATAAAGGCCAAGTGTGTTGTGGCAGCCACGGAGGTGCCCTTCGGGTCTCCCTGCAAGAGAACCCCTCTGGCCTTTTCCAGCATTGTTCCAGGGGTCCAGCATGGTACCCAGACCTGGGCACACTTCTGCCAGCTGTTACCAGCCAAGGACCGACCACGGTAGCAGTGCTAGAACAAGACCACTCTTGCTCTCTGGACGATTCCTCCTATGGGCAGCTTTGGTCCTGGGCCTCCCTCTCCGTAGTGGCTCAGGATTTCTGTGAGGCTGGGGACCCTCGTGCCCAGCCCCCTTCCTTCTTGCCATTTCCCCTCCTGCCCTCTTACCCTTTGCAGCTACCTTCCCGCCCACATCTCTTGCTTCTTGAATCACCAATTGGTTAAACTGCCTTGACGTAAAATCTTTGTCACCCTATTCTTGAAAATGAGAAACCACAGACAACAGGAAGGTGGGGAACGGCATGCTTAGCACCAACCAGCAGCAGTGTGTGCAGAACGCGTTCCTGCAGCGTTAGAGAGACAAAGCAGGGACTATGGAGCTAGCGAGTCAGGTGGCAAAGGCTTGAACTAGGGCAGCAGCAGTGGACGTGGGTACAGGTGGCATTGTGACCTTCGCATCATCTTCACCTTGGGAAACAATGTCCATCCTCCTATAACCATGGAAAACAATGGCAGATGGCGGGACTCTGAGGAAATCACACTGATGTGGAAGTTGGAACGCCTGGGCTTGGCTCCAGCACCGACTTGCTGTACCCCCCAGGAACCAACTCAGCTCTCTGACTCGGTTCCCATCACCTGGAAATGGACACTGTGGATGGGACGAGCTGATCCTGAAAGCCACCCCTGTCATAACATGCACCTCCTTTTAATTTGCTCCATTGCACACACACACCTAAAATTTACCGTCTTAACCTTCAGTTTAATTGTACATTTCTGGGTCACTGAGCAAACCATAACCACCATCCATCTCCAGGCCTTATTTACGTCATCTCAAACAGAAATTCTGTACCCAGAAAAAACAGTTCTCCATTTTCTCCTCCCCCGACCCTGGAAAGTCCCATTCTCCTTCCTATTTCTATGAATTTGAACTCTAAGAACTTCAAGTGAGTGAACTCACACAATATCTGTCCTCTGCTGTCTAGTCTATTTCCCTCGACACAGTGTCCAAAAAGCCCATCCAAGTTGCAGCATATGTCCAAAAGTCGTCTTTTTTAAGGCTAAGTAATATTCTGTTGCATGTATAGGGCGCGTTTTGTTTATCCATTCATCCGTTGATGGGAGTCTGGTTGCTTCTACTTTTTATCTATTACAAAATGAGGCTGTTATGAGCATAAATGTGCAAATATCTCTTCAAGACACTGCCATTAATGCTTTTGCTTCTTCCCCGGAGGTGGAATTATTTGGTTATATGGCAGCTGGCTCTGTTTTGTTTTGTTTTGTTTTAAAGCAGTATCTTTCTGAATTTTTCAGCAGAATACCCACTATTGTGAGTTAATTCAGGAAAACAATTGAATAGAATTGGCACTTATCACAATGTAATTCAAAAATTCATCCAAGATTCATGATCTGCACCATATTGTACCCTTATTTCTTTTAATATAAGGATTTGTTTTCAGCTACGTTCCAGTTTAGGGTTTTACTCTGCAGGGTCCAGGGACAGCCCTGCCTCAAGGTGATCCCTGTTTACCCTGTGGCTTCCCCGGCTCCTCTGTGACACCGGCGCCCACTCTGATGTGCGCACAGAAGCCAGTTAGCTTCAAGATCATTGTCATTCTAACCTTCTCTGGCTTAAAGCAAGGCCTCTCAGGGGACTCCTCTTTTGCAACAAAGATGTGGGGAGAGCAGGACTGCCACTCCTGAGCCAGGAGAAATGAGAAATGTCAACATCAATATGTGCCGTGGAGGCTGGACACTGGGACACAGCTAGATCCAAAATGCTGCAGAGGTGTGGCCCCAGTAAGTGTCACAGAGAATGGTGTTATATTCAGGGAGGTGGAGCCCTCACTGGGTGCGTCTCTCTGCCTCTGCAGGACTGGAGAGTTCTAGAAGATTGTCCAGGTGGTGAGTTGTCCATGTATCACTGCCTGGATCTAAGAAGTAGTAAGTAGTCAGAACTGCGACAAGGTTTCCATGGAGGGTCCTAGAAGTCTCACGGCATCTGCTCAAGGGGACCTGATGTCACCTGCTTACATGGCACAGGTCTCGTCTTGCCCCCCACCCTGGAAGAAATCCTGAGAAGATACTGTGACTATCCAAGTGGGCAACTCTAGGTTTCAGCCAAGGAGACAGGAGCAAAGGCTGCTGGGAAGCATTTAGCCAACACTGCAGCTGGCACTTCCCACTGGCTGAGCCTTTGGTCACAGCCAGCTGCAGGCTGGTTTGCTGGTCCCTGCTCCCCACCTCCCCCAGCCATCCAAAGTGGAAGTGTCAACAGGCAGGGGAAGTGGAGAGAGTGAAGGCAGACAGGAAAGGCCTGGAAATTCCTCTCTGCAGAGTAAACAGTCCTCGATGAATGAACGGTCCCCTTTCACAGGAGCCTACTCCCTGGAGGGGGAGGAACTGAACCAAAGTTGAAATACATGCTAATATTAATGCTATATCCCAGGATTTCACATCCCGTAGGATGTGGGGAGGACCCCAGCTGTCAGCACTCGCACGAGTACACTGGTGCTAGGCACGAGAACATCGGGTCCCTGCTCAGAAAGAAGGATCAACTCCCCCAGCTGCTGCACGCATTACCCACAGACAACGCGCGGCTGCCAGCTCTCTTTGGGAAGTGAACCAGCTGAGAAGAGCGCTTGGCTCAGGGTCACGGCCCCTCCCTGAGGCAAGCTGCACACCCAGCATGGGGCCGAAGACACCCTGGCCATGCAGAGGGAGCCAGGACTGAGCAGAGACGGCTGGCCCTGGGTTTGTGGTTGGACAATGATTGAATGGTATAAGCCAAAGTGCTGGGGAGGCCAGGGCCAGCAATAGGACAAGGTGGGGGCCCCAGGACCCTTGGTCTGAGAACACTTCCAAGGGGAAACCAGGGCAGGCAGAGGGCCAGGAATCCTATCTGAGTTTCCCAAAGTTCTCCTGAGAGATATCCCTAATAGTATATCCATAAGACAGGTAGGAGAGGGGAGGGATTTATTCCCGGAGCTAGTCCTGCAGTCATGGAAGGGTGGTGTTTCCTGGTGGGGGGCAGGGGAAGGGGATAGATTTTTTATTTCAGTGATAAAACATCACTGTTTTATTAAGTAGAAAAGACTAGTGGTTGTCCTCTTGCGTACCCCACCTGTCCTCACTCAAAGACATTAAGTGGATGGTGACCTTGTCTTCCCCTTTCAACTTCAAGATGAGATCACCAGTTTGATCTTCCCAGCAAAACTTATTATACCGAATATTGGAGTTTTTCTTCCCAAAATGAAGCAGATCATTCCTCCTTTGGCATGTGTGCAGATAGCCTCTTATTTAAACTGCGTGTTTTTACGAGATTGCCAACCAAGCCTCACCTCTAGGAAATAAGGATGGTTTGCCAAGAATAGACACAAAATGGCACTTCTTGTGGGTTGCTTTTACCTTTGTGGGGGGGAATCCGGGACTCTCAGATTCCTCCCACACAGCATGTGAGCTTTCAGGGGTCCCTGCTTGCTTCTAGCCTCATCTTCACCTTTATCACCCTTGGTTCCTGCCCAGAACCACTGTAAAGCACCGAGCCTGCAGCCGTGCTAGAGAGGTACCTGCAGCCGTGCTAGGGAAGTACCTACAGCCCCAAGTGCACAGTGCTCCTCTGGAGCACGGGTTTGTCGCCAGTACCATGAGTGTTAGAGAGGGGTCTGGCCACCACAGAACAAAGGGTTGCCTGCAGGGAGGGCAGATTGGACCAGAAAAAATAAATCTCTGAGGCCAGCAATCAGTGCGTGGTTTTCTTCCAAACCACTTGCTGCGGGTGAGCCGAAGCAGAGGGAAGCGGATTGATCCAGGCTGGGAGGTCAGCAGGGTGGACACAGCTGGAGCAGGAGGGAGGGCAGAGCGGCTTCTGTTCAAGGGTTCAGAGGAGCCAGGTGCGGAAGGAAGGGTTGTGCCGGGATGCAAGTTTCCAAAGGGTACGAGCCTGGAGGGGAAGAGCTGGTCTAGTGAGGAGGGTGCGGGAGGGGTGGAGAAGCACAGGGGGTCACGGGTTTCATCTGTTATGGTTTAGATGTCCCCATCGGAGAGGTGAACTTCACAGACGAAGCCATGAGGTTTTGAGATGAAAGTCAGCATGTCCACAGATGCTTTTATCCTCTTAGCAATATTTTCTTTTTGAAATGTGCTCCAAAAACTCCTGCCCGGCCTCTCAGGCTTTGGCTGGCGCTGCTCAGATGAGACCATCTCTTAGTCTGTTTGGTAGCCACGTGGCCAAGCCAAGGCCCATCTGCGGTGATGATACTGGAAAGCAAGTCCTTTTGCTGAGGTCCAAACAAGGTTTCCTGTGGACGCCATCCCAGCTCTGATGAAGGCAAATGGTAGGACAGTTCGAGGACTGGGCAGCCTCTCTGGACAGGAGGAGGACAGCTTGTGGCGCTGCGACCACCTCTGCTTCTTCCTATGCCATCAGCAGGGCCCCAGGGAGACCCACCCTCTTGGGACCTGCCACTGTTGTCCTGAGGGAGAGCTCACAGTCCAAGGCAGCCCCGTGAGAGGGCCACGTCGGGCCACCTTGCTTTGCATTCCATGTGACTCTGCAAATTGAGTCACCCTGGATGTGAGGGAAGAGCAGGGACTGCACAAAGCAAGCCGCAGCTGCCAGCCAGGAGAGGCTGACCCGGGAAGCCCTTTCTGCTGTCAGGAATGAGTGGGAGAGGGATGTTTCCTCTGAAAACCCTGGGCCTTCAGCATCAGGCTCCCGGCAATGTGGTGATGCGCTCGCCCAGCAGGCTGTGTGAAGGGCCAGAAAGGCAGCAGCTCGGGTGGAGGAGGGCAGAGGGAAGGACGCTGGTGTACTTGATTTCTGCCTCAGCCAAGGGAACGCCAGCTGGTCTGTGCCCTCTCTATTCCTGAATAGTCCAGTTTCCCCGTAAGAGGGTTTTATAGCTAACCAGCTTGAATGTTCTGGGCTCGTCTCGTAACAGGATGAAAGGTCAGCCTCTAGCCTGACATTTAAGGACCTCCTACGTGCCCAACCAGCCCTGTGAGGCTCCAGTCTTGCTTCTTTTTCTCCAGCACCATCCGCTGCTGTTCTGCTGGCTGCCTGGGCCTCACCTTCCCTCTACCCCCTGAGTCTCAGCCCCAACATGAAGCCTAAATCCTCCCTCTGTCTCTGTCTCTGTCTCTGTCTCTGTCTCTGTCTCTGTCTCTGTCTCTCTCTCTCTCTCCATATATATTTGTTTAGTCAGATTTTTTCTGAGAAAAGATCTTGCTATGCTGCCTGGGCTGGCTTCAGAATCCTGGGCTCAAGCAGTCCTCCTGCTTCAGCTTTGCAAGAAGCTGAAACCACGGTTACGCACCACCCCACAATATATACGTACTGTAAAGTCGTGCCTGGGTAACCTCAGGGTCTGATTCCTGGATTCAACCCCTGGTAGATTAAAAATGTTTCCGTCCGCCGCCCCTCAGCGTTCTGCGCGCTGGCCTTAGGGCAGAAGGCATGGAGGAGGCAGTGGCGGCTGCAGGTGAGTGGCTCTGAGGGGGTGCCTACACCAGCACTATCTGGGGGCTGGCTAGAGACCCGCGTCCGCCAGCCTCACCTGACTCAGAAGCTCAGGGAGGAGGCCAGCGGCTGGCACCCTTAACAAACCCATTGCTCTTTCTGTTTTTCCCACTCCCTTCCCCTCTGTTAACCCCTCTTCTCCTTATTTACAAAAGCTTTGCTTCCATTTTGCCTTTTTGCCCTCATTTTTTCTGGTCCCTGCTTCTTTTCCCCCTTTCCCCTCCCTTTTCCCCTTTTCATCTATTATATGTTTTGGTTCTGATTTGCACTTTCAGTTTCTCACACCACAGAATCAATGTGGTGTTTAAACATGTGTCTGATTTATCTCAAGTAAGAGAAAGGTCTCAAGGTGCGTCTGTTTAGCGAGCAATGTCTCAAGCTTAACCTTCTCTGTGGCAGAGTAGCAGTCTGTTGCGTCTTCTTTATCCATTCCTCAGTTGATATGCACTTGGGCTGCTTCCAGGATTTAGCTATTACAAACTGTGCCACTATAAACATGGGTGTGCATATTTTACTGTGCTACGATGCTTTTAATCTTTTCAGGAAGATACTAAGAAGGGGAAAAGCTGGATCAATAGAATTTCTAGTTTTCATTTTTGAGGAGTCTCCACACTGATTTCCACAGTGGTTGCACCAGCTTGCATTCCCACCAAGCAGTCCTCCTGCTTCAGCTTTGCAAGAAGCTGAAACCACGGTTTCAGCTTGGTGGGAATGCAGTGATGGAGAAGGATACAGTCCCATCAGCATTTGTCATTGGTTGACTTCTTTTTTTTTTTTTTTATCAGTACCAGGGATCAAACTCAGGATCGCATGCTTACAAGGCAGGTGCTTATGCTGCTGAGCTAAATCCCCAGCTGGTTAACTTCTTGATAACAGCCACTTTTTTTGGAGTAAGATGAAATCTCAGTGTTGTTTTAATTTGCATCTGTCAAATGAAGTTGAACATTTAATTTGCATCTGTCAAATGAAGTTGAGCATTTTTTCGTATATATTTACTTGGCATTTCTACTTCTTCTGAAAAGTGTCTTTTCATTTCAGATGCCCATTTTGGATCAGATCTTTAAATTTGGGGGGTTCTCTAAATATTCTGGGTAGTAGCCCTTTGTCTGAGGAACAGCTGGTAAAAGTTTTTTCCCACTCTGGGTTGTCTCTTCACTCTATTGCTGGTTTATTTTGCTGTGCAAATCTTTTTAATAAGATGAGATCCCAGTTATTGATTCTTTGTGATAGTTCCAGGGTGATCAGGGTTTTGCTCATAAAGTCTTTGCCTAACCAGTGTCTTCAAGAGTTCTACCTATTCTATTTTCCAGCAAGTTTAGTGTTTATGTTTTATTGTTGAGATCTTTGACCCATTTCAATTTTCGTTCAGTGTATGGTGAAAGATAAGGGTCTAGTTGTAAACTTTGGCATGTGGAAAGCCAGTTTTTCTAGCGTCATTCACTGGAGAGGCTATCTTTCCTCTAGTGAAGGTGTTTGGCACCTTTGTTAAAGACAAGGGGGCTGAGTATGTCTGGAGTTGTTTGTACATCTTCTAATCTGTTATATTGATCCTCGAGTGTTTTTTCCCAATATTATGCTGCTTTTATCATAGTAGCTTCATGGTATGATTTCAAGTCAGGGACTGTGATGTCCCATGCCTTGCCTTTGTTACCCAGATCTGCTTTCTCTGTTTTAGGTCTCTTCTACTTCCAAATGAATTTCAGGGTTGTTTTCTCTAATTCTGTGAGATATGCTATTGATATTTTGATCATGATTGCTTTAAATCATGTTTTGGGAGTGTGACCCTTTTCACAATATTGGTTCTTTCTACCCAAGAACAAGGCATATCTTTCCATTTTATGATATCTTCTTAAATTTCCTTTTAAAGTGTACTGTAGTTTTCAATGTAAAAGTCTTTTACTTCCTTTGTTAGATTTATTCCTAGGTTCTTTTTCTTTCTCTCTCTTTCTCTCTGTCTCTCTCTCTCTGTCTCTCTCTCTTTCTGTCTCTCTCTCTCCCTCTCTGTCTCTCTCTCTCCCTCTCTTTTGCATGCCATTGTCAAAGGTGTTTTTCCCTTAATTTCTCTTTCAGTGAGTTTGTTATTTACATACAGGAACACTTTTAATTTTTGAATGTTGACTTCATATCCAGCTATGCTACAGAATTTGAGTATTAAATTTAGAAATCTTTGGTGTAGTTTTTTGTTTTGTTTGTTTTTGTTTTTGTTTTGTTTTGTTTTGTTTTTGGTGCTGGGGATTGAACTCATGACCTCATGTTTGTCAAGCAGGTACTTAGGCCACTAAGCTAAACCCCCGGCCATTTGGTGTAGTTTTTAAGGTCTCCTATGTAGAGTGCCATGTCATCTGCAAATAATGATCATTTAATTTCTTGCTTTCTTATTCTTGTTCCTTTTATTTCTTTCTCTTGTCTAATTGTTCTGGCTAACGTTCTCAGAAATACACTGAATAAAAGTGGTGATAATGGACACCCTCGTCTTGTTTCTGATTTTACAGTGAAAGTTTTAAATTTTTGTTCATTTAGTAAGACGTTGGCTATTGGTTTGTCATAGATGAATCTTATTGGATTGAGATAAAGACCATATATTCCAACTTTCTGGAGTGGTTTTATTATGAATGGTTGTTGGACTTTGTCAAATGCTTTTTTTGAATCTATTGAGTTTATCAAATGGTTAATAAGGTGTATTATATATGTTTATTTGTATATGTTGACCCATTCCTGCATCCCTGTAAAGAATCCTACTTGGTCATAGTATGTAATCTTTTTGACAATTTGCTGCATTGTGTTTGCCAGTATCTTATTGAGGATTTTTGTGCCTATGTTCATTAGGGAGATTTCCCTGTAGTTCTTTTTATTGGTTGGATCCTTCCCTGCTTTTGGTATCAGGGTAATGTTTGCATACAAGAATGAATTTGGGAACATTTCTCCCTTTCACTGTCATTAAAGAGTTTGAGAAGTAATAGCATTAGGTCTCCTCTAAATGTCTTGTAGAATTCAGCAGTGAAGCCATCAGCCAAAAACCTGGGCTTTTCTTTGTTGGTAGGTTTTTAATTTTACCTTCAGTTTTATTGACTGATATTGGTTTTTTTAGAATTTTTATATCTTCATGATTCAGCTGTGGTAATTCATATGTTTCTAGGAATCTGTCCATTTCTTCTGTGTTTTCTATCTTATTATAATACAGGTTTTTTAAGTGGGTCGTGATGATCTTCTGGATTTCTGCAGGGTCTATCGTGATTTCATTCTTTTCATTCCTAATCGCATGGTTTTGAGTCTTTTCTGTTTTGATGAGGCTGGATAAAGGTTTGTCATTTTATTTAATTTTTCAAAGAACCAATTATTTGATATACTGATTTTTTGTATGGTTTATTAGTCTTCATTGCCTTAATTTCTGTTCTGACTTTTATAATTTCTTCTCTTGTATGGTATTTTGGCTTGTCTTGCTTTTCTGTTTTTAGAAGCCTGAGGTTCAGCATTATGGTTTGTTTTTTTTTATTTGAGTTCATTCTGTTTTTCTATATGGGAATTCACCACTATAAATTTCCTTCCTAGGACTGCTTTCATTGCATCTCATAAGCTCTAGTATGTTGTATTGGCATTATTGTTTAATTATAGAAACTGTCAAATTTCTTCTTTAATTTCATCTGTGGTCCATTGGTTGCTCAGGAGAGTATTATTTAATTGCTATGTGTTTATGAATTTCTTGTGGTATCTTTTGCCATTGATTTGCAATTTCATTCCACTGTGATCTGATAACATGCATGGGATAGTTTGAATCCCTTTGCATTTATTTAAACATGTTCTATGAGCTAGTCTATTTTTTTTCCCTGAGGACACATTCCACATTTTATCTACATTTTAAGACTAATCTCAAAATCACATATCCATAAACCTATCTCCTTTTGTTGATGTCACCTAAATTTAAATGCATGGTTTACTTAACAAAGACTGTAAACAAATATTTACCATGTCTGTTACATGTAACACATAGGAACAACTTTGGGCAGAAATTCATCAATGCCTCAATTTTTAAAATTATAAATACAGGTATCACAACAATCCTGAACATATTTTTGATACTACTAGTAGTCAGCACTCACATTGCTTCAAAAATGCACACAACTTGTGACAATATTCAATGTACCTGCTACTTTGAACAATTTCAAACAGCAGTTTTCACTAAGTAAGATGGGTAAGTATGCCATTTCTGTTCTTCTTGAGATTTTACTTTTCAGAAACACACACATTTCCACTGATATCTGATGATTTTCCCCATGCTTTCATCTTGTAAGCCTGAATTCTATTTGGAGTACTACAGGTTCATGTTTAAAGGACAGTGCCTCAACAAGAGAAAGAAAAATTATGACACATTTTTCCTCCTGTTACCTGAAAATATAATGGGTGAATATATATTAAATATATTCTTACAAATGCAAAAGTCATGTTTAGCATCTGGAATTCTTTTACTTAATGTGTGGGCATTTTGCATTGTGACATTTAATCAAGACAATATGAGTAGATGGTTGTTGATTTAAGATGCTTGAGATCCACTAAAACTAATTGTTGTACGTTTGTCCTGGTAGTTGTGGAAGCTTCATATTTTCTTTGGACATCATTAGATGTCTTAACTCTTGAAGTACAACTTTGATGCTATATGATTTCTGTCATTTTGCTAACCTTGGCATGCTGCACGCATCCACCATTCCACTGGAATTATTTATTCTGTTCATAGTAATTTTTATTACAAATCTAACTGATGGAGGAGCTTCTGGGTGTTTTGGTCCACAGTCTATGCTCAGGTTTTATATTTTGTTTTCATAATTTGTCCTTGGTGTCCCAATAATCATGCCTGTCCACCTTCTAAGTGTCATATCTTCATCATCTTCAAGGCCCCAGCTAACTGTACCATCACCTACTCCTTTTTGTCCTTCTTCAAGTTCTTCCAACAATCCAAAATTATAAGAAACTTTAACTCCTGTGGAGACAATCATCTGTGAGCTAGTCTATTTTGGAGAATTTCCTGTGTGCAGTTGAGAAAAATATTCTGATATTGTAGGGTGGAACACTCTTTGGACTTCTACTAGGTTCATTTGCTCATAAGTTTGGTTCAGTTCTGATATTTCTTTGTTGTTGTTTTTGTTGTTTTTTTGTCTAGTTGTTCTATTTGTGACAGTGAGGTATTGAGGTTCCCCATTAAAATTGTATTAGAGCTTATTTGATTTTTCCTGTCCATTAATATTTGTTTTATATGGTTGGTTGCACTGTTAGTTGGTGCATAGATAGTTATGATTGTTACCTCTTCTTTTTGGGTTGTTCCCTTTACAAGGATGAAGTGACCTTCTGTGTTTCTCTTGATCAGTTTTCACTTGAAATTTACTTTGTGTGCAGATAGACTAGCTACCCCTGCTTTTTGTGGGTTCCTGTGACATGAAGTATTGTTTTCCATCCTTTGACTTTTGGTCTATAAATTTCTTCTTTAATTAAATGTTCTTTTTGTATACAGCCTATTGTTGGATCTAGCTACTTGCTCAATTCTGCCAGTCTGTTTGTTTTGATTGGAGTTTTGAGATCATTAACATTGATTGTTATAACATATGCATTGACTTATGTTTGTCATGTTACTTTCCTGTTTTTGGCTCCCTCCCCTCCACTCCATTTAATTGTTTTCCTAGAATGGTAGATTCATGTGCTTGGGGTCATCAAGCATCTTTTTTTATAATGTTCTCAGAACATTTTGGAGTGTTGGTTTGGTGGTCATAAATTTCTTTAACTGTTCTTTGTCATGGAAGTATCTTATTTCCCCATCAATTTTTTTTCATTTTTAAAAAAATTTATTTAAAGAGAAAAAAAAAGCAAAACAGACAAAAAGGGAAGAAACAATATAGAATTTCAAAGAAAAAGAAAAAAATAAACAGTAAGAAATCACTAGTTGAAAAATTACATATTGTCTTCTAGATACAGTTGTTCAAGTTACAAAATTAAAGCATACAAAATGGACATTGAAACAGTGAAGCTGCAAACAGTTCTGTTCAACAATCTAAGAAAAACTTAGCAACATGGTTATCAATCCTACACACTTAAACATACATGCAGTTATATCCTTTAGAATGCTTTCTTTTCTTCCTTTTGCTTTTCAAGTCCATTATCTGTTTAGTTATAGCATGTTTCAGCTTGCTCTGCACCTTACTGATCTGTTTTGTTGTTATTTACTTTTTATTATTTATTTATTTTAATTTTTTATTATTTTGAAGGTAGCAAAATACCATAGAACAAGATGGAACAAAGCCAACTGAGACAGTGCAGTGAAATTGGTACAGAAACCCTCAACAGGTTACTGGCATAACAGTAATAGGTACCATAGTATATCCCGTTATCTTCACAACAGTTGTTCTTTCAATCAGGTATAGCCAAACCAAAGGAAATACAGGACATTCTAGAACTTATCTAAACAGAACATTGAATAGAGCAATACCATTAATCAGAACAAAGCAAAACAGTGAGGAAAATATTTGCCTTCAAAGAGATGGTAGAAGGAAATCCTCCCTATTTGCTACATTGCATATGGTCAACCTCTTAAGAGATGCCTGGATCTCTGGCTCTCACTTGCTAATGGGGGAGCTGGGGGAGGTTTGATTCTCAGCCTGCATGCTGGTAGGCTCATGGGAGCCGCTGAGTGATTCTTCTCCTGCCTCATGCTAGGGGTGCTTAACAAGAAGGCAAGCAAATTGCCTTTCTTTGCTGCGCCTTGAGTCCCTCCATGGTAAGAGCTCCAGAGCAGCTGGCTCTCCTCCCAACTCAGGCCTGGACTGCTCACCAAGAGGGTGGGCAAATTACCCTTCTGTGCTGTGCCTTAAGTCCCTCCACGGTCGGAGCTCTGGGGCTGCTGGTCCTCCTCCCAGCTTCCCCATCAATTTTGAAAGATAGTTTTGTGAGGTACATCAGTCTGGGTTGGAGATTGTTTTTCTTTAGGGTTTGAAATATTGCACTTGAGCTCTCCTTGACGTGAGGGCTTATGCTGAGAAGTTTGCTGTGGTTCTGATGGGTGGTTTCTTTTGTAGGTGATTTATTTTTTTTCTCTAGTATCTTTTAGTATTCTGTTTTTGAACTGATTTCTGAACTCTTGATTATCATATGCCTTGGTGTGTAAGACTTTTTTTTTTTAAATCATGGCTAATTGAAGTTCTATATAACTATACTGACATCATATTCTTTTTCTCAATTTGGGAAGTTTTTTACCATTATTTCTGTAAACAGGTCTTTTATGTCATTTGCACTATCTCCTGCTTTTTTTCATTGACTCCGGTCATCTTATGTTATTTTTCTTTGCAGTATCTAGAAGCTGTTTGATTGATTTCTTAAGGTCCTTCACTATTTTTAAGAAATGTTTCTTGGGGCTGGGGATTTAGCTCAGCGGCATAAGCACCTGCCTTGCAAGCAGAAGGTCGTGAATTCAATCCCTAGCACAAAAAAAAAAAAAAAAAAAAAATTCTCTTCATGATTGCTAACCACAATCTTGTCTTCTATATGTGAAATTCTCATACTGGTTTATTCTGCTGCAGATATTTTCGATGGAATTTTTAGTCTTCCAAATATCTTTTTGAATCTGTTTATGGGCTCCATTTCTTTTCCATGTTGGACATTCATGTTTTCCATCATTTTCCTAAGCTCCTCTACTTTTTTCTGCAACTGCTCTAGAGTCATTATCCATATCTTTCTTTATGGTCACCATCTCTGTAGTTACTTGAGAAATTATTTCTGATTTGATTTTTTTCTAGAATCTCATTCTTCTGCTTTGTTACTTCCACTGTTTACACTTCAGAGAATCCAGGTGGGTGGCTTTCAAATTGTTCCAACTCGTTGCCTCCTGTTTTTTGTTTGTTTGTTTGTTTTTGTTTTGTTTTGTTTTTTGTTTGTTAGCTGGAAGTCTGAGTTTGAATCTTGTTTGTCTTCTCATTTTGTATTTTTTTCTTTTGTAATTTAATTCCTGGGTTGATTCTTGGAAATTGCTTATGGTGATTAGATTTATTGCTGATATGTAGAACCCTTAGCAAATGACTACTTCTCAGAGGTATCTTCCAGGTGTAGATGTCTGTTGTGTCCTGAGTCCACTGCAATATCCTGCCTCTTCATTTATTGAGAATGAGAAGTTGCTGCCTAATTGGCCCAGCTCCTGGTTCTTTGGTACTTGCTGATAGACAGCATTTTTTATGAGTTAAGATCAATCTCAGGACAATACCAGGAAGAACCATTGATTAGAACAAGTATGTCAACTTGCTAAAGTGGCACAATTGGCAAACAAAATAGCGTCAAACACAGCCCAGAAAATGACAAACTGTGATAAATAATTTGACACCTTTAAGCATATGAACTAGATTTGTGATTATATAATAAAATTTAAAAGAAACCAGAAAGTTGTGTACAGTGAATACACCCTCATTATGCCAATTGTTACCCTCATGGTAGAAAACTTAAAAGGTGTTAGGAGTAGAAATAGAGAAATAGAAGAGGAAGAGATTGGAAGCAAGGCTGGAGGACAAAGGGGGACCGTGCAAACTTTGGAAAACTGGTGAAGACAGGAGAGAAAGATAGAAGGAAGAAATAAAACCAAGAACAGAACAACAACAAAACTAGAAAGTGTTAACACTCATTTAAAAACAGAACAATCAAGAAAAAACAAAACAGAAAAAGGAAGAAAAGAAAAAAAATGTTCACTCTAAGACATGTCTCTGCTGTCCTTGGTAGATGAAGTGGACAGAGTCCAGATCCATGTCAATTAATCTCAGCACACCTGCACCTTTAGTTCTACTGACCTTCAGGCTGGTTTCTGGCTGTGAGGCTGGAACAAGATTTGTTTAGTCTATAGCACTGTGTCCTTCTGCCTGCTTGAACTGAGTTCCTTGCTGGCTTGAACTTGGCTCCTTGATCTCTTGCCAACTTGAACTTGTCTCCACCTCACCCTGATGCTGGGACCCACTAGATGGAGCCCACAGCTGCTCTTAGTTCTGAGCTCAGTTGCCTCCTCTCCAAGATGGCTTCTGGCCCATCCCCCTCTCCTGGGGGACACCTGAACCTGAATAACTAACCTGACACTGCAGTTTGCTCTGTCCACTCCTCCTTTTCACTGGTGTGTTTCTCTGTGGAGGTCTCTATTGTCACCAGTAGTGACCATGCACATGCAGGTTTGAGCCACCACTCCCATGTGACTCAGGGCTCAGTGGAGAACAAGCTGCTTGCTACCTCCTTCTTCTTTGTTGAAGTCTCTCTCTTCACTGAGCTCCAATTCTCACTTCAGCTCCTTCTTGGGTTCCAGAGACCCACTTCCCTCCTTCTCTTTCTTACGTTGCTATAGTCTGGCATCTGGACACAGAATTTCAGAGAGATTCTTTCTCTGCTATCCACCATTCTAGCATCTTCCCAGATGTCCTGTTCTTAGCAAATCTTGCTGGTGAATCTGTTGCTTGTTTCATCTGAGACAACCTGGTTGATATGGCTTCTGGAATGGCCAATTTCTGCACTGTTCCTCCTTTGGCCTGGCTGTGTCCTTTTGGCTGACTCTATGCTCTCACTCCCTGGGAATCTAGGTCTTCCGTTCCTGCTGTGCAGCTCAAGGCCACTCCTGCTCTCAGCACCTTATATCAGCTCTACAAGCATGAGCACCTTAAATCAGCTGTACAAGCATGAGCAGAGGCCCATTGTCCAGGCAAAACCAAAAATGGGGTCTCCTCTTCCAGTGGATTAAGGGCCGTGGGGTTGGTGTTTTTCTTTTAATTACAATATTGTTTTTACAAATTATGACTCTGTTGATTTTCTTTTATCATCACATACTCTTGGAATAATGATACCTGCTATGGAAGCAAAAGACACAGAAAGCATTTTTCCTCCTTTAAGGTGCATAGGTCTGTGGTATGTGTGGTTGTCTGGGTGTATATTAGTGCTTTTCAGGTTGGAGAGGCTGCATGGCAGGATTTGACAAGGAAAAGGGGCAAGACTACGTATTTACAATAAGCACATCCTCCCCCCTCACGGTTCTGCTAAAAAGTCTGATGTGGAAGTTTTGGACAAAGAGAAGTTAGACCAGGAATGTGTTGCTATGGAGATTTCTCGGCCTAAGATGCTGGAGTTCATCCATGTGCTCATTTTTCAAGCATCAGAGGGAAGGACCTGCCTCTGGTATTACCCAGCATCCCTGAAGAAAATTCTGGTCTGAGGGAGGCAATCTTTCCTTTGGTGGCTTCAAGACAGGGCATGCTTCTGAGCTTTTGTGAGCTCAACAGGAGAATTAACCTTTGGTCTGATTAGGAGTGGGCACTAGGCTGGCTTTGTAAAGAAACTGGTTAGAGTCTTGACAAGAATCCAGGCTCTTTGGCTGGCAAGCACTTGGCACCATTAAGTGCTTTTTGCTTTCCTCTGAACTCTGTTCATCATCTTTCTCTCTTCATTGATAATCTCACATGTACGTGAAAAAGATTCCAGGATTTGGTGGACCAACCTTTGTCCAGTGGGTGAAAAGTAACTCAGATTTTCACTTACTGGAGAGGGAATTAGCCATTTGGTCTCTGGTTACTTCCTGGCCTCTCCCATAGATCACCCAAAGTGAGTGCTCCACCAAATGAGTGGTTGGGAGAACAGAAGTTCCTGTCTACCTGGCAGCCTGGTTGATCTCAGCCATTGCCCATAGCACAGCCATAGAGCTACCTCTGAGAGGTACATTTGAAATTAAGGTGTGGTCAGTGGTGGTGGTGTCCAAGGGGAGTTTGCAGATGGCCCCACAGGAGAAGGATGGATGATAGAGATTCATTTCCTGACAAGAAGGGTTCTGTCATTTCAGGGGTAAATAAAAACTGCTACTGTGGCATTTTTGTATTCTAGAAGCACCACACAGAAGCACAAATGGGAAATTGACAAGCCCGTTACAAACTTATCCTTCAAGTCTTGGCATACCAATTCACCCTTCAGATCTTTACCCATGAAGATTCTCCACAGGATATCATTCCTTTAAATATTTTTACATCTTAAATATGTTTTCACGCAGACCGACCTGTGTGTCATTCATATGGTTAAGGAGACGATGATGATTGTGGGGTGATTTAAGGACCATAATCATAAACCGAGTCTAGACATTTATGAATCACTGTGGTAAAACTACTTTATCACTCTGTATGAAATTCTTCTCAAGCTCTATTTAAAGACCTTTAAAGAGGTAATGTTCTAGTTCAAACAAAGCTTTTGGGAACAGTACTTAACTGAAAGCACTTGGTGTCAGCAAAGAGATTGCTAGGGTGCTTGTTGCTATGGGGACCATGAAAGGCAAATTCTGTTTCCTACCCAGGCCTCACTATAGTCATGCATCACTTAGGAAGCAACACACTCTGAGAAATGTATGGGTGGGAAATTTCGTCACCGTGTGAACACCACAGAGTGCACTTAGACAAGCCCAAGTGCTTGGCTCAGTCACTCAAAGCAGCCTTTGGCTACGGTCAAAGCAGTAAATACAAGGTGCCCCAGTCTTGCAGGGCATCACAGGACAGATTGTTGTAATATCACTTCTTTTTTTATATAAGTAGAGGAGCATACTCCGAGCAAGTACACAAACCAGTGGCACAGTCCTTCACGATCCTGCATGTGCTGTGCTTTTATACAGTCGGCAGTGTAGTAGGTCTACTCTCGCCAGGACTGCCATAAACATGAGCAATGCCTTGAGCTGTGTCATCACTGGGTGGCAGGAATTTGTCAGTGCCACCATAACCTTACAGTATCTCTGCCATTTATGGGCCCACTGTTGACTGAAACATCAGTCCGTGGTCCATGAATGTGACTCATCATAGGGAACAGGTAAAGGGGGTGTCTCTTCATGACGACTGAACAGAAAAGGTACAGATGATGTCTTCGTCACTTTCTTGTCGCTGGGACAAAGTATTCCACATCGACAGTTAAAAGCAGGAGTTAATTTGGCTTACTCCTCGGTTCATGCTTGGCTGTCTCCAAGCAGAAATGGCTTGGTGGAAGGCACTGAGCAGATTAGAGCTGCATGGAGGCAGAGGGAAAGGAGACAGGAGGGAGAAACAGACTTCCAGGTCCCATCCCCTCTGACCTGGCCTTTTCCTACCAGACCCTGCCCCTAGCAACACATTCAAGTCCGAACTCCTCAGTGGGTCAGTCCACAGATGGATATAATTCCCCTGAATCCAACCATCTTACCAATACTCCACTGCTGGACACACAAGCCTTTTGTGGACATTCTAGATCTAAAGCATAACAGATGAGGAGAAGGCAATGCATGGAGGAAAACTCCTCTGCTGGATGAAAGTGACCAGAAGGAATCACTGCTGGGCAGAGGAGACCAGTGAGATTAAGCACTTTGTTTAATTCCCTTGAAGGAAGAGCTGAAGCTGGAACTAATGGTCAACTTGCCAGCATGGTGAGGGTGTGGAGGGCCCACCTGAGGATGGGCCAGCAGCAAGAAAGGAGAATTGGAGGGGAAGGTGGGGCGCTGCTGATTCTTCTGGAGAAGCTTGTCACACTGGTTTTCTTGACATGAACTCAGCCGTTCTCATCATCAGAGGAGCTCAGGTCCTCACTGACACTGACTATGACTGTGGTTCTCTTCAGTGGCGCCCTGGTCCTTACCCTGGGCATCACTTCCTGGCTCCAGTGCAGACCCCTCAGCCTGCTGGCACAGACCCTTCATCCCACTGGTGCAGACTTTCTAGCTTCCACCATTGACCTTTGGGTCTTCTCAGTGTAGATCCTTGATGCAGACTTGCCCGAGACATTGCTGTAGGCTTGAGGTCTTCAAATGGACTCATGCAGGTCATTGCCATGGGCTTCAGTTCCTCAGCTGGATTCTGAGCTCTCTACGGTGTGGAAAGATTTTCTGCACTATTTTGCATTTGACTCTTTGAGCGAATATTATAAAGTAATCCTAAAAATTGTGTGTCCCGTATTAAATATTTTCCCTCGGAAACCCTGACCATTAGTCAACCCACCACAGAAACCTGACCATGACAGTATCTAATTGTTGGTTGCCTGTGTACTTCATCAGAGTCTTGCTGTATACATGAATTTTTAATAGTGCAATGTTTGTTAGAATAACTTGATCTTAGAGAGAACAGAACTTCAGTAGATGTTACCGATGTCGCAGTTGTTCCCCTGCACTGCGTCCATGTGCTGCATGCCCTCCACTTGCCTCTTCTTCCCCATTATCTGCCCCCCTCCCCCTTCCTTCCCTCGGGTGCTGTGAATTTGGCCACCACTAGCTCTTGGCTCTTAGGCAGCCCTTCATTGGGAGGTGACACCCTCGGTGGCAGAGGATGGTCCCTACACTCCTGTGACCACCCAGCTTACCGGGGAGGGCACTTCAGGACAGCACCTTTGCTTCAGTGGGAGATCAGGCAGGCGTGAGATTTGTGCTGCAGAGCTTCCCACCTCGGATGAGAGCAGCACCCGTACTCAGCTCCTGCCCCTTCTTAGCCTGGAGCACCTCTCCCGCACAGTTCCTCCTGGGGCACATACTCATGATGAGTATGTGCACCAAATCCCTGCCTCAGGCTCTACTTCCCGGGACACTGACCTGAGACAATGAGCACAGAGCACATCACATGTCTGTGAGCTCTCTGGGCTTCCAGAAAAGTCCACTGCCTGGTCAAACAGCCTGTCATGGGAAACGCATGACCTTTGAGCCCTGGCTTTGCAATTGCGTCCCATAAAACAATAACACGCTCATTTACATTTTAAAAACCTGAAATACTAAGTCCTCAAAGAAAAACAAGAAAAGGAGGAAATTGTTGCAGGAAATCACTTTTACATGTAACAATTTCATGTAACTGTTACCATGTAAAAGTGATTTTACCATGTAAACTGGTAGTGGTGTTTGAAAGATTTGTAGAGAAGACTACAAACCTGGGATAGTTCGGGGCAGGGGGCCATGCTAAGCTACTTTTGTTTTGTATCTACTCAAAAAACACCGTTCAGAATTGTTTTGACTTTATGAAATGACAGAGACCTAATGCATGTCAGAATACCATTACTGTTCAACTACTGAATTTATCATGTGAAAGTTGAACCCTAAGGGGTCACAGAAGAAGCCGAGTGATAAAAGCCACTATTTACATAGCTGCCAAATTTCACAACGGAAAATGTGATGGTTAATCTTAGGTGATAACTGAGTGGGTTAAAGGGCACACCAAGAGCAGGTATAGAACATTATTTGTACGTGTATCTATCAGGACACTTCTGGAAGAGATTGGCATTCAAATCCATAAGGTGACTACAAGAAATTGACACTTACCAAGGTAGCGGACATAATTCAACTCACCAAGGCCCCAGATTAAACCAAGAGATAGAGAGAGAAAGGGCACATTTAGTTCACCTCTGCCGAGACAGTGTTCTACTCCTGCCCTAAGGTGTCTGTTCTCCCGGATCTCAGGCTCTTGGGCTCAGAATGGAATGACATCCTGGCCTCCCCAGTTCACTGACCTCCTGTCTGAAACTAAAGTACCCACAGGATTTCCAGACTTCCAGCTTGAAGATGGCAGATAATGGGACCCAGCCTGCTTCATCACGTGATCTAATTCCCACAGTGCATCTCAGGCAGATACTGTATATACAAAGCTGTGCTCTGCAGAGCCCAGGAATACAGGGAGTTCATTATAGGTGCATCAGATTGGGAACTCCTTATAATTTGGCCATGGTATTTGATCGCCAAGTCCTGCGGGCCCCTGAGACTCTGGCACGGATACAGTACATCTGGTTAACATCCCAGCCTCAGAATTTCATGACTCTGTGACTTTGATCAAGTGCTTAATCACTAAGCTTAGTGTTCCTCATCTGCAAACCACATCAAGTTATTTAGGACCTTAATACACTGACGTCCAAGAAAGCGCTCAGTGATCTGCTTGGCTGAGTGTAATATCTCACCAAATGGTGGTTGTTAATCTGAAAGAAGGTTGTGCTCTAGATTTAGGAAGCTCTAAAGTGGATAATTATAGAAGTTTCTTTCTTTCTTTCTTCCTTCCTGTCTTTCGGTTTCCCTCTTCCGCAGCACTAACGTGTGGGCAGGGTAATTCTCTGCTGCGAGTTCTGTCCTGTGCATGTGGGAAGGTCAGCCGCACCCCCGACCTCTACCTCCTAGGTGACAGGGACACCTACCCTCCCGTCTTGACAGGCAAGTGTCTCCACTGGGAGCTGTGTCATCCTCTGTTGAGAAGTACTGTGCCAGGACCTTGCGTCACTATGAACCCTGAGCTTTGTTTCCATATCGTCCTAAGACCGTCTCTTCCCCTGGTAATTTAGTCACCATCATCGAAATGAGACAATATGATCAATACCTAAAATAAGGCATGACATCTGGGGTCAGACAGAACAAAGCTGTCTGGATAATTCCCACTAGGGTAGGAAAGGCAACAAAGTACAATGAAAAACCACTCCCCCTTTCCAAGTCTGAGCTCTTCAACCTACACACGGAAGCAGTAATATGGCCGTCTCCTTAATGCTGAAGGTTACAATGATGATCAGTCCCTTAGCTGGTTGACTCATTCATCCACTCATTCATTCAACATTTATTGAGACTACAATAGGTGGAATGCAGAGAAGTAGCAGACAGAGTGTCCAGTGTCAGGGGAGAGACACAGACACTTACTAAATGCAGTGGTTTTTATGGGGGATGTTGATGGGGGATGTTGAGGGGTTTTTATGGGGGATGTTGATGAGGGGGAGGGTATGCCTAGCATGCTTGAGGCCCTGGGTCCAGTCTCCAACAAGGAAAAAACCTACAGTGGTTTCATTGGGAAATGTGTCCCATCCATAGAGTGGAATAGTATTCAGCCTCCGATAAGGAGGAAAAGTTGTCACATGTTGCAACATGGACGAACTTCGATGAATGAAATGAGTCAGTCACAAAGGACAAACTCCATATGATTCTACTCCGATAGTCAGAATCAGTGTAATCAGAATAGAGGTAGAAAGTGGGATGGTGATTGATAGGGACTGGGGCAGAGGTCGGATTGGGGAGTTGGTCTTTATCCGCGTTACGGACTGAATCGTGCCCCCACCACTTGCCACAGTTGTAGCCTGCAGTGTGACTGCATATGAAGACTGGCTGTTTAGGGAGATAATTAAATTTAAGTGAGACTGTAAATGTGGGACCCTAAATCAGTACGGCTGAGGTCCTTATAAGAAGTGAAAGAGACACTTCAAGGCTCTCCCTGTCTCTCTCCCTCCCTGCCCTCTTTGAGTGCACAGAACAAGGGTCATGTATGAACTCGGTGAGAAGGCAACTGGCTACAAGACAAGAAAAAAGCCCTTCTCAGGCACCCACCTGGACACCGCCTTGACCCTGGACTTCAACTTCCAGGATGATGAGGAAATACACCTTTGAGGCATAAGCTTCTCTGCTTGTGGAACTGTGCTGTGTCTACCTGTAATGGTTATGCTGTCCCCGCAAAGCCTCACATGCTAGGTGGAGCTTTTCAGAGGTGAATGGTTCATGGAGGATTAGTCCAGTGATGAGTTTATAGCTAACCTTGATTTGGGAGGTGGAGCCTGGTGGGAAGAGGTGGGTCACTGGGGGTGTGGTATTGGAGGGTTTTTCTATCTTCCTTTCTCCTCCCCTGATCCTTCTCTTTGCCTCCTGCCACCTTGCCATGAACTAACTCCTCTGCTGTGCCCCTCTGCCACACAGCCCTGCTTTGGGGTCAGTCAGCTAAGGAATAAAACCTCTACAAACTGAGCCAAGATAGCCCTTTTCTCCTTTAAGTTATGGGTGTCAGGAATTGTGTCCCAGTGACAAGACAGTAACTGAGACACCACTCTAGCAGACTAACGTAAATGAGTACAGTTTCAGGTGGGGTTAATGAGAAGTTCAGGTGATGGATGGAGGGGATGGTAGCACACAGTGTGAATGTCTTCAACACCACTGACCTGTCCACTTAAAAGTGGTTGAATGGCCAATTGGATGTCAAGTATTACCACAATAAAACCCACCACCATGGTGGCCCTTGTCATTAGAGGGTTGTGCACAAGACATTATGAGCTCTGATATGGGGTCTCCCAAGGCTAGGGTGGGGCTTGGTGGTGGCTGCAGAGGAGGGGAGACATGCAGGGGAGCACCTGGAGGCCAAAGGGCAAGCGAAAGCCAGCGTCTGAAGGATGAGAGGAACTGCTGTGTGTGCGGTGACTGTGAGCACTCTCATCAAGGGAGAAGGGACAGGAGTTAGCAAGCTGGCTGGTGGTCCTGATGAAAACCTTGGATGCCATGGGAAGGAGCCTGGACTTCGTCCACTGGGCTGTGGAACCACTGACAGATGATCAACAGGAAAATCCTAAGGGCAGAGGCAAAGCTCAGAGACAATGTATGTGAAGCCCTTTTTAGGCTGCAAACTCCTGCAGAAAGAGTTTCACTGCATTGTTACCATGAGTAATGACAGCAACAGATGATGCAGGGCATCCGATGAAGCCAATGAATGCAAGGCTGCCTGGTGTTGCCTAGGCTGCTGGGGACCCTAGAAACAAGTGCAGTGACCCTCCCTGGCTCATGGGACACAGCATGGCCTGCAGGTGGAGGTAACGAATACAAGACCTGATGTGGTCCAGAGGATGTGGTGGTGAGCGGCTACCAGGATGCGCCTGGCCACAGCTGGGAATCCAGGCCCACAGATTTGCCAGGTCCTCCATCAGCCCAGCTGGCAGTGTGGCCAGGGGTCCTAAAGAATGAGTTGGGTGACTGTGGTGAACCTGTAAGAGTCCACCAGAAAAGACAGCGAAGCACCAGACTCCATGGGGGACCGGAAACAAGGGTGGGGAGTGAGCAGCGAGGGAAGAAGCCCACTGTCCAGGGTGTTTAGGAATAGGAAGCATGCAGTAGCAATCCCTAAGCCATAATTGTTAAGCAATAGTGGGCTGGATAGTCTCTACACTCCTCAGGTGAACCTGACTTTACATGAGGATCGGTGGCTTAATTTTTTTCCATGTTAATTCAAAGTTCTGTAAATTGGATCTCATCTCCCCATTGATGCTCTTGAGAATGCCTTGGCTGTTAGTAATTGACACCTGATCAATTCTTTTCCCTTTGAAGGGGGTGGTTAGAGCATTCTGCACATCCCACAAGACGCGCACACCCCTCTGAGGCGGATGGTTTTTAGAGGAAGCTCAGGGAGGCAGATATTTTGCAAAGTGGAAGGTGATCTAGAGACCGAGAGAGAGGGGAAAAGGAGCTAAAAAGGGTTAAGACACAGACAGGCTCCCGTTCCCCAGGGTGTAGTTATCAGGTACTCCCAACAGAACTGATAAAACCATTAAACATAAACAAAGAAAGCTCATGATCATGCTTTCTAGGTGATAAGCAATCACTTCCTGTTTTGAAGGTCCAAACTTTTCTCTTTGGTCACACTTGGAATGTATCACACTCAGAGTGAGAGAATAAGATCTCATGAAGGCATTTCACACCCTTAACCCAAACCTCCAAAGCTAGGAGCTCAGTATTTACTTGTCAGCTTTTACGCTTACCATACTGTGGAGAGCTACTGTGCTTACTTTTATTCTACCTGTCTGTAAGAAGAATGTTTATGTTAACTTTTAAAACAAATGTAAGACACAGTTTCCTCTTAGGAACAGTCTCTCCTTTTTCTTCAAATCCTCAGTGTGTAGCACAAGAGGTGAAATAAAACAGACCTTTTATAAAAATTATTTTTTAAAAGATGAAAAATATGTGATCAAATTAATTATGGACTAAGGACACATATATAACAAAATAATATAAATATACATAGTTGTCCTTTAGCATCCACAGAGACTGGCTCCAGGATCCCCCAAGGACACCAAAATTCATGGTGCTCCAGCCCCTTGTATAACACGGGTGGGATGTGCACCGAGCCTGCACACACCTTCCCATGTGCTTTAAATCATCTCGGGTTTCTTTCAGTACCTCGCAGGATGCAAATGCTATGTTCTGTGACCTGCTTTGTGAGTTCTGTCCAAGGCCAGAGCAGGCTTTGCTGAAGGGAGGCAGAAGGGAAAATGCTCGATCAGGGCACTCATGCATGTATCTGTTCCCCTTTATCCCAGGCTGCGCTTTCCAAGGTTTCAGCCCTCTGAAATCAGCTACCCTGTGCAAATTTTAAATGGAAGATGCCTCAAATAAACAACTCCTAAGTTTTACATGGTGCACTGTTCTGAGTGGCCTGAAACCCTGTGTCACCCAGTTCTGTCCTGCTTGGGGCATGACTCAGGCCGTTGGACTATAGGGCTTGTGTGCAAGAACCCTTATTTGACATAATAAGGGCCCCAAAGTGCAGGCACAGTGATGATGGTAATTCAGATATGCCAAAGAGAAGCCGTAAAGTGGTTCCTTTCAGTGAAAAGGTGAAAGTTTGTTATGGGTGTGTATGGTTAGAGAAAGACAGTCATATAGAGTTTGGTACTTTCTGTCCTACCAGTCTCCTGCTGGTAAAAGGGGACTCTATCATTCCTGTCATCCTCCTAGCAGTAAATATATATGGATTTACAAGGTAGGTTGCAGAGTGGGAGAGGCAAAGTACAGTAGAGCTGGCAGTGACCTGGAGACCTGAAGGATCCTGTCAAAGGTTGGAGGCCTGGAGCTCACTGCAGAGTCCTGTGCAAGTTTACATCAGGAGGCCACAGCATCTGCTATGAAAGGCTAGCAGGTCTTTTTGGAAGCCAGAAGATGGATGCCCAAGGTGGAGGTCAAGATTAAAGCTCCTCCAAAGAAACCGAAGTGACACTTCCTTCTTCTTTCCCTTTTTATTCCATTCAGGCTCCACATCTATTGGTTGGTGTCATTCATATCCAAGATGAAACTTCCTTCTTCAGTAAATCCCTTCAACGACACCAGAACTGTGCTAATCTAATTGACTGGGTGGGGATGGAAGAGCTTGGAAGAAACAGGGGACAGAGTAGGAACACAAGAACCTATTGCTACGCCTACAGGTGGGGGAGCAAGAGGAGGAGGAAGAGTTTCCAGAACCCAAAACTCCAGTGAAGGTTTCAACACACAGAAAAGCTATACCTATTGCCAGAAATCCCACAGAAAGCAGAGAGGGAAAGAATACTCTGGGTCTCCCTCCACCCCCTTTAATATCTTGTTCATTGTTCTCATTGATTAAAACCTACCCAGATGCTGGCAAATATAGTTCTGTGTATACAGAGCAAGGGAAGGAGGGATGGATGTGAGTATGGAAAGGTCCCTGACCAGCATAGCTATTCTGGTGCATCTGTGCATTTGTTTCCTGAAACAAACAGGTCATGATGGTCAAGGAGTCCAAGAAAATAAATTAGTCATAACAGGACTGGACATAGTTACTTCAGTGCAAATTCTAGAAACTGGTGCCATCAGTTTCCAATAGCTGTGATATTAGCCAATATCCTCCAGATGAAACACCACTATCTAGAGATACAGAGAGACAGATGATAGGCCCACAGGTATTGATATTGAGAGCAATACAGATATGTAAGGGAGATTTATTACAGGAAGTGGCTGACATGAGGTGGCCCAGAAGTCTCACAATACACATGTGCAAGCTGGAGAGCATAAAAGCTGGTGCGATATTTTAGTCCAAGCCCCAAGGCCTGATATTCAGGGGAGTTGATAATGTAACCACCAGTCCGAGGCAAAGTCCTGAGAATCAGGAACACCAGTGTCCAACAGCAGGAGAACACAGGTGTTTCAAACCAAGCAGAGAGGGTGAAATCACCCTCTGCTTTTCTTTTTGTTCTAACGGGGCTCTCAATAGATTGAATGAAGCCCACCCACAATGGGAAGGGTAAACTGCCACACTCAGCCCACTGATTCAAATGTCCGTGTCTTTCAGAAACACCCTTACACACGTTCCAGAAGTGATGCCTTACCAGCTATCTGCGCATCTTTTGGCCTTGTCAAGTTGATACATTAAATGAATCATCTGTGTATAGTTAACTTTCTTGATTATAAGTCCCTTTTCATCCCCTTCCCTTCCCGCACGCCCCATCTCTCTCCTCTCCTCGTGCAGGACACAGACTACTAAACAGCCTTCAGATCTTTAGCTGGTAGGCCTCCTCACTGGACTCTGGTAGGTGACTCTTTAACCACTGTTGATGCAGTGTGTCTCATTCTCTGCACTCTCCTCTCTATTGAGTGACTATAGATGTCTCTTCTGGGGTGAAAACGATCCAGAGTGGATTGCTGACTCGCCTCAGCACATTATCAAGAGTTCTAGAATTGGAACCCAAAGCTCCTGACTCCTGGCCCAGGGACCAGACCAACTGCACCATGTGGTCTTTTGTGGCTATAAAAAGATCCATCTGGAGAGAGCCTCCTGCAAAGTTTGCTGAAATGAGCTGGGCAACAGCACTGGGCCTTAACTGGGCAGCATGCCACCTGTCACAAGATAGGCGAGCGACTCTCCAGGGGGCAGGAAGGGAGAGGACACTTCAAGGAGGAGCTGGAGGAGGCAGCTTTTTACTGTGGATGCCCCATGTTCAGATGAAGACATGACACATTGTGTCTGTATTTTAGTTTAATCTCTCACAAGTTGAGAAAAATTTCTTTCTCAGTTGCATAACTATTTATAGCATTGGTCAATCTTCTTTGTATAAATACTTCCCCAATATCTATTTTCAGCTACCAACAAGAGGTCACTGGACATAAAATTGAAAAGATATGTGTACAAGTGAACTGGTTAAAGCAGGTTCTAGCTGGCTGCTGCCCTAACCTCACTCCTTCCTCCACAATAACTTCATCACTGGGTAAGGACTCGCCACTCATACTGAGTGTGAATTTCCCATTCAGCTTGTCATGTGTGGTTCCCCACCTCAGTGGATTAAATTCTGATTTGATGAACAAAGTGGGCTTAGCTATTTTCTTCTTTAAGCTATGCCTAGCAATCGACAGGGCCATCCTCATAGGCACCAGGAACACCACACAACATCTGCTGCAGTTTAGGGGTGGACAGCATGGTCATCCCTGGATTTAAATTCTTGGCCTAACTAATCTGCACACGTAGAAGTGATCTATTTTCTCTGCACCTGGGTTTCCTCCTCTAACTAATGAGAATACTGATGATGTAGACCTCACAGGTGATGTGCTAGTCAGCCTTCTGTTACTGTGACAAATACCTGAGATAATCAGCTTGGAAAAGGAAAAGATTGTTTGGGCTTATGGTTTTTCAGGTTTCATTTCATGGTTGGTTGGTGAGATGGTTGATCGCAATAGGTCAACTTGACTAAGAACTCCCTAGGAGATTAGTAAGTTTTAGGTGTCTCTGTGGATAGGAAACATGGAGGTTAGCAAACTGAGGTGACAGGGAAGACCCGCCTCAGCTACGCGTGGCACCAACCAGTAGGCTATGGCATGGACAAAAGGAAAAGGGAAGAAAAAGTGTCCCCTCTTTTGTAGGCGCTCCATCCTTGGTGATTGACTTTGGGGTTGACCTCCAGTTTCTTCAGTCTTCCAGTACAGACTTCTCAGCTCCCCAGTGTAGACTCCTCAGCCTCCCAGTTCAGACCTTCAGTGACTCTCAGTGAGTTTCTAGTCTTTGTTGCATCTCTGACTCTCCAGGGCACAGAGAGACATTTTGGATTCTTTCACCTCTGATTCCACAGATGGTCATTCTTGACACTTCCTCGACTTCTGATCTGTGTGTTTACCGCCTAAACCCTTTGTATAAGTAAACCTGTATTTTATATTGATTCTGTTACTGTAGGGAGCCCTGACTATCACGGTGGCTCATTGGCTTTGGGCCTGTCATGACGCCTGCTATGGTGAGACTGTGTAGTGGAGGAAAGCATCACCTCATGGTAGCAGAAAAGTAAAGTGAGACAAGAAAGGGCAGACTGGGGTCTCAAAGTCCTCTTCAAGGTCATGCTCTCAGTGACCTACATTCTTTCCATTAGGACCCACTTTTTTTTTTGAGACAGGGTCTTGTTATGCAGTTCAGGCTGCCTTGAGCTCACTTTGTATCCCAGGCTGATCTCGAACTCACAACAATCCTCCTGCCTCAGCCTCCCAAGTGCTGGGATTACAGGCGTGAGCCACCACGCCCGGCCAGGATCCACTTCTTAAATATTCCACCACCTCCCACTAGCACCTTGGGATGGGGACCAAGCTTTCACAGCATAGGCCTTAGGGACATTTCAGACCCAAACCCTACAGGTGGTCAGAAGGACTAAATTAACAGATATAAAGCCTTTGAAACAGTGCCTCAGAAAAGTGGTCTTGGATAAGTGTTAAACAGCATCACTGCTGTGTGCTGGTAGGTCCGCAGTGCACCTGTTAACAGATGGGGAACCTGCAGCAGGGGTCATCTTTCCCTTGGGACATCCTCAGGCCTAGAGCTCACCGACAAAGCCCTTGTAGAACGATCAGCTCATTTCAGGGGAAGGATGTAGAGGGCATTTAACTGAAGCCGACACCCTGTGAGTGAATGTTTTCTATTGCATTCTGCTTAAACACCTCCAGGAGTAGGAACTGTTATTCTCAAAGCTGTTCATCCCTTGTTCAGTCATCTCGTGTTTGTAGGCTGGTCCCTTTCCATGCTGAACCCAAATCAGCCTCCTAGCAATGCGTGGCTCCTTGATCCAGCGTGGCTGTGCCGGAATCCTGTGGGAAAGCTGCATCACGCTCTTGCCTGAAGAGAATCCAATGTGTGCTCTGAGCATCGCAGCAGTGGCCACCAGCTGTGCCGGCGGGTCAGCTCTTGGTGCGGCCTGTGCTCCTGACTAAAAGCCAGGTGCTGAAGAAGCCTGGTAGCTGAAGACCTCAGCCCCCAGGGCAACTAGATGGTCCGGTCCACTCACATTCCAGCTTTGTGTTGCTCACTATGGTCACCCCTGGGGGTTGCACAGAGAGGCCCCCAGGTGTTCCTGATCGCTGGAGGGACGTGCACTCTTATTAGCTGACCCGTGAGGAGTGCATACTGTAAGGATGAAGGGAACCTCCAAACAATACAGAGTAAAAGGCCTAAACATAAGAGAGCGGGAGGGTGATTCTTGGTGTGACAGCTCCAAATATTTGAAGACACTGCTCTGATCGATGGAAGGTGTTTCTTCCAAATGGATTCTACAGGAAATAAGACAGTATTCATGCTGAGTTTGGACAAGCATCAAACTGAGTTCAAATCCTTGAAACCTCTACTTGCAGTCAGTGTGGCAGGGGTGAGTCCCCTTTCACTTTTAAAGGTCATTTTTCTCAAGGGTAAGTCTGGAATAATAATAGTTTATACTGCATGAAGTTGTTGGGAAAATGAAATATATGCGTCAAGACAGATCTGGGTGCCCGGTAGCATCCTGTCCTCACACTCACGTTCTAGACATAGATACTTGTGGCCTCTGTTCAATATGTTGCTTCAAGTGACACGCTGTGATGTCTGAGTGCACACTGGCATTTTTATTTTACCTAGCTGATTCCCAGTTTTTCTAGACCATTTACTTTTTTCTCTTCTATATCTGTATCCAGTGCCCGGGGTAGACAAAGGTTCTAATAAAGAGATAGTGGATTAATGAAACAAAACAACAGTGTATGAGCAATTTAACCCACATGCTCACCATTGCGTGTATGCAGCATGAAATGTCAGATCTCCTAAAACAAAATCTTCCCTGTTCAGACCATTCAGCACCCACAATGGAATCCGCTCTCAATTGTTTTTCCTTCTGCAAGCCCTCGGAGGGACTCTGGGTGGACAGGAAGCCGCAGGCAGTTTTTCTGAAAAGCCAGAGAAGGAGCAGCCCGTGCTGTGCATACTCCTGATGGAAACATGAATGATGAATACAGAAGGGGCTGGCGTTTGTCTCCAGGAACCCAGGAGATGCAGCCAGCAGCTGCTCTCCAAACACTCAAGGACGAGCCAAGCAGAACTCATTCACCAGGCGTTCCTTCCTCACCCCACACACCATCAACCAGAGAAGCAGACCTCACTGAGGACTTGGACGCACTCTACCATCGCGTGTGTCAAGGTTTGCTTCCAGTGGACTCTTCTTTAAGACTAAAGGCAAGTCCATGGTGTAGCATTGACTAGAGAAAGAATTCAGAGAATTAAGGCAGTGCTCACTCAAAGGTCTCAGACCAAAAACCAAAAAATAGAAACTAAAATAAAAGTACCTTCTGGAGGGCAGGCCTTGGCAACTGAAACAAGAGGAGTTTTGTTTGTGCTCAGAGTATCCATTCAGTCAAATGCCATGAATAGCTACCACACACCCACCAAGTCACCCATGCCAGGTTTGGGGCCTGCGGTGACAGAAGTGGAAGAAGGTCTCTTTTATGTAGTGAGGAGACAAGGGGCTGACTGGGGTACACACCTCTGGGCCTGCCCCTTGGAGGTAGAAAACCCAGCCTCCTGCCCTGAATTCTCTCCTGGCCACCTGCTCATCCCTCCTGGGCTGGATGCTGAGCTGTCACTTAGATGGTGTGTCGTCAAATAGTGTCTGCCACCTATTTAATTTGCACATCCTAACTGCCCTGCAGATCTCACTCCGGCTGTGTCCGGGACTGTGCTACAAATGGCTCTCCATGAGTGACTTTGCTCCATACCAGCTGTTGGGTTCCAGGAGGCTGAACTGAACCTGCTGTGCGAGCTCTGACCTGGCTCCTGCATGTACCTTATTCTCCCAGGTGCTGTCCTGGCAGGAGCCAGCCTCCGTCATCTGTGCTTCAGGCTGCCTGGCGGCTGTGAAATGATGACCAGCACATGACCAGCAGCCTCAGGCTCCTGCTTGCTGGGCAGAGTAGAAAGTGGATTGAAAGGGACTAAAGGCTGACAGACGCATAGTAGCTGTCCGGTTCCCTGAAGACTGTGTCAGGCTTTGATGAAAGTCCTGGGCTTGGGGTTTGCTGGTCTCATGGTATGCAACTCGCTCATGCTCTCTGAGCCTCGGTTTCCTCCTTCCTGTGATGGGGCCGCAGTTAGGATCAAATGGGACAACACATGTGATCTCTTCTGAGAAATGAAGAGGGTACAGCTCAGCGTGTGAGCGGCTGGCTGCACTTTGCCCTCAGCTGGCTGATCTGGAGTCAGAGGCTAAATCCTTGCGTGGGTCTGAGCACCAGCACTAAGGGACAGGTGGCAAAGACTCACTCACTTGATAAATAAAGAAGTTCCAGGAAAAGCATGTGCAGTTGACAGCTGGGTTCTGGGGACCACCTGGGTCCGTGGTGACTGGCAGGGCATTTCCAGAATACCTGGTCATGGGGCAGGCTGAGAAATGGAGATGGAATGTGAATGGGCTGAGGAGATATATTTCTTCCATCTCTCCTGCCTGGGTGTTTCCAATGTGTGCCACGGAGAGCCCCTTGAGGGCTCCCTGCAAGAGTACTAACATATGCAACCAGGCATGGTGGTACAAGCCTGTGATTCTAGGATTCTGGGAGACCGAGGCAGGAGGATGGCAAGTTCAAGCCCAGACTGAGCAACTTAGTAAGACTGTGTCTCAAAAAATGAAATGATGCATGGGAACATATTTCAGTGCAAAGGCTTTGGGTTCAGTGTTTAGTCACACACACACACACACACACACACACACAGACACACACACACGGTAATTCATTACAGCTGAGAGCAAACTGCAGCTGGCCCCTCACATTCTGAGCCTCATCCTCTGTTCTCAGAAGCACTCTCCTGCTGGGGCACCATCACACAAAGGAGGAAACTGAGGCTCCCAGAGCACGAGCAGGGTGCATACCCTGAGACCAGCAAACCCCGAACCCTGACACAGTTTTCAGGACACTGGACACCTACTCTGCCTCTGGCCGGCCCTTTGTTCCTGTTCATTCCTCTTTGCACCCTGCCCAGCAAGCAGGAGCCTGTCTGCTTTGAAAGGAAAGCAAGCCCTCCAGGAAGCACTTTGGCCGACATGAGACAGGGACCAGGCGGCCCGCAAGCCTCCCATGCAGTTTCCCTGGGGACCTGGTGCCGGGAGACAACAAAGACCCCAGAGTCAAGTGCCTTTCAGGAACCCACAGCAGCTCAACAAAGAGCCGAGCCCAGAGCTGAAGGCTGCCGCTCAGGATCCGGGGCTGGGTTAAGGTTTAATTGTCGCAGCTTTGACATCAAACAAGACTGTAACAAGAGGCCTGGCGGGTGATTTAGAAGCAGCTGTAATATTTAGTAGAACAAAGTGTTGAAAGAGGAGGCCTGGGACCTCCAAGTGCCCCGGTGAGCGGCATCAAAGCCTGCAGCCGGTGTAGATCCAGGTTGACCCTATATTTAGATGCAGGTTCGTAGGTACAGGCTCAGCCTGCTCCCCTCTCTGCGCCCACCATCTCCACGGGCACCGTGAACTGCACCGTGACTGGCTGTGCACGCGGGATCATTCTGCCCTTTCAGCAGCTCATCCTCTGCAGGTGGCCCTGCTGTGGCCGATCCAGGAGTAAAGGGGCCCCCTGACCCCCAACGGCAGCCACACTAATCGCAGGCCTATGGCCCAAGTGGTAACCAGAGAGGCCGGGACATAAAGCCTGTAGATTCCCTCAGGGAGCTCTGTGAGCAGAGACAAAAGGACCCACAGACAGAGGAGAGTCTCTGCAGATGGGCCATCCAGGAGGAGCAGGAGAGTGACCCTCGGATGCCTCTTCACTTGCAGGGTTCCGGGTGGGAGGGAGCTGGATCACCGGGGAGCCCTCCTCATCTCTGCCCTTCCTGCTTCTGAGCATGGAAGAAACCAGAGTGTCCTACAATTAGAACAGGACCTTCCTCCCTGCCACTGGCCGGGGCTCCGCTACTGCTGTCCACGTAGCTCTGCTAACATCTCTCCGTCCTTACCAATTTTTTTTCATCAAGGCTAATTAGTATCCTGGTGGAAGGCAGAGGAAGTGGAGCTCTGAGCCTCTTGCATGGCAAGGGCTGGATGGCAATTATACCGCGCTGGGTTATACTGCGGTGAGGACAGCAGAACCTGAGAAAGGACATTGTCAGGAAAGAACTCGGGGTCACTGTGGGCAGTTGTGAAAGTTGTGCACTGAACAACACTGGGAGCGTCATTTACTTGTGAGTCTCTGTTTAGATCTGTGCAAATGGCATGCCGGCGCCCTGGGAACCCAGGCTGGTGAGCTGTTTATGGCTCTGAGCATAAAGGCACAAGAAGCTACCTGATTCTAGGCATGGCATACCCTGGTCCAGCCGCCCTGGTGCCCTGTGTCTTGGGAGGAAGAGGACTTCGTACTGGTTTGAATTCACAGAGCCACGATACCATGCATGCTTAGAATCAGGACGCTGCAGGTAAGTTTTGTATGGAAAACAGCATTCTCACCCTGTTCTGGGCAACTGGACCTAAGAAAGTTTTCCTGGGAGCCAGCAGGAGCAAACAGCGGCTGCTGCCACTGCTCAGGGAGGGCAGTGAGAGGTCTTCTGGGAGGCCCTGATACAGGGCAGAGCAGCAGGACATGGTCCACAGGGGTCCCTGGGTCAGGGGCAGCAGTCATGGGGCCCCCGGTTCAGCCAGCTCTGTGCATTGTGGCAGGTGGCAGTGCCAGGTGCTGGTTCTGGCAGCAGCACCCAGCAGGTATGAGGGGCATCTCAAGGACAGTCAAGCAGCCACCAGCTAGAGGACCTGATGGAGTGCCCCTGGGCTGCCCATGTGGGTGGCATGGAAGCCCTCAGGGCCCCCAACAGTGGGAAGGAGAAGGAGAAGATCCTTGAGAGGTGACAGGGCCCTGAGGACCGGAGTCCTGGGAACCGTGCAACATGGCACCTGAGTCCCAAGGGCTGCTACCTTGGGCCTGTTGGTGGCATGTGTTCCCATCCATGTGGGGACAGGGAGGAACTACTGGGAAAGGCTCTGTCTTGGCGCTGGACCCAGACACACTGGGGGAAAAACAATGTGTTCACTGCTCCACAGAGTCACAGGAAGCTGGTGGAGTCACACAGGGCCGGCAGGACTGAAGCAGCTGGAGTCAGCTACAGATGGCATGGGCCAGGGTGCAGAGCACCGAGTCTCCATCAGCCACAGCATTTTCGCTGGGGTTGGATCTGTTCCTGGCTGAGAAGGAACCATAGGTCCCACTGAGAACCCCTGGCTCGGATGACAGGGCATTTATGCACCAAGCGATGACAATTTCCTGGGTTCTCAAGAAGGCCCAAATTTATCCAAAGGACCAGCAGCTGCCATGAGAGGAGTTAGCAAACAAGAGCATGGCTTGTTCTTTCTCAAATAATGCAGAGGAAAGAGAACCCCATGGTCTGTGAGATTTGCCTGCAAGAAAAGAGTGCAGTGTAGTTTTTTGGTGCAACAAGAAGAAATATACAGCATCGCAGGGGCGGGGTGCTCAGAGAATCAGCAAGTGCCGGACTCTGGCAGAAGGACAAACATACATTCTCAGAAAGCTCCAGGGGCCGCGACTGTCCACCAGATGTCCTTCCGGGGGGTCACTGAGAGTGACGTGCTTATATCAGTGTGGCTCTCACAGGGCCCTGAGTGAGCTCTCCAAGAGCATTGTCATAAAAGAGCAAGGCAACCCCAACCCTCAATCTAACTTCCTGTTTGGTGAGGCGATGGCTCCCTTTTCAAAGTGTCCCCAACCTTGAAATGTCATCTGTCATGGCATCCTCACCAGAGCTGAGCGACACCAGCTCCAGGACCTTGGACTGCAGAATTGTGAGCTCACAAAACCCATGTTCTGTGTAAAGTTACTCAGCCTCGGGGATTCCTTGTGGCACTAGAAGATATATTAATAGGGACCCACTCTGCTGTGTGTGGTGTGTTCCACATGAATCAAACTCTGAAAGTCACACGTGAGATTTAAAAATAATGATAGTAGCTGAGACCCAGATAGCATTGACCCTTGCAGGTATGCACTTTCCAGAAGCCCCACGGATATTGCATCTGAACCAAAGAAGGAAAATAAGGAGGAGCAAACTCTGGTTGGCCATAGTCAGGGGATCATAAAAAATTATGGTGCTATTTGTAATCAACACATCCTTAGGAAATGTCAGACTAGCAGTGTTATCCACTGGTGTCCTGGAACTGACAATGGACCAGACTTTATTACATCTTTTCTTTTGCCATGTCACTTAATTGTTTCTTACCCTGTGAGACAAGACTGCTGTCAGGGGTTCAAATCCCTGTGCACAGCTCCACCGTCTGTGACTTTACTAGACCCTTCTCACATATTACAGGTGCTACTATCTTTATGTTATTATGTGTTGCCATAAATACTAATCTAATAGAATGCATTGTAGAATGCTATTAACCATTTTTATCATGTATGTCCTCCATCAACAGAGGCTAAATAAATCTAATTCTTATTATAAATTTATAACTTTATAAATATAGAGATAAAAGAGACTTAACTCCTGTGCTAGCTACTCAGCCCCCACCACAGAGGCACTAAGCCACTCACCAGCTCCCCTGCCAGCACCACCACACAGAGGAGTTAAGGCCCTAAGCCCTGACCTTGGGACCAGAACTGGCAGGGAAAGCTCGGAGTCTTAGTTGGCTGTGGCATCTTCACCTGGGTTGGGTTTGCCCCTGGATGGCAGGAAGGCAACTTAGGTTCTGGAGGATCTTCTCGGAGGTTACATCCTCAGCATGGCCATAGAAATAATCAGGAGGAGAATAAACCCACCTGCTAAACAGCTCAGAACACCCGGCTCAGCTGACGGGATGTTTATTTATTATGCCAAGCGTGTTGACATTTTCCAGGTTTTGGAGGAGACCCAAGTAGAGGAATCTAAAGTCACCTAAATGATGCACTGGATACTATAAGAAGAGAGACTGTACCAAAACACAAAACACAGCAGCCCCTTCCGTCTGGAATAACTCAGGCTGCAAGGGAAAGCCATGCAACTGGTGAGACTGATCTGAAGGAAAGGAGAGAGGTATAAAGCACAAGAAGACAAAAACATACAGAATCATCATGACAAGTGGCACCTCGACAGCCAGGATTCGTGGGACTTCTGTCACTCAGGACAGTGTTGCTTCACCATGAAACTGCACAGTGCCGCTGCTGTCCACGAGACTGTCTTCAAATGGGTCTGAGGGAAGGGATCAAATGGGTCTGAGGGAAGGGATCAAATGGGTCTGAGGGAAGGGAAGAGAAGCCACAGATGTGCCGAGTGTTCAGCCCTGACCCAGGAGGCCCTAGGATCAGAGCGGGCCTTGATGTGCATTTACTCAGTAATTCTAAACTTCTGAACATTTTGGGCGTCTAACCAGCATACACCCCACCAACGCATCTCTTTCCTTCTCCCCTGTGTTGGTGTCTCCACCTCAATGTCTCTGAGATCACTAGTGGAGCTGAAACGGTCTTCAGGTGGTTAAGGCCTGCGGTTTTCCTTCTCCTGTCTGAGTTCTCGGCCCATTTTGGACGTTCCTGTTACCATATTGATTTTAAGGATCTTAAGGCTATGATATATATAGTCACAGATGTTGTCATTATTTTCCTGGTTCAGACTTTGCCCTTTAAAACAGATTGTAGGGAGTTTTAAAAATTCAACTTACATGTAATAAAATGCAGTCATTCAAACTGTAAAGTTTGATAAGCTCTGTAAAATATGTGCACCTGTGTTACCACTGGCACCACCAAACTTCAGAACATTTTCTCCCCCCAGGAAATTCCTTCGCTCCTCTTTGTAGTTTATTTCACCCTGCTCCTGAGCCCAGATAACATTTATACTTTTTTATACTTTTTCTATCATTATGAAGTAAAGTAGTCTAGACTTTTGATACACAACACCTATTTTCAGCTTTTTATTAGTCAATCTAAATGTTTTTCCTTTCACTGTGTTTACTTAAAAGCAACAGTTTCTTTAGACATGGCAAAGCCCATATCAAAGAACACAGAAACATATCCTTATATTTTCTTCTACTAATTTTTACACTTAACTTTCAGTTTCCTGGGATTTATTTTACCACATATTATAAAGGATTGATCATTGTTTCTCAAAAGCTCATCAATGATCTAGTATCATCTCACTAATTTGTGCATATGCATGTACACACACACACACCTGGGTCTGTTTCTGTTACCTCTTTTGACCTGAAATTGTCTCTAACTTTTCTCATGGCAATGGTTTTACAGCCCTTCTGAATAATACACAATGCACACACCTCCTCCCTACAGCAAACGCTTACCTTCTTTTCCACATCTGCTTGGCAGATTTTGCTCGTGTATTCTTCCCAATGAATTTTAGAATCACTTTATCAGGTTCTATAAAAAAAATTGCTGGGAAAAGAAAATGCACTGTTTTTAATTACTATTTATGCTTTTATTTCCTTAAATCTCATTTATGCAGGTAAGCAACATACTTCCTAAAGAAAATGGTCATTTCGTCTATAATATGTGTTGTCACCTCTACAATCCCTGCCATACGGAAGATGCCTAATAAGTGTGTGCTGACATAGCAACCACTGCAAGGAATCTATGTTACCAGAGACTTTTAAGGAATAAATATTTTTAAGCTGTCTCTCAAAAGGAAGTAGGAGTGTATACTGCACATCAAATTTCAACAGGTGTTTCCAACAAAGACAAGTGAATTTAAAAAAAAATTGAAATGTCCATCAACAGATAAAGGTTCCTACACAAAATCAATTAGCAAATCCAATTTAAGTTTAATGTCCAAAATGCCACACAAGGTCTTTTTTCTGTACTTGGCTTTGATTATTATGTTAAATATTATTAAGTCTAGATAAGACATAACTCAACTCAGACTTTGCATTATTCTGCACTGTGTGTGTGTGCTTTCAGAGAAACTTGGTGAGGTGGATTTCTGTTATGTGAAGGGCCCCTTACTCAAATCTTTAACAATGAAATCTTAAGAAGAGTGAACTAAGCCTGTTACCATACGATGAACAGCAAGGAATTCCCAAGCATCACCCGGTAGCATGTGGTAAGCACATGCTTATTTACTGAAAATCACAGGAAGTTGTGCTCAGGGCAAATTTATGCTGACAAAAGATACGACATAGACAGAAAAGTACTGCTGGGGTGACAGGAAAGCAAAAGCTCTGCACATAGAATCAGCCTTGGCCCCTGACAAATCAGGGCTCTGGAATTTAAGAGTCTGCGCCTGTGCCCAGGTGCACCCCTGAATCTCTAGGAGAGACCTGCAGGAGTGACTGACAAGGTGCTGTGTCACCTTGGGATTTCAACATGCATGCTTGTCCCAGAATTCCCTCTGATCTTAATCCTACATGCGTGACATGTAGGACATATTTGTGAACACTTAAAAAGGTGGGAGAGGGCGAAGGTAACTGAAGGTCAGGCTGGGAGAACACCAGAAATCACCTGGGTTTCTGTTGTTTTATTTTCTTCCTCTCTTAGGACAGTGGAAGGAGGATTGGCTGTAAAATGCTGTTTAAAATCCAGTGGGTGAAAGGGCGTGCGTGAGCCCCTCAGCGCCTCAGGTTTCTGACTGTGCTGCATCCACCAGGTGGATTCACAGGCCTGACATTTTCACTCTGCATGGATCTGACTCTCAGAAGATTCAATGTGGCTGGAACCGGAAGTGCCCTTGGAGCACCACCTCCTTCCTTTAACAGAAAGGAAACTGAGACACAGGAAAGCAAGACCAAGGCCATGTGGTTTGTTGATGGCAGAGCTGGGCCCAGAATCCACTGCACTCCTTCTCACCCCGTGGTATTTCCATTGCATTAGGCTGTGAGATTGCAAATCTCTTGCTCTTTTCAAGACCCAGCTAACTTGAAGTTACTTTTTAGATGCTGGCCTTGTACATTGCTTGCCCTTGATTTCAGAGGTCGAGTGATGTGCCATCAACCAAACTAACAAGGATCCTAAAACTCCACAATGATGAGACTTTTCTTTTTCTTAAAGGTTAAAAATATATATATATATATATATATATATATATATATATATATATATAGAAAAATAGAATATATATATATATATATATATATATATATATATATATATATATATAGCAACCCACTGAAACTACCGAGGTTTCATATAACGGCTAAATAAATGAAAAGAGGCAGGAAGAGGGGAAATGTGGCACCAGGCATCAAGGGAGAAGTGACTTTCAATGGACTTGATGATGTCCTGAGCCATCAGGCCAGCGTAGGTGGGTAAATGGGGGTGGGGGGCTGCTGGAGGGGAGGAGAGAATGACGGATAAGAAGGACCCTCTGCACTTCTCAGGGTCTCATGAGCCACTGCAACAGTGGCGATATCTGCTGGGCTACACCGCGCATCTAGGCAGTTCCTGTATTATGCAGACTACAGCTTTATGGCTAGAGAACAAATGGTCTCAACCTGCAATGCCTCCAGTCTGAGGCAGCGGAGCCCCATGGCTGTCTGACCTGAGACCATCCACTGCCTTCAGCCAGGGGAAGTGAGTTACAGAAGATGAATGACAGGCAGGTGACCCAGTGCTCTTGGCATTTAGTAGAGCAAGACAGTTCATAGATCCAGGCATCACTCCTCAAGTAGATGGGAAATACTTTCAGTCTCACTTTTAGAAAAATAAATAGGAAAATCTCAAGATAGAGAGGGGCATCCAAGCCATGAGGATAAGTATGGGGAAGCTCTGAAACGTTGGACACACTCAGTGTCCTGACCCTTGAATACTTGTCAGTTGGACAAGGCTCATTTTACCTGCTTTTATTTTTTTACAGATCGGCATTAAGAGAGTATTTCCTCACAGGAACAAAACTAGCAAACACATGTAGAGGTTATCTCCTTGAAAATACCTTCTTGGTCATGTCTAAATTATTTAGTTAGAAACATTGCAATGAATGGTTTTTGTTAAAGCAAGGTAGAAACAATTTGAGATAGATTGTAAAACAATACATATTCTGGAAAATAATGTAACTCTCCTTATAACTCTCAAAGTAGGTAAATATTTCTCAAACAGGATGCATGGAATCACCGACTGCAAGGAAAGTCATTATTTGAATGCAGTAAAATGAAGAACTTTTGATGAATAAAAGGTATTATTAGAAGAGATTTGAAAAAACACAAGCTATGGAGCTAGACACAGTGGCACTGGCCACTTAGCCCAGATACTTGAAAGGCCAGGACTGAGTGCCCAACCTGGGAAACTTAGTGCACCCCCCATCTCAAAATAAAAATAAAATTAAATTTAAAAAATTAAAAAGCTAGGGATGTAGCTCAATACTAAGGCTCTGGGTTCAATTCCAGTGTGTGGTATGGAGTATGTGTGGGAGAGGAACATACAGAATGGGAGAAAATAATTGTTATTGATTTATACAACAAAAGATTTATCCCCAGAATACATAAAGCATTCTTATAAGCCAATAGGAAAAAGATAGTGCTTCATATGTGTTATGGTTTGAGTCTGGATGTCCCCCCAAAGCCTCATGCAGTCATGGAGGCGGGCTTCTAGAGTTTGTGAATGATTCATGGTCCAATGCTGAGATTATGGGTGTGAGTGCTACACCCAACTGGGTGTGGCCTACACACAATATAAGGGTCAGAAAGAATCTCCTATCCATGTGCCTCCCATTTTCCTCCTGTTGGTTGTGCTGTTTTCTGCTGCCACAAACTATTGCCCTCTGCTTTGTGCCTTGGAATCAGCTGATTATAAACTGAAACCTCCCACAAACAGTGAGCTGGATAAACCTTTCCTTCCTTAACTTTGAGTGTCAGGTATTTTGTCTCAGCAACAAGAGAAAAGTAAGAAGACAATGTGGAATTCAGTCTTCTTTACAATAAATGTGAAAAAAGAAAGACAACGTATGTATTCATTAAGCATTGCAAGCATGTATTAAAAAATTAAAAAAAGAAAAGAAAAAGGAAACATCCCACACAGATTATTGTAACATCTGGAATTTTTAGCATTTGTAGGAAGTCCTTTTTTTCAGTCTGGTAGGAAGGGTCTGCTGGCTTGCAGTTCTTACTTCATTTTTAGTAATTGTTATGTTTTGTTTTCATATTTATCTTTTACTCATTTTTAATGGTTATCTTCAAACTGAAATAATATCTGTAACTTATTTATGGAATACAGAACTATACTGATACACATATAGAGACATTTAATAGTAATTAATTTTGTAAGAATAAACAAATATTTCACTTACATTGGAATTTGTCATAGTAGAAAATTCAAAAATTAATTTAAGGCTCTGATTAGAGTATACATCCTCCTATTTGACTTCTACATGTAAAACAATGCTGAAAAAACTCTCAGCTGTACTCAGTATTTTAAACTATAGTTAACTTTGAAAATTTTATCTAATAAAGCATTGTGGTTTAATTTTAAAAAGAAGTAAAAGATTTGAACAGATGTTTCATCAGGGAGGACATCTAAACAGCCAGAAACATATGAGAAGGTGTTCAGCTTTATTGTTCATCAGGGAAATGCGAATAAAAACTCCAGCGAGGTGGCATTGCACACCCGCAAGAATGGCAAACGAGCAAGACAAACTTACCAGCTGTTAGGGAGGGCACAGTCATGGGAACCCTAGATGCTGCTGGTGAGCATATGACCTCGTACAGTCTCTTTGGAAACTCCCCTGCTTCTGTCTTACTCTGCTTGGGTTCCTGTAACACATTTTCACAGACTGGCTTATAAATGCCAGAAATGCATTTCTCACAGTTCTGGAGCCGGAGAGTCTTAGATCTAGGCACCAGCAAGGTTGGCTGCTGGTGAGGGCTCCTTCCTGGCTCACAGTCAGCCATCTTCTCACCATGGCCTCCACAGAGATAGAGGCATGGGAGCCCCAGGGCCTCTTTTGTGAGGAGGACAATTCCATTCCTCAGAAACCTACCCTAACGACCAATCATCTCCCAGTGATCTCCCATCCCAATACCATCTGTCAAGATGTCAATGTGTAAATTCAGAGAGAACACAAATATTCAGTCCCTAGTAGGTTCTATCTCTTAACTTGGAGTGCAAGAGTTGGCTTTTTGCTGCTGTGATAAAGTACCTGGGGAAGTCAATTTAAAAGAAGACAGCACTAGATGACAAACCAATCACAAGGGCTAGATTCAGCCGCATACGTATTACATGAAGTCTGGGGGGAGGTGCGCAAAGGGATACATAATCTATAACATTCCACCCCCCCAGGGGTGTGTGGTAGGGCAAAGTGGCTCAGTTCATGGGGAGCAGAGAGATGAAAAACCTGAGATACAGTCCCTAAGGTCATCTCCCCATTACTCACTCCCTCTAACTAGGTCATGCCTCCTTTTCCATCACCTCCCAATAATGCCATGAAATTATGATCTCATTGCTAAATTAGCCCAATGACAACATTGGAGTCCTCATGATCCAGTCACTTTTCTGAAGCCCACTAGCAACTAAACCTTCAACACAGGGAGACTTAGGGGAACATTCTGGATCCTGTGTTGCAACAGCTGTAAGAATGGTCATAGAAGCATTCATTGTGCCAAGAAGAGTACTCACTGTAGGTCCACACCAAGAGCAATGCAAATATCTACCAACAACAAATTAAATAACTGTTTTGCAGTCGCCCAATAGAATACGACCCAGCAACAAAAAGGACCAAACTATCCTTAGGTTGACACTGGGAAAGCTCTTGAACTATGACTTGAACAAGAAGAACAAAGTATGAAAGCAAACATGCTACATAGTTTCATTTATGTGTTCAAAAACAGGCACAACTTGTCTCTAAGGTAGTAGAAATAAGGGTCACAAGTGACCTTTCTCATGTGAGGATAGTGACTGGAAGGGAAGGAGGCGCGTCCCCAGGTGCTGATCATATTTTATTTTCTAGCATGGGTTGTATTACACAGCAATGTTCACTTTGTGAAAATTCACTGTGTTGCATATTTAGCATCTGTGTACTTTTCTGTAGTACTTATAGACTTCAATCAAAACTGTATCTAGAAAACTGCGGTGACGCAGCCTTGTGAATGAATTTAGGCTGCTGAACTGTGTATTTTGAAATGCTTAAAATAGTCAATTTTATGGTATGTTTACTTTATTACAGTTACCACTCTGGGTTTTTGTTTTGTTTTTTAAGAAGGAGCAAATCTTACTGGCACTTTGATTTCAAATTGCTGGTCCCCTAAGTTGGGAAATGTTGCCAAGCCCCATTCTATCACACAGTGCTATAGTGAAAGCGTTACCGCGATGCTTCTCAAAAGATGCAAGTATGCTTACCGCATCTCACTTCTGCTCACGGCCAAAGGAAGTGAGACTGACATACTGATATGATACCTGCACCCTTAAGCTCATGGCCACACTACTTACAATGACTAAGACGGAATCAACTTGGCCCTTGGTGGTGGATGAATGGATAAAGAAAATGCGGTACAAGCAATGGAATATTATTCAAGCTTGAAAAACAATTAAATCCTATCATGGGTAGCAAAGTAAAGGACACTAAAAGAGCTGGGTGCAGAAAGACAAATACTAAATGTCTTTGCTCATCTGTGGAAGCTAAAAATGTTGATCTCAAAGTACAAAAGAATAGAATAGTAATTAGAGAAATGACGAAGGGAAGAGGGTGTGGGGTCAGAGAGTAGAGATAACAAGTACTAAAACAATCTTAGACAGGAAGAATAAATTCTAATATTCTACAGTATGGAGATGAGTACAGCTCACAATAACCTGTCATAGTTCCATGAAAAACTATAAGATAGGAGCTCAAAGTCTCCAAACAAAGAAATGATATGGAGATCAAATCACTAATTACCCACATTTGACTCTATACATGATCTAAAATGCTACAGATTACTTCATAAATCTATATAATTATTATGGGTTAATTAAAAGAATAAAACTTAAAGGAGAAAATGTCACCAAGATGCTCATATCTAGTCCCACAGTAGTGGGCTCCCACATCAGTGTGTCTCAAGCTCCAGCTAGCTTCTCATACACATTCAGATTCAATGATTAGATTCAATGTTGCCCGTATGGGAAATTTGATTTGGTTCTCATCCAATTTAGTTTGTGTCCAGAATCTTAGAAAGAATTAAGTCCGTGCACGGAGGTACCACTGCATTTGCAACATGTCAACAAATATTATTTTTCCAATCAAAAAATCATCTACATTTAAATAAGGGAATTTTACTCCCTATATTACTGCCAATAGAAAAAAAAATATGGTACTCCCCTGGGGTACGGCCGTTCTGTGATCAGGTTAGCTCTTCCAGACAGTGAAATGAAATTCCAGATTTGTCAGAACTGGAGGGACTCTCCCTCCATCTGTGCCCACGACTCCCGCAGCACAGGGCCCATTGGTGCCTGCTGAGGCAGAGGTTTTGCCAGCCATTGTTTCCCTACCCCTGGGCGTGTCAGGTTGAACCACTGCCGGGGAGACGCACTGGTCATCCTCACAGATTGCACTGAGAGCTCACCCAGGGCTTGGACTGGGTCACAGTTCACCAGGCCACAGTCCCAGGCCTGCAGCAGGCCTTGCCAGCAGCATTCTTTAGAGTGCACATCATCGTCTGCAAGAAGCCTCAGGGAAGGCTCGCACAATGAGTCCAAGAGCCAATTCATCTTCCATCTGCCTTTCCCATCCCCAGCAAGTACTGGCCAAGTGCTATGCTCGAGCTGTTCTCAGTTGTTCTGAGAGAAGAGCTATTCTTTCCTAGTGTCTGTGATGGCTATGTATGTGCTGGGCAAGGACTCGACCACTGAGTCCTGCTGCAGTCCTACTGGGCATTGCAGAGGGCTTCAGAGGTTTCTGTTGAAGGGATAACATAGGGTGTGGATAGCTGCTGGAGAGAAATGGTAGAACACAGACAAAAGTAGATTCCCATGTTTTTGTTCCAGTCCTCTCTTTACTCTCTGTCTTTGATGGAAAGTTGGCAAGAAGAGCAGAGGCAGAGGAGGCTTAATTTCACCCCTCATGTTGACCAGTAGGTGCAGAAAAACTGCTCTCTCATTTGGTATCACAACACCCCTGGGATTACCTGTGCATATAGCACTTCTCCAAACCAGTTTTCTTCTGGGAAAGAACCTGTTGATTGCTTGTCTAATGTCTGTTCCTCTACTCCCTTCTCCTTCAGAGTGGAATCCAGATTTTGTTAGGGCTTCCCCTTTGCCTGTGTGAAAGGGAAGGCCCAGACAGGACTTGAGCCTCCATGCGCAGAGCAGATTCTGAGAGCTCTAATCCAACTGTGTCTTTCTTCTGATTCCCCACTCCACTGGCCAGACCAGGCATGGGTTTATGATGAGCAAAGTTTGGGAGCTGCCAAGAAATTCAGCGTTGTTGCTTGCAGCTGAGCAGCATTAAGGTTGCTGGAGTCGCCATCTTGCTGCTGTCTGGCTGCCATCTTGGAAATGAAGCCCACACTGAGTGGGAATGGTTGAGCAGAAAGAACCTGATCCATTCTGCTGTTAGAGAGCTAGTGGTTGGGTCAAGCAACTGCATACCCATCCGAGCCTTTTTTGATGAGAGAACCTATTCTTTTTTTTATAACATAAGCTTAGTTGACATAGGGTTTTCCCAGAACAGGCTCCAGAATGCAGAATGCAGAATGATAACAGAAGTTTGGCGAGCCAGTTTAGAAATTGTCCTGTAATTATTTAGTGAAATCAGGCCAGGACAGAAGCAAGACTGAGCTTCCACAAAATCTGGTCTGGGGCCTGGTCCATTCAACTTTCTTATGTGTACTAAGCATAAACAGGAGAATGGCAGACACACTGCACTATCATACATCTGCTCTGGGTGGGATGGGTGCCCCAATATTCATGTGCTAGAAACTTAATCCCTAAATTTGTATGTCAATAGTATCTGGAGCCAGGACTTTCAGGAGATGATTGGGTCATAAGGGCAGAATTAATACTAAAATGTGGATTAATCCATTCATGGGCTAAGGAGTTGGTAGCTTATAGGAGGGTGGTTTTGTTACAAAACCAAGCTCTCTCTGGCATGCTCTCTCCGTCTTTCCACATGAGACCCTCTGCCTTGTGATGCAGCAAGAAGGCCCTCAGCTGACTCCAGTACAGCGTACTTAGACTTCTCAGCCTCCAGAACTGGGAAACATATTTCTCTTTTTTATTAAGTTACCCCATCTCAAGTATTCAGTGATGACAACAGAACATAAACTAAGTCAGTATCTGTTTTACAGGAGGCTGCAGAACACATCTATGGAGTCGGATTAAATTGCTTCTCATCACTAAGATCACCTACTGTTTATGAATCTTTTTCTGCTCAACAAGCAAATTTATCAACTTGCTAGCTCTCATTTAAAACCCCTGTGGGGGAAAAATGAAATGATTCTCAACAGCTGTTGGAGGTAGAACACAAGCCACAGTACATCCTGGTAAGCACTGGGATACTCATATCCCGACTTCGGTCAGAAAAATGGCCACTAGGGATTCTTTCTCAGATTTCTGACTCAGTGAGACCCCCTGGGGTCCTGGAATCCATGTTTTTAGCAGTTTCCCCCAGGATGATCTTTCCATAGGTAATTCAGGGACCTTCTGTTGGGGAACATTGCTCTAAAGCACCCAGGACTGATGCTTGGCTGATCCAGCCAAGGGCAAAGAAAAGCCATTAATACTGAGTTTAAGATTCTATGGTTCCTCAAAACAGTTAACATTCATAGAATTAGATCAACATTGCATGACTATATCTGGTGATTCAACTAAGACTTTCAAAGATAACTGCAAAACAACAAAATTAGCTATCTCCCTACCACCTTGTTTTAAAAGCCTACATTGTTTTTGTTTTGGGCTCTTTGTTATAGTTATTTATTTGACCCTTGCATCTTATTTTTCTTATACTTTGTTGTGTTTTGTTTTTTCCTCTAATACAGAAAGGATAGATGTACATGTATAGGTTTACATATGCCTAGAAGTTCACCTAAAGAGTTTACAAGAATTGATTTTAGTATGTGTGATGGTATGAACAGCTACATTGAAGAAAACAAGACATCATGGTAGCCATTGTTGATTTCCTATCATTTTGTTTTGAAATCTAATAATGCTTTTGTTCTTGGTTTTGATTGTTTTAGTCTGTTTTCAACTAGTTGATTTCAATATGTGTGAAGGTATAGACAGCTATTTTGAAGAAAACAAAAGACATTATAGTAGCCGTTATTGATTTCCCACTGTCTGGTTTTGAAGACTCATAAGTCTCTCATTTTTTTATTGCTTTTATACTATTTTGTTTTGTATTAACTTATTGTGTGTGAAAGTATGGACAACTATTTCAAAGAAAACAAGAGATATATGGTAGCCACTGCTGATGTCCTGTTGTCCTGAAGTCCTGTGTTGTTTGTGTTGTTTTATACTCTGATCTGCTTTGTTCTGTTTTGTTTTTGATTTGCTTTGTTTTGCTTTATTCTTTAAAAAAAAAGATTCCATGGCTCCTTAGCCACCCGACCTTGACTCCTGGCTCTTAGTTTCCCCATATGTAACAAGACCAATAATACTTGGCTCTTCCAACTGTGAAAGGATGAAGAGTACTGTAGAACTGATGGTGTGCCTCAGCCTTACCAGTTTGTTTGCTGATGTTTTGATTCTGTGGATCTTCTTCCCGAAGTCCACAACTACATATGAACTTCCATGGTGAGTCTACCTTAATACAAAGAAAGAGACACTTGCCGCCACTTCCAGTGAGTTGGCACGATTTGCGGGCTGCAGGGAGGAGAACAAGAAGCCAGCCACCTCCAGCATGTGGGCTGTGAGACAAGAAAAGCCAAGGTTTTCCACCCTGACCCCCTCTCTCCCTACCACCCTACTGGGTAAAAGACTGGCTGATCTGGAGAAACACAGACTGTGATGAGAGCTAATGAGGTAAAATACAGCTTAATGCTTGTAGTGTTCAGTGTTTCCTGACTTTGCAGGTCTAAAGCTGGTGGTCTGATCACCTATTCAGGGGATAACAATACACAATATAGCATCTATGGGCAGCTCCTTCTGAAGGTGCTGGCCACTGTTAATTCCCTATTATCTTATTTTAAAGTCCTGCATCATTTTCATTGGGAGTTTTTTGGTTTGGTTTTATTCTGTTTTGTCTTGTTTGATTTTATTATATCTGATGGTATCGGCAGCTATTTCAAAGAACAAAATATATTAAGGGAGCCATTTTTGGATTTACTATTATCTTGTTTTGAAGTCCTGTATTGTGTACATTGTTTTGCTTTTATTGGTTCTGTTCTGTTCTGCTTTGTTTGATTTTCCTATGTCTGATGGTATGGGCAGCTATTTTGAAGACAGCAAGAGACATTATAGTATCCATTGTTCATTTCCTATTACCTTATTTTGAAGTACTGTATCACTCTTAGCCACCTGAACTTGACTCCTGGCTCTCCATGGAATCTTTTTTTTTAAAGAATAAAGCAAAACAAAGCAAATCAAAAACAAAACAAAACAAAGCAGATCAGAGTATAAAACAACACAAACAACACAGGACTTCAGGACAACAGGACATCAACAAGAAACTGTTTTGTTTCAGTTGGCTTTGTTCTGGGTTTTTGTTTGTTTGCTTGGTTTTATTCTCTTTAAAATAAAAACAATATTTAAAAAAGAAAGAAAGAAAAGAAGAAAAGAAAAGAGACACCCTCTGTTTTAAGCCTCCCTGCCAGTCCTTTGGGATCAGCCTCGTAAGTTTCCATAGCTGTCAGTTTCTGAATTTTGCTCCTAAGAAGCCAGAGATTCACGATAATTAAAGAAAATAGATTCTCCTGTGTAGGGACCAGCACATCTGCCTCTTTCTTTTCAGGAAAGGAGAGGAAGGAAGCTGACACAAGTCAGCCTCTAGCTCACTCTCAGGCAATCCATTCATTCATCATGTGTTAACACTTACCAGCTACCGAATTCTAGGCGATGGCTCTCAGTTTGCCTCTGGCTCCTCACGCCTTCTTTCCACATTTTAGCTTGCAGGAACTCACTGGAAATCTTGAGTCTAGAGGAAAATGAGGTGACAACTGGAGGTTTTTCTTTAACCTAAAGCTTTTCTCTCACTTCCCTTTCTGCAATTGTTTCTTCTCCGGTCAGCAGCCACCAGGGAAAGGCCCTTGTGTCTCTGGTTGTACAAAGGTCTGCTTGTGGCCTACACTTTCCCTGCTGTTCCTTGAGGGACCTGTGCCATGTGGGCACACTCAGGGTTGATGGTCCTGTATCTATAGTCACTTCCTAGTCACAGCACCCTGTGCTCTGCAATCCAAGCTGAGATGCCCAAAGGATGAGATTTTAAGTCATTAAAGACACTTCATTTGAACCTTAGAAACACTTTGGCTTTCAGAGTGTGCAGCAGAGCAATGTGGATTGTGCTGCTCAATCTTGGTGCACTCTCCGGCCTCAGCAGTGGACTCTGAGACAGCACCCGAGGCTTTCACAGTCTTCTACTCATCCCATCTGTCCTGATGTGGATGGGGAAGGAGGCTCCACTATGTGCGTCCTCCAAACCTGCTGCTTGGCCTCCAGTTTTCTCTGGTCTTCAGGAAAGGGAGGAAAATCCGTTTCTCCCTTGGTCAAATTCTCTAGGCAGAAAGAATTCTACTGTTTGTCCTCTGCCTCTTCCTCAGGCTCCTACATTCTGGGCCTTTGTGGGCAGGGCAATCTCCCACCTCTTCCACTCTTCTGTGCCTTTTCTGTCCTTCTTTGATGTCCCCACACTCCTTCACTGTGTTCAGAATTGGGCATCCTGCAACAGCAGGGTCTAGCTAACGCCCAAGGAGCAGTATTACTTCCAAGTGGTGGCTACACACAACGTACTTCTTTTAGAATTTCTTGGGATGCAGCTGGTCTGTGAGTAGAGAGCCCGCTTACAATTCCTGGAGCCGCAGCAAACACACCAGGAGAGGGGCTGGTCCCAGGCCTTGCCCGGCCGCGGAGTTTCACCCAGTGCTGAGCCTTAACGGGCAGGTCTGGGAAGATGCTGTGCCCGGCCTGTGCTCAGGGAGGCCCTGAAGACCTGGGATGTGCCCACAGAGGGACACGGCTCATCCAGCACTGTGCCTCGGCTCCCTTTCGGTGCTCACCGTGCCCCAGCACACCAGTGAGTTCACATCTTCAGAGTGGGCTGCACACTGCTCTGTGCCTGGGTCTCAGCTGCCCAGGTGTCACTGCCTCCGCTTCCTGGCTCCTTCAAGGCAATGTCCAAAACCCTTTCTGGAAGCCCTGAGCCTCAGGTTGTGTAGCAATTTACTTGCATGTTGCTCAACAAATTTTCAGTTGTGGTTGGTGATTCAGGAGCAGATTCCTTGACCCACAAGAGGAGTAGGGGGTGGGGGATCACCCGTCAGCAGCCAGGCAGCCTGCCACATGCTGTGCCTAAGGGTTCCATTCAGTCCTCACTGTTCTCTTCATCAGGCAGCCACTGACACACCCATTTTACAGATGAGACTTTCGAGGCAAAGGCAAAGAGGTGGAATTTGGATTTAAACTCAAGGGTGACTACAAAACCTGGGCTTCTGCAGTGACTGAATTTTGAATCTTTGATGCCTCTCTGCTTGGCAGATCACCTGGCACAGTGCTGTGTACATAAAGGATTCTCAAGAGATGTGTGCTAAGTGGAATGCCTGCCCTCTAAGTGTGAAGGGAAAGCAAACTGGACAGGCCGAGTGATGGAGCCTTAGCATAGCTTTCTGAAGGCAGGCGTTGGCACCTTACAGGGAAGGGATTAAAAGAAATAATAAATGAGTTTCTCGTTGGTAGAAGGTAGAGGAGATGTTTCCCGAGGTCCCTCCCACCCCTTTTTTCTGTCACCTTAAGTCAACACCGAGAGGACCAGCTGGTCCGAAGAGACAGCATGAATAGTCTTCCTGGCCCCTGCTGGAGTCAAGCTTTTTGGCTTACTGGGGTGATGCCTGAAACCCCACTTCTGCAGCGTTCTCAGAGTTTGTGCTGGCTCTCGTTCTGCAGAACTCCCGGCCAGAGTGTCAGCGCCCAGCGGTGATGTGTGTCGCTCCTCTCTGCGGTCTGAGGACCTGGAGCCCTGCTCCGTGCAGCAGGAAGACTGTGCCTCCTTCTCAGCCCTGGCCCCAGCCTGGGTCCAGCTGCCTTTCCCGGCAGCGCGCCTCCTTCCGCAGAGCAGGCTGGTGACAGAAGGTCACCGGCTGGCTTTAGCTGCTCTGGCTTCAGCAAAGGACACCTGCCAACTCCATCTCTTTCTGTAAGTCATGGGTGGCTGGGAGCCAAAGACCCTCTCCAAGCTGCTCTGCTTAGGATTCCTCCTGGCCCAAGGCACAGGCTTTGTCGGGGACACAGGGTGGTATCTGAGAGAGCCAATGCCATCCCACCAGGGTTCCCTGAGGACTTAGTAGCTCTGGAGTCTGGCTTCCAGTGTTGGCCAGCTGACCTTGACCTGATTGACCGAGAAGCTAGTTGGAGTCAGGCCCCGGGGGAAGGCAGAGCTTCGGAAGGCTTGGGTGTCTGTCCCGGCCTGGCCCTGGCCCAGCAGGCTGAGCCCATGCCTGACCCATGGCCACACGGAAGCAGACGGTGCGACAGCTTACTCTAACTTTTCTCTGGAAGCAGGAGTCATAGGGCTGTGGCCCGCATGCTTGGCTCCCATCCCTGCTACTCACTCGCCTGGAATTCTCTTCTGAGTTTGGAAATTTGTAAACAAAACGAGAAAGCTCCCACTTCCGGTCTCACTTCTTGGTACTTTATTGGGGACAGAACACATTTAAACGCAAACACAGCCCAGAGCAGCACACTCAGGGCTCCCAGGTGGGACAAAATTAACACATTTGGATTAAGTGGTGCCATCTCAGCGGTGACAGTGTGACTTTGGGCCAGTCATTGAATGTCTCTGGCCCTTTTCCTGTTCATAAAACCCAGAAGCACCTTTGTGAGGGGTTACTGCCTGAGATTGTGCTCCTGATTGTGTTTTTTTCTGTGCCTGCTTGCACTGTCAACACAGAGGATCCTGAATGATGCTGCAGATGGTCTTATGGGATTGCTGTAAGGAGCCCAGGTTTCCGTTATCTCCAGCTTTCCCAGAAAGCTAACAGGAAACAAGAGTTCTATTGTTAGCTAAACTGTCTCTGGGTAAGCCAGCAGGCTCCCTGGGCACACACCCTTTGCAGTCCCTGGTCTTGCTACTGGATACACAGCTACCTTTGGAAAAGGCACCCAGGAGTGCTTTTTTCTCTGCACCATTGCAAGAGGGGAGAGGAACTCGCTGGGGTTTGTTACTTAGCCATCAACCAAAATGAGGCAAAGGGGAGGATGTTCCCTGCAAAAAAGGACTCCCACTTCCCAGGGAGAAACGTTACTGGAGACACAGAGCACCCTGTTTGTCATTTAACCGTCTACTACTTTCCACCTTGATTCACACCCCTCACCCATGAAAGAGCCGAGGAAGCAGTGAGCCACATAACACAGAGATGGGAGGTAGAAAGGTTAGAGCAAGAAGATGGCATGTCCTCCTATACTAGGGAAGCGAGTTTCGCCGCCGAATCCAGCCATGGAACCTTTGTGAACAATGACGCGGTCCCTGTGCCATTTGCCAAGAAGCACACTGTGTCCTACAGATGCTATTTCTTTCCTTACAGACTGGCGTGTTCTCACTCCAGGTGGGTCTGAGGAGGGTGACGCAAGACAGTTCTGAGGAGATTTCTCAGCCTTACGGGTGGCTCCACCGCTCTCCCGCGCACTGAGGCTTCCAGGAGAGTTCAGGGTGCTCTCTCCCGTTTGAGACCACTACGCTTTTCAGGTCTCTCTCAAAGATGGCCCATAGCACTTTCACATGATTCACGGAACACAGCCTAGGAAAGTGAAGCTCTGCTATTCCTGCCAATCAAATTCTTCCCAGCTCAGGTAATGGAGCCTTAGCACCAACTCTCAAGGTTTCCCGTCTTTAGGAATTTGAGCTTTCCCATTTACTTAAAAGAGACCACTTAAGTCTCTAGGAAATGCTGTTTTGGTATCACAGGAGACCAGCAGGTCATGGATAATTGATATTCACTAATAATACTGAGCCTCACTTGGGTTGGTAATTCCAACTCCCCACTCCCCCAAAGGCAGCTCTCACTGGGGTGCTCATTGTGCAGCTGGCTTGAAGAGTGTTGTGTGTCCTCCCTCCTCCTGTGCGGCCCCTCCCAGGATGGGGGGTTAAACACCGAAGAGGCCCACGGGCAGCCAGCCACCCGAGAAAGAGGTGCAAGACGGAAACGCAGGCTGTGCGCCCCACTGCAAGAGAGGAAACCGAAAACTCCCTTAAACCTACAAAATGCACACATGAGAACCACCAATCACATGGTGCTACCAACAGATTTTTCTCTCAAAAACAGATTCACGGTGAGAATCTTCAGGCCAATGGTTCTTAATTTCTGTGAGTTCTTGGAGAAATTAAAGAAAGCAATGGTCCATTTCCCCAGACACTTAGATTCTTACAGATATGCTTAGAATTTTACTTTTATATTGAGGGTTGTGCAGAACCGCCAACCTGCTCATAGGTACAAAGCAATATGCTAGCCCTAATGCAAGCAATAAATAGCCACAATCCTGTTAGCTTACAGCTTTTAAGAAAAAAAAACAGTATAATGTAAACCTATGTTAAGGGTTATGAAGAAAGACACACAGCGAACCAGTACATGTCTAGATAAACTCTACAAATATATCAGGGAGAGTAGACGGGCATTATCTAAACCTTTGAGTGACCTTAAAAAGACTATATGCTTATGAACTGATGAAACATTACTTCAGAATACACACACGTTTCCAATATCTAGAGGCCATGAGGTATCATTAGGTATGTACATATTCAGATAGCAGAGTAAGAATCAGTTATTTCTGACAAGAAGGAGTTTGTCAGCAATGACATCACAGAGGTGACATCTGAAGGAGGCCCTTTGAAAAGAACTTCAGTAGGTGGAAAGACAATACTAATGTGCCAAGAATCCTAAGCAACCTAAAGGAAACCACCAACAAATACTGACACTCTGGGGAATTAAGAGTCTATGGCATTTATAAAAATTTAGGAGCACATTAAACATACAGGTTAGGGGTTTAGCTGAAAGTCATTTTGTCTTACCTTTCTTCATCTCATCATACTTTTATTGAAAAAAAATGTGTACCTTCCACAAAAGAGGTCTTGCAGGCATCTGAGGTGTTTTGTTCAAGCTCCATGGCCCGGGCACTGATCGCCTCTCTCAATATTGTAATGAACACCAGACAGGCATAGATACACAGGTGCCAACTGCCTGTCCCTGTCCCAGCCTGGGGAGAAAAGTCTAGGCTGTACCACAGCAAGTGCAGCTCGAGAGAACTGCTTCCCAGGCCAGGAGAACCAAACACAAGACTTGGAGTTTTCATTTCACGAAAGTTGATATCAGACCAAACCCAGCCTCAGCAGTTCTCTACTCAGAGCAGCCTTGAAAAAAAAGTTTGAATGAATGAAAAATAGATCCACAAATAATTTCAGAACATAAACCCCTTACCCTTCCCTTCGCAGCAAGGATCAGAACAGGTTGGCTATATGTCTTTCTTTTTATTTTTTTATGAATATTTGGATGAGGTGTTCTTTGATTATTGGATTAAGTTAGAGCTATTTTTCCTCCAATGTCTTTGTGCTGGGGATCAAACCCAGGGCTTCGTGTAGTTTGGGCCAGTGCCTTACCACTGAGCTGTCACCCAGCCCTCAAAATCTTAAGGAAGGCTCTCCTATAAAAGGGGAGCTGCCCTGGTTAAAGCGCAGTAGCAGAACTGGAGTGGGATGACTAGGGCTCCTCCCTTCGCTCCCATCCTACGTCCAGTTGTCCTTAAATCCCTGCCACTGGAAGTGCGGTCCTTGGATCAGAGGCAGAAGCATCCCCAGGGAGCACATGGGACCTGGAGCCTCTCAGACCTCACCTTGGACCTCCCAGGTCACAGTCTGGGTTCTGAGAAAATCACAGGTGACTCAAATAAACATGCAAATCAGAACAGCTTTGGTCTCAGGGATTTTCTGCCTTGGCAATATTCGATATTTATAAATGGAAATCATGAACTCAAGCCTGGGGTTATTTTTTTTTTAATGAAGATGGAAATAAATTACAAGCAAAACTATTTCCTCAGGCAATCTATGAACCCATAGTCAACCAACTTCCCCCAAGGATTCAGGCAGGTCCGGTTCATCTGAGGCCATCTGGGAAGGCCATGGTGACCTTCCCAGGAGCCACCTGGCCTCCGGCAGGTAGGTGCAGGTGCTGAGTCCCTGCCTTGGGCCATCTGCTCCCCACTGAAATCACAAGGCCCATTTCAGACCCACAGTGAACAAACACTACAGGACCCTCACAGGATGCGATGTGCCATCCTCAACATATTTCTCAGTACCTCTGGGCCACCTTGGAGACATAGGAGCTGCATCAGCAAGTCATACACACCACACCCACTCCAGCAGTCCTAACTCCCCAAGAGCACACCTGTTTCTATTAAATTTTGTAAAAGACCTTTTGTTTGGACTAATCTCCTACACAGGGCTAGATAGGCCAAGCCAATAGAAGGGGTTAATCAGAGCATCTAAGCTTTGATTCACTGGTTCATTCGTTAACCACTTAGCTAAGCTGCAACCAAATGACGGGTGGCTTGACTGTGGCGTCCCAATTCAGCAACACGTCTTGCCTCAGTTTCCCTGTAAACACTGTCTGGTCGCAGCATTGCCCAGGGTTCTCAGAACTTGCTCTGGTTCTGCTCACTGCCTGCTTCTCAAATTGTTTTTGTCTTGTTCTTGTTTTTGTTCTGTTTGTTCAAATCAACTCTACTAAATTTAATTTGTCTGAGGAACTTTCCTTTCAGCACTTGTTTTATAGCATATCTACCAACAGCTGGCAGCTTGTGAACTGGCTGGGTTTTGTCAGCTACCTAGATTCAGCCACCTAAATGAGCAAAGAATCACCCCCAGCTATTGAAAACTCTAAGCCTACAAATTCATGCACCATTTTGATACATTTGACCTCCAAAGTAATCACTGAGATGTGAACCTGAGGTCCTTGAAACTAATAATTCTAGATGACCCTTATGGGTCCTCTTTGATTCATGTACCTGTAAACCAAAGCAAACGGACAAAATAAGAAACCACCAGAGCATGTCTGCCTGATGAGGGGAAGGGTGCAGGCCGGTACTTAGGGCAGACCCACGGCCCCTCACCCCTTCCCACACTCAGCCCAGAGACACAGGTGAGGAGAAGGCGGGACCTTAAAGGAAGACACTGTACCAGCACCACGACATGAAACTATCCCTCAGTCTTCTCAAAAGGACTTTCTGTTATTATGGAGTTAACTATCCCATCGTTGGACCCTGACACTATGCTGGTATGAATGTCTGGGGGCCTGAAACACTGCTGTCATTTTCCAGAGTGGGACTTTGTTAAAGTCACAGGGTAAATAAATTTGGATCAGTTGCGGGCCTCTATGGACTCAGTGTATTCTCAAAGTCATCCGTGGTTATTGTTTGAACTGAAATCTAAGGCAGATATATGAGGGGCTCCTACACTGTCTCCCTGACCAAGGGGGTGGTGCTCATTACAGCACAAAGACATAACTGGAAGTCCATGGAGCTACCTCATCCCTACTAAAGTAATTAACCAAAGACAGTGCATTGTGAAGGAGGCATTTCAAAGACGAAGGCTGTCACTCAAGGTCTGAAAGATGCAGGAGTGAGGCTTCTTATTATAACCTACTCCGACCCTCTCTTGGTCTGTACAAAAGACAGAGAAAAACAGTGGACCATTGTGTTTGTAACAAGATAGCGGTTCCGATTACAGGGGCTCCAGATCATTCACTAGGGTAAATCATCACACACAGCCACTGCTCTAGAAAACATCTTTCCCTCTCTTAGACTAATCCGAGAACACCAGAAACATCTTTCCTTTACCTGGCAGTGACAGTAGCAGACTTTCACTGTGTTTCCCAAGATCGTGTCAGTTCTACACCTCTGTCCTGTTCGTTCTACAAAACACCTCCCTGCTGATCTGCTACATGGCTTTGTACTGATAGAGCCGGCAAACAGGAAAGAGCAAGGATCTAGGTACCTCAATGTGATATACGTGCCTCAGAGAGCGGGAGATAATCACCATAAAAATGTTGGAGCACGATGGTTTATTTCAGTTTCTGGAGTGTGGCACAGTGCTCTGGAGTAAGATATAATATCCCCTTTGAAATTAGACACATTCTGTACCTCCCACCCCCATCATTTATAGAGAAAGTGAATATCTTGATGAATATCTTTCTAGAGATAACTTTCCAAACTTGTTTGCATTGATTCAAGTCATGTACTGAGCTGGCTACAGTGCAAGCCAGTGCCAGGAGCTTTGTCACTTCAGCCTTGTGACTCAGTGCTTTAAAATGGTGGCACAGGTTTCAGGATGGAAGCAAGATCTGACAGAGGGAAGTGGCGCAAGTCCCGGGGGCTGGCACAAGCCCACGTCTGTCTTTTTGAGGAACAGCTTTCAGCTTTCACTGGTACCTTTTAGAGGTTGAATGTGTGTGAAACTTGAGCTGCACGTTGTGGGACTCTTTCTGTGACCGACCGATCCATCAGGCAGACATGGCCCGAAATACTCTGTCATCAGTAGCAATAAAATATATAAACTGGGTCCAGCAAATCCTAAAAGTATAATTAATTCGTATGCGTAGGTGGCTTCTGCTCCCAGGACATCTATTCTTGTCCTATCACTACCTTTCTTTCAAACTACATTTATGTTCTCTTCTGAGAGTCTCTAGAATCAGATGACTGAGAGAAAAATGTAATTCAACACCAGTCTGTGGACAGCTCTGTCTGACATGTGAATTCTAACTAGAGGAGGACGACAGTAGATAACATCCTCAACTGCAGGGGAAACAGCAGGGAAGAGAAATCATCTCAAGGGCTGAATTTTGAGAGGTACATGTGATTGTCCACTTTATCTGGAAGGAAAAATGGCTGGATGAATTGGATTGCATTTATTTATAACAGTAGCTGAAGGTCTAGTCAAATAGCTAAGTCAAATATTTTGCTCAAAGCAGGAGAATTACTGACAAGAAAGTTTGGGAGAGAGATTTGTAGACAGACCTCTCAGAAGGGGCCCAGAGTATGATGAATTCCTGTCTTATGTGATACTCAACCAGCGGGCTCCCAGCGGAGGTAGATAGGGTGGCCCGGTCAGTGAATACCATTTGGCTCTGTCACCACACCAAGGAGGAACACTGAGTCACCTGGAAGCAGGTTGATAACCCTGGACCTATCCCGTCATGAAGAGGCAGGGTCACCCCTCACCACAGGAGACACTTTTGAGATATGGGTTTGCTTTCCCTGTCTTCCTCTACTTCCTTCCAAGACAACATTAACTTTTAAATCATATTTCATCATCTGTTATTTAAGTCAGCATTGACCAAGCCATTCACCATCTGCTCATGACATCTATTGGTCTTACCCTGTTTCCCACCACCCAGAAGCAGCCAGCCTCAGTCAGGGACATAATGGACTATGGAAGACTCAGAGTGCCGAGTGGCAGACAACACTCTGTGAGAAGGCATGGATAGCTCAAGGGGCAAAGTACTTGCTTTGAACCAGCAATCAATACAGGCAATAGGATAGTGCCTTTCATTATTATTCTTAAAAACCTTAGCAACCAGGATTATGAATCTCATTAGGGCTAAAACTCTTCATGCATAGAGGTTTCCATTACATGCATAGGGGAAGACTGAACAAACTGAGGTTGTGATTGAAAGCAGAAAACCAAAACCAAACAACAAGAACAACAACAAAAAGCATGGAATGGAAGAAATAGATATGTATTAATGCACGTTGACCAAGTCTCCTTTTTATTCATTAGCCTTTCCTTGGTTATCTTACATAGTGAATATTGTTGCCTGTTAACTGTATACTTCAATATTTAGGGTTCAGGAAATTAACACAGGATTGGGAGTGAGCTGGAGGAAAATGCTCCTCACCAGCTGCTGAAAGCAGTCAGGAGAGGAGTCGGGGTCTCCCCTTTAGAGGAGAGGAAGACTGTTTGAGCATGACCCATGCATTCTGTGGGGGGCTCTGCTAGTACTGTTGGTGCACGTGGAGGTTGAGTAGATCAAACAGTGCGAGCAGTAAGCACAATGGACCAGCTCTCCTGGTACCCATCCCAGCTCCCAGCCAGAAAGGTAACAGTTGCATTTCTCAGATTTCGTTGTAGATAGGATCTGCCAGTCTGATGCACACATGCTTTATTTCAAAACTGGATGAAGCCAAAAAAGAGGCCATTGTGAAACATCCCCTTGGGATATGGATCGTGGTGAAGTCCATTTGTACCAGGAAGATTCTTGCAGTGCTCTGGAAGCCTTCTCACTTGTGGCAGGGCCAGCATTCTGTCCCTTTGCTTTCTTTAGTCCCAGGGGCACAGCTCCCACTCACAGGAGAATCAGTAAATATGAGGTGTGGGGTTGAGAGATGTTGGAATTTCTGCAAGAACCTTTGGGTAAACTCCTAAGACCTGCCACGAAGCCCCCCTCTGCTAGGCCAGTGAGAGATTCCAGCTCTGCCCCGTGAGTCCCAGCCAATGCCCCGAGAGGGGTCAGTGTTGAAAATAGGACCTCAAGATACAGAGCACTGATTTCCCTTTGTTTAGATGCCGTGGAATATTTGTATTCAGGCACCATGGATTATGGACCCAATAATAAGACTAAAAAATAGATCAAGTATATTAACTTATTATGCAAAAAGGGCCCTTTTCGAACAGCTATCTTGGTCTGATGAATCACTGCGACCCTTAGCCTCTGGAAACAATTGCGTTTTAGGGTTTAAAATAGAAATCTTGTGCCCTCCTCCCGACACTGCGGCAGCGATGACGAGAAAACCATGACAGGCGGGTGGCGGTACCGGGCAAGGCCGTGGCGCAGGAAACTGCCTCAGCACAGGAAGTGACCTCAGCAAGTGTTGCACTTTTTGTTTTCTTCGATCCTATTTCTTACTTTTTGAATTACTTTGTTATCTCTGTCTTTCTTTGTAGCATGCTGATATTTTATATTAAAAAAGCAAAGCAAAGCAAAAAAGAGAAATAAACAGATACCATATTTGTATTCCACAAGATAAAATGACTACAAATGTAAGTGTGCCCCCGGGGCCGAGGGGCAGTACGCCTTATGCTTTGGCCCTGTGGAGCCAGACGGGCTTGGATTCAAACAGTGGTGCTGACCCTGCCGGCTGCGTGACCGTGACCAACTCACTCACCCTTCCCTGGTCTTATTTTCATTTGCTAAATAGGGGATAATTACAGAACCTGCCTTAGAGGTGGGAAAGCAAACTAAACTTACATGTGTCAGATGCTCTGAAGGGTATGCAGAGCCTAGGAAGGGCCACCTGCCTGTGTGCTATCAACTGTTCAGCTCAAGCTGTCACAGAATACTTTTATTTGGGCACCATGGACTGTTTGTTAAACTTGGAAACACTTTCAGGAAATCAAAGTGAAACAGACCTGTCACTGGATGAACCAAGCATCAGGACACAGCATGAGGATTTGGGGAGGTGTTTTCATGAACTCCAGGTGACCTGGAGGCTTGCCAGTTTTCAGGGGAGAACATTATCTTGGAGAGGTGGGATTAGAATCCCAGTCTCTGTACTCATAGACAGACACAGACAGTCTTTGATTCCTCTGGGAACAATTCTGGAAGACCCCACTCTTTGGTTTAGATAAGAATGAGACTTCAAGCTAGTTCATGCAATTGGTAAATGGTTAGTTTTCTTTCTAGGTGCATTTTCTTGAGGCTACACCCTGCTCACTCTATTAGTCAAGATTCTGTAGAGAAACAGGACCAAAAGTTTGAGGGTATAAATAGCGTAGAAAGAACGAGACAGAAGGAGAGACAGAGAACTTTATGGGATTGGCTTACATAATCAAAGGGGCGTCAAGTGTGAAAATCAGAGTAGGGATGCAGGCTAGAGATTCAGATCCCAGAAAAGCTGCTGTTGCATCTGGGGGGTCAGGGCTAAAGACTGTCTAGAGATAGAACTCTTCCTTCTTGGGACACATCAGTCTTTTCTCCTAAGGCCTTCAACTGATTAATGAGCCTCACTCACATTACAGAATAATGTGCTTTATTCAGTCTCTGATTTAACTGTCAATCAGATCTAAAAACACCTTTTCAGCCTCATCTAGACTGGAATTTGATTTAAAAAAAACTATATACCATGACCCAACCAAGTTGGCACATAATCATTGTCACATTGATTGAACTGTTTTCTGTATTTTTAAAGCTAAGGTGCATTTTATCCTCTGTGTCACTCAGGTTTCCATCCCTGTGACAAAATACCTAAGAAAATCAATTGAGAGTGGCAAGGTGTATGTGGCTCATGGTTTCAGACATCTCAGTCCATGGTTACTTGGCTCCAATATTTGGAGACTTGTATTGAAGCAGAGCATCATGGTAGCAAGCACAAAGGAGACCAAGGCTGTTCTTATGATGACTGAGAAGCAGAGAGATGGACAGCAAGGGGCTGGGGTCCTCCTATTCTCTCCAAGGGACACCCCCAATGACCTACTTACTCTCATTAGGCCCCACCTCCACAAGTGTTCACCACTTCCCGGCAGCACCATCAGCTGAGAGCTAAGTCTCTAACACATCAGCATTTTGGGAACATTCAAGATCCAAACTACAACATCCTCCCTCATGGAAACTTGGAAGACTTGCTAATGTCCCCAGTAATAAGTCCTGGTGGCTGATCACATTTCTTTTTTATTAGTTCTTATTGACTTAAGCCTCCCGCCCTGACTCCCATATTCTCCTGGCTGGACTTTCTTTGGAGTACGTACTTGCCTTGCTGACTACACTAACTAGGAAACAGATGAGCATAGAAGCTAGGAACTCAGACTCCAGAGTCAGACCTGGATTTACATCCCCATTCATTTGACTCCTCTGAGCTTATTTCTAAGTGGTAAAACAGAGAAAGCATAGCATCTCAAGAACTTGTCAGAACTCAATGCAATCATTCATGCTGCCAGTATTTATTGAACAGTTACTCTGAGCCAAGCACTGTGGGGAGGCCCTGGTGCAGTGATGGCAGAAAAAAGAAAGAAAGAAGAAAGAGAGAGAGAGAGAAAGAAAGATCGATCTGTGTCCAGGAGCCTCCAGTCCAGAGTAGAGCTTTATGTAAAATGCTTGGCATAGTCCCCGTCTCACCACTAATCGTGGCCATTGCTATTCACTGCCAAGTGTCACTGACTGCCAACAAAGTCCTTCTTTGAAACCTCTGTGCATTTCCTGAAGAGAGCAAAGAAATAAAAGAGGGATGTCAGAAGGCATGGTCCACAGTCTCATAACATGAGTGTAGTCTCTTAGGACTCAACACAACAATGATTACTGCAGTGGGGAAAATTTAGTTCAAGGAAAAGGGAATCCAGTCAGTAACTCAGGGAGGAGTCACTTAGAAGGAGCTTCGGTGGTGTTTCTTGTCTTACTTAAGTGGGCTTTGCAGCATCAAATGCAGGACACACAAGCTAAACTGAATAGCAAGGGGACATGTGAAACACGGATTTCCCCCAGTCAATCCATCATCTGTGGACACCAAAGAAACAGGCTGTGTTTCAAGCTTATCATGAGGAAACTAGTCTACCAAATCACTGTGGCTCTACCCCCCAATACAGTTTCTACTGTTTTTTGTCTCACCTGTGTTAGGCACCCTCCTCTAATACCCTAACGATGCCCAGGTCCTAATCTCCAGCACCTGTGACTAGGCCACATCACTTGGCAAAGAAAAATTAAGGGTACAGATGGAATTAATGTTGCTAATCATCTAATAAGGAGTTTTCCTGCATTGTTCTAGGTAGGCCCAATGTAATCACAAGGGTCCGAGGGGAAAGGGTGTCAGAACCACTGTGAAGGCAGAAGGCACTGAAGGCATAAATGTCCATGTGCCAAGGAATGGGAGGCCTAAGATGCTGGAAAAGACTGGGAGTAGTCTTCTCAGAAGCAGTGACTGCCACTTACTCTTGTGTACCCATGCTTACTAAAGTGTGGGCATAGTAACGTATATAGAACATCACACTGAAGCATCACATTTTACTGCTTCTAAGAGCATTTTGAACATTTTCTAAAAAATCAACTTGAGTCATAACATGAGTCTGTGAAAGTTTCAGGGAAATGAAGCTGTGCATGCATTTTCTAAGCAGCATAGAACCAGCAAAGGAAAAGCAGGAATGATCAGTAATAATATACTTAATATAGGAATCAGTAATGCTCAATATAGAGTAAGCAGTACACTTCCAAATGGTCCATGAAGAAATCAAAACATAGTTCAGAAAACATTTTTTAACTAACTGTAAGAGTAGGTAGGACATATCAAATGTGTGGGATATAAGTAAACCCATAAGAGGGACATTAAAAGTTTTAAATGATTATTTTAGAAAAGAAAAAGTGCTAAAAGCAAGATTTTGAATGTCTATTTAGAAAATTTGTGAAAATAGAAAATCAAGCCAAAGTAAAGTAAAAGGGAAGAATTAATAAAGGGCAAATAATCATGGCATAGAAAAGCAAACATACTGCAAAGAAACAAAACAAAAACTGGGAAAAACTACTAAAGTAGATAAATTATTGGTAAGTCAGGAAACAAGAAAGAAAGAATGCAAAAGTTACAATAAAGAAAGTGAGCATTATGAAAATGTTATACAAATACATATCAAAATATAAATAAAATCAGAAAACTTCTAGGAAGCATAACTTACCAAAACTAACACAAGATGCAATAGGTAATATGATTTGTAAGACTTGCTTGCATTAAAGTAATTGAAAGTGAAATTTCTTTTCCCTAATAGAATTCCATATTCAAAAACCTTCAATGATGAAAGTCTTTAAAACATTTGAAAAGAAATGACACTAATCCTGTACAAAGTCACGCAGAGACAACACAAGAGCAAACACTTCCGGACCCATCTTATGAGACCAGCTAACCTCATGAAAGAGCTTATGAGCTAACATCATAAAAGAGAAGAAAACCGCCAGGTCAATCTTTCTAACCACATAGTGCAAAAACACTAAATGAAGCATTAGCAAATCAAATCCAAGAACCAGTAACGAGCATAATGACACAGATACAATCCAGACTAATCCTAGCAATGCAAGTTTGACTTAGTGCCCAAAACTTAGTCAGTGTAACCCACCACACTAAGAAACTCATATAATCATTAAAAGAGATGCATAAAATGTTATCTGATAAAATTCAACACCCATAAAGCACAAGGAAAAATATCTTAGAGTAGAATTGGGAGGAAATTTAAAAGGATGAAGTAGCTTAGGAAAAATAAAAACACCAGAGCAAGCACTGCATCTAGCTGTAAAACACGGAAAAATTTTCCCTCAAATCAAGAACAAAACAAAGACACTGACTCACTACTTCTATATAACACCATATCAGAGCTGGTTGAAAGTACAATAAGGCAAGGGAAATAAACAAAAGTTGTCAGAATTACAAATAGTGAGAAATAAAATTGTATTACTTACAATGAAATGATGGTAGACACAGAAAGTCCAGAAAATCTATTAGCATTACCAAATGGGTTCAGCACAGTGATTGGTACAAATGAAATATAAAAAGCTTAGTTGCATCCCTATATTTCAGCAACAAATAATACAATTAAAATGAAGCATACTTAGGAATAAGTCAAAGATATGCAAAACCAACATACAGGAAACTACAAACCGTATTTGAGAAATTAAACATTTGAATAAATGGAGTGGTATGCCATGTCCCTGAACTGAAACATAATACTGTAAAGATGCCACTACCCTATAGCTACTTTGTAGAGTCAATGCATATTCAATAAAAATTTCAGCAAGTATTTTTTTGTGGAAATTTCCAAGTTAGGTTGAAGCTTTATTTTCAAATCCAAAGAACCAACAATAACTTAACAATCTTACAAAGAAGCAGTGCTGCAGAGAGAACATTAGTGGCTACAATTGGAAAAATATTGTGATACTGCTAGTGTAAAAATGATGAACCAATGGGACATAAAGAGACTCCAAATTCAATGCTACCAGATATTTGACTATATGACATAGTTGACATGTGACAAAGCTGCATGTATGACTTGGTAGATGATGTACTTTTAAATATTACCAAGTCAATTGAGCATCCATGTAGAAAACATAAATTTTGATTCCTACCTTGTACCATACACAAAATCAACTCCAGGAGAGTTTGTATTAAATATGAAAATCAGAGCACTAAAGTTTCTATAGCACAATACATAAAAAATATTTTCATGATTTTAGGCAAAGATTCCTTACTAGAATAGCAAAAAAAAGCACTAACCTTAAAAGAAAAAGTAGGACCATACAAAAATTAAGAACTTGTCTCTTTCAAAAGACATCACTAAGGTAAGTCATGAATTGGATGGATAGATAGACAAGCAACCTACCTAACTAAACAAAGTGTAATCTATAAAATGAATAAAGAAGTGTCAGAGAAGGAAAAATTAAGATATTTCTTAATTCAAACTTTTACTTATTTTATTACTAATAACGATTTGTTCAAAATAACAGAACAAAAGTTGTCTAGATGATGATGGCACATGGGTAAGGCAGTGATGGCAGCAGCACTTTAAGGGATTAAGGGAAGGATCTGGGATCACCCTGCACCTGCACTATTCAGGAAAGGATGTGACACACTGTCATTTGAAAATGGACTTAAATTCGTTACAAATGCATAGTGCAAATCACTAAATGGCAGAGAATCATGAGAGAGGATAGAGAAAGGTGTCATATAAAATGGATACTTGAAACTAAAGAAATCATGAAAAGAATAAAACATGAAGAAATTAAGTTCAATGAATAGAAATGCAAGAAATATGGTAGATATTAATTCAACCATTGATTTTAGGTCTTTTTTCTTTTGTAATATATTCATTCAGTGCTACTAATTTTTATATTTAATTCAACATATTAAATATAAATGATTGAAATATACTAATTAAAAAGTAGAGACTGTCATAGTAGATTAAAAATAAAAACTAATTATATACTGTCTGTAAGAACCCTATTTTAAATACAAACACACTAATGGATTACAAATAAAGAGATGGAAAACAATGCACATGATAATCTTCATCAGATAGATAGATGCAGATAGATGATAGTAAGAGTTGCTGTATAAATTTCAGACACAATAAACTACAAATTATGGAAGATTATCAGAGATAAAAGACAGCATTACATAGTAATAAAGGGGTCACCTTTCCAAAAACACATAAAAATGAAGAATAAGTATAAAATGTAAGACAAAATTGATAAAACTACAAAGAGAAATAGACAAGTCCACTATGACAGCTGAAAACTTTAAACCCTCTTCTGTTAGTAATTGACAGATACGGCAGGTAGAAATCTAGTAAGAATACAGTTTACTGATTATCACCACCAAGCAACTGGATCTAAGTGACATTTACAGAATGCTTCAGAGGACACATTCTTTTCAGCTTCACACGGAGCATTTACCAAGGTAGGCTATGCTCAGGGCCATATGTTCCACTTTAATAAATTTAAAAGAGCAGAAATCATACAAGGTATTCTTTTCAACCACAATGGAATTAAAATAGAAATAAATACCAGAAAAAGAAACTAGAAAAGACTATTATTTGGAATGTTATACCACACATTCATAAACACACACGGACGGATCAAAGAAGACCCATAAATTTCTAGAGAAATTTAAAAATTTTTTGAATTAAAGGAAAATACAACTTGACTTTTCCCTGAGATGCCATAAGTTAAATTAGCACTTAGAAGGAAATTAGTAGCACTGAATGAATATATTACAAAAGAAGAAAAGACCTAAAATCAATAATGTAAGCTTTCACCCAAAAAAACTAGAAGAAAGGACAATCTAAGCTCAAAACAAATAGAAGAAAGAAGTAATCAAATATAGAGCAGAAACTGAGAGTAGAAAATCATACAGAAGCTGGCTAAAACAAAATCTGATACTTTGAAAGGATCAGTACAATTTGGCCCACCTAATCAAGGAAAAAAAGAAAGAAGACAAATTGCTCGTATCACACAAAAGAGGGGTCATCATCATTGATCCCAAGAACATGACAAAGTTAATACAGGAGCACTGTACGGCTCTCTGCCAACAAATTCACTAACTTAGCTGAAGTGGACAATTTTTTAATTTTAAAAACAAAACAACAGCAACAACAAAAGAATAAAAACAATGATACAGAATTTCAAAACAAATTAATAGGAAATTACCACTAGTTAACATATTTCATACTGTTATCTTCAAAACATTTGTTCAGATTACAAGATTTAGGCATGAAAAAAATGATCAAACAAACAATGAAAGCACAAACTGTTCTTTTTGATGAACTGAGATTAATAGCAATCTATTATAGATAGTTATACATATACACACACATATCATACATATAATCTTTTCCCTTCTTTCTCTCCTCCTTTCCCCTATCCCAGTTGTTCTTTCCTTTTGAGCACTTTCTTTCACTTTCATTTTCACAATATCTATTGTACATTTGGAACTCATTTACTCTTACAGTTCTTTTATACTAGGAAGACAATACAATATTTATACATGTGAGTCTGATTTATTTCACTTATGCATATGGTCTCAAGTTTCATCAATTTACCTATAAAAGCCTCAAGTTTATCCTTTCTCTGACTGAGTAATACTTCATTGTGTACAAATGCAATGTCTTTTTTTTAAACCATTCTGCAGTTGATGAGCATTTGGGTTGTTGCCAAGATTAGCTACTACAAATTGTGCTGCTATAAACAGGGGTGCACATATATCACTCTGGCATGATGTTTTCAATTCTTCTGAGAAAATATCCAAAAGGGGAATAGTTGGATTGAATGGAACTTCCAACCCTAGTTTTCTGAGGCATCTCCACACTGATTTCCACAGTGGCAGCACCAGGCTACCAAGAGTGGAGAAGTGTTCCTTTTTCCCTACTGTCCCACCAGCATTTGTTATGGCTTGATTTCTTGATTCTTTCTGGAGTGAGATGAGATCTTAGTGTTGTTTTAATGAAATGGACAATTTTTTGGAAGACATAATCTAACAAACTTACACATAGAAAAATATTTTATCACAATAGGCCTATATTTATTAAATAAATCAAATGAACAAAAATTAATATTTGAAAGCCGAGAGAGAGAGAGTCTACATAGTTTCAATGGGGAATTCTACAAACTTTAAAAGAAGACCCATAGTCTATTTCAGAAAACAGAATCAGAGCACATATTGTCTGATTCTATGAAGTCAACATTACTTTAAAGACAAAACCATTAGTTAAGAACATTACAAGAAAGGAAAACTATAAACCAGTATCTCTCATGAACACAGATACAAAAATCTTTGACAGTACACAAATAAATTCCATCCAACAATATACATAAAAAGATTATATACCATAACCAAATAGGATTTATTCCAGGCCAACAAGACTGGTTCAACATTTGAAAGTCAAATTATGCAATTTATCCTATTGGCAGGCTAAGGAAAATGCATATTATCATATCAGTAGAGGCAGAAAACGCATTGGACAAAACCCAAAAATCCATTCGTGTTAAAAGTTCTCAAGAATCTAGGAGTATTGAAGATTTTCTCAACTTCATAAAGACCATCTACAAAATATTTATAGCTGACTCCATATTTATCAGTTAGAAATGGGTATTTCCTCCCTAAAATCAGAAATCAGGGAAGTGTGTCCCCCACTGCTCCTATCCAACATTGTATGGCTAACGTGATGAGGAAAAAAAAGCGGGGAGAGGGGGATAAGAGACTGAGAAGAACAAAATAAAGCTGTCTTTGCTCATATTCAACATGAATGTTAATATAGAAAATTCCAAAGAATTGATAAAAACTATGAAGCCAATATATGATTCTAACAAGGTTGCAGGATATAGTTAATATAAAACTCAGTTTCCTTTATACATACTAGCAATGAGCAATTGGCTGCTGACACTTAAAACACAATACCATTTACCTTACAAAAATAAGGATTTAGGCATAAATCTAATAAAATATTTATAAGCCCTGTATGAGGAAAACTATAAATCTCTGGCAAAAGTAATTAAAGGAAATCTAAATAAATGGAGAAGTGTTCTATGCTCATGGATAGGAAGACTCATTGTTATTAAGATGTCCAATTGTCCACTCCATCTATTAAAAACAACCCAACCCCAATCAGAATTTCAGAAGTTATTGTGTAGACATTGAAATGTATAACCCCAAAGTTCACATAAAAGACTCAAAATAACCAACACAATTTTGAAGAAAGTCAGAGAACTAACTCTACTCCACTATGAACTTAATATGAAGCCACCGTAATCAAGAGAGCAGATATAAGCAGAATGGACAAATGGATCAGAGAAGCAGAACTGAGAGTCCGGAAATAAGACCCTCACACATACACTCATCGGCCTTCGACAGAGGAGCAAAGCAACCCAGTGAAGAAAGCACATATTTCAGTGATAATGGTGAGGTCACCGGACACCTGCATGTTTAATGAATGTTATTAGACACTGTCCTGAGAGCAATTTTAGAAGGGAGGAAGCGCTGGATATCAGACATTGTTTTGCTGAGCATAGATGGGGTTGGAGGAGGCAGCTGGGATGCCGTGTGACTGGAAAAAGGAAGAAACATAGGAGTAGGATTCTGGGATCCCTGAAGAAAAGTTTTGCTAGCACCCTGTCAAATGGTCCTCTTACCACTGTCTTCTGATGGCGTCTTCACGACTGCGTTAATTCTACAAAGCACTTCCCCACAGAGCTCCTCTTGGTGACCTGAATGGAGTCCTTGGGTGAATAGAGAGGGGACAGTCCAGCACTGCGAACACGGAAGCCTCGCATCACCAAAGCTCAGTTCGGCTCTGGCTGGCTGTGATGGACTGGCATTCCCAGGGCCTCTTGCTAGGTAGAGCACAAGCCAAGGGCACCCAGCTCATGCTGAGGAGCTTCCTGGCTGCCCCCAGAACTTCACCCTGCTCCACTATGCCTAGCTCCACCCACTGCTCTCAAGTCGTGGTGCCATTGCTGTTTGGTGGTATTGGGTTAATCTCACACATGTGCCCTTTTCTTCTGAGAAATATTTCCCACACTTGGCTTTAACAGAGCATTAAGTCCAGGCAAAAAAAGACAACACAAATGATGTCTATTTATCCACCCACAAGACTGCCTCTCCCTCCAGAAACAGCAGGCTGACAGAGATATCGCCTGCTGTCATTCTGATTCCTTTAGTCCCAGGCTCATGAATAGTAAAATATGCAAATTGGACACTCTCTTCCTGTCATTGGTCAATAATCTATTACCAAATAAAATCTTACCTGGAGCCTTCCTATCAACCTCTAGTGAACAAAGAGGACCTCTAAACCTTAATTAAACAGACATTGTTCTGGGTGGTATCTCTCCAGGCAAGCCTGTCCTTTGAAATTGAGATCCCTTGCATGAACTGCATTCTGGCAGAAACCCCTCACTGTGCCTTTGCTAGTCCAGCTATCTGAGAATAAACTATGTGTTTGTCAAGGCTACAGAAAGCCAGGAGAAAGTCCATTTTCCATTTAGCTCTGGTATCATGTAGACTCTTCTGTACCAGAAATTGACTCCAATCTATTATTTGCATTTATAGATCAGAAACACCAACACAAAGTTGTTAGTTTTTCCTCTTCTAAAAAAATAAAATCCCTGGAACCCTTTTGCTGATGTGTCAGATGAGAAAAGGCTGGCGGCATGGGGAAGTTGAAAGTTGATGCTTGCTTTTGTCATTGCCTGAGTGTTTCCCAGCAGCTTTTGAAGCACCATGGGCTAAGTTTTCTTGAAAGGGTAAATGTTTCTCAGACAGGTCACCTTCATGTCTTAGAGACCCAATTTTTTTTTTTTTTTTTGCAGTACCAGGGATTGAACTCATGACCACGCACTTGCAAGGCAGGTGCTTATACCACTGAGCTAAATCCCCAGCCCACTCTGGTCACCTTTATGTCTTAATGGTTGAGGCTTTCTATCTCAGAAGCAATGCACGGTTCCACAGCTCTGGGTCTTTGTGCCGAAGGTGAGCTTAGGGAATTCTACCATCAGGAGGACTCCAAACTTGGCGACATCGTTAACATCTATTTGCAATCTCCAAATGAGGCCAAGCTATCTTGGTAAGTTTTGTGCTTCCAACATATGGCAAGCCCCCAAAAATATCAGAATCAAGTGATGTTTCATTATGTTAGACTTTTGAGACTCAGGTGACTGGGGCCCAGGAATAAGCCCAGCCATGGGAGACAGGCAGTCTGGCCCCCAGCTGTTGTCCATCCTTGTGTAGCTGAACTCCTGTGAGTTGAAGAGCAACTTCCACTGGAAGAAGGTTCTGTTTTTAGGCGAGGACCTCATGAGGCCAAGGAGAGGCTGTGGGTGCAGAGTGGGGGCTGGGCAATCTTCACATTTCCTAACGGGACTCTCGGGCTCTGGTGGTGCAGACAGGAGTGGGAGTGGGAGGATAAAGGATGTGGGCTGCACCTGGCATGGTATGCCCATTTCTTAAAGAGGTTGGCTTCTCCAATTATACCTGCAATGAGCTGTCTGTCTTGTGAACATTAAGGTCTAATGAAATGAGAACTATTTTAGAAAATTCAGGACTAAGGACACAGCTGAACAGCTTGAGGCATTCATATTAGTGGTGCTGCCAAGATGGACCTGGAGGCACCCAGGTCCAGGCCAGCCCAACACCCCACTGAGAAGAGGCCACCTCTGACATTGCTATTTACCAGCCTCCTCTTTTGCTCTCTCCTCTCTTAGAGCACCTTGGCTTCCTTTAAGACCTTCCTGTCCAATTTTTCTCCCCTCTGCAGTTATCAGTGGTTCTGCTAAGATGTTTGATGATCCTTGAGGTGTTGATAGAACAGTATCCCAAGGTGTCATGTCCTTGACATCTTCTTGACCCCTCACAGTTAACCAGTTCGTAGAAACAGTAAAGAGTCATTCACAAGCATGTCTTCTACTTGCAAACCAACCAACCCAGCACCCACACCTGTAGTCACCTTATTTTTTTTAAGGGAGAGTGTTGGGCACCGAACATATGCATACAGTACCAGGTGAGCTCTACCACTGAGCCATATCCCAGCCTCAGCCTCCTTTGTTTGGCTCTCACATTTCAGAGCACTAGCCATCTCCCCTGGTCCTCCCAAGACCAAGTGCCACACAAATAGTGACAGCCTGACATCTGCTCAGCCTGCTTCACCTCTTTCTTCCCACAGAAACCACAACTGAGGCTGTTGTCACAATTCCTCCTGATGTCCCTGATGTTTCTCTGCTTGGTGTGACATGCCTTCCCCCACTTGCCACCCATACCTCTGAGTAATAATCTGTCTTTTCAACGCTCATAGACCTTTGATCTCTTAAACTTACTCTACCCAATCAATAATAAAACCTACATTTTCACCCTCTCTCTACCTCCCACTAGGCAGGAAATGGGCATTCCTGGGGATGCTAAGCCTTAGGCTGGTCCTTGAGGCATCTGGCATGGAGGTGTGGGAAGGGTGGCACCTCTGCCACACTATCAGCAGAGTAGAGATGCATCTGCTGTGGCAAGCAGGAATATCAAAACCACACCCAGGTTTGGAAGGCAGATTTATTTTATTTATGTTGACGGGCACTGATCAGGATCATTCCCAAATGATCTCTGGTGATCTAGAGCTTCTACAGGATAAGCAAGCAGGAAGTACAGAAGCCGAATGGCTTGTCAATTGGGGATTGGCTTATACAACCTGCATCATAGTGACTGGCTATGCATCATAGTGACCAGCCATTTCTAAGAGATGGGAGCAACCCAAACTGGAACAGGAACTGTAACCTGGGCAACTGAGAAACTGAAGTACACTGGCTGGGGGGAGGGAGGTCATTTAACACATCAACTACCCAGATCAGAAGCACAACTTCTTCTCTCAGTAATCTCCCTGGTGGATTCTTCCCTCTGTCACCAGAAGGCCAGCAACTGAATGAACATGGGTGGGAATGCAGTATTTAGGACGGGTCAGTCTGCCTGACCCATCCCTAAATGGCTAAGAAGACAGTGTGCTTAAATCTGCCTATGTCATTGTTTTCTGTACTGTAAAGTTATAGCCCCATTTCTTTCATGGAAGGAATGGAAGAGGTTAGTAAAGCATGAAAGAATTGTGATTCAGAAATATAATGAATTGCAAGTTTTTAAAAAATCACTGTAAAAGACACAGTGCTATTAATCTTCTTCCAGATACTCCCCCTTGCTTCAAACATACTTATCCCATCACTCTTGCCACTTTTTGAAGCCATGCTCGAAGTCCTTTTTCATGAGTGTCTTTAGTTTATACCATGGTGGATGCCTGGAGACCTGAATCCACTCAAAATGTTCATCAAGGTTAAAAACACCATCATCACCTTGTTGCTGGATATTGATTGATGCACTTTTCTTTGCACCAGGGGAACTAGGTGATTTGCATCGAGAACTCTGAACCTTAGACTCCAGATCATGACCATAGATCTAAGCTTCATCTCCCATGATGATATTTCTTACAAAGCTGGAATGTGAAGCTGCATGATCATGTAACTCCAGGAAAATACACTGCTGATGGCCCGCAGTTTATGGCATCCATTAAAACATGCCTTCTCTCAATCATACCGTACAACTGGCTGACTACAGCACAGTAACTGAAACTTGTCCCACACTGTTCCTAAGGTTCCATGCATGCCACTTCTTTTTGGACCACACTGGGCAGCAGGAGTCTTAGTATTTTTTGAGCATGCTATACATGGCTGTCAGAACCAGCTGCAGCCCACGGGAGCACTTGATGAATGCAGGGCACACTCACCACACATCTTCTTGCCCTGCTCTGAGTGTTTCCGCCACTGGGAAGCCCTTTGACTTTATAGACAGAGGAAAAAGAAACTCTCAGATCACATTTGGACCAGTGTATTAAAATACACTGGATCAAGGGATGATACCGAGCTCACCTGGCACAGCCCTTTGAACTGAAGGTAATCTGCTCCCGCTTGCTCATCTCCTGATAGCCTTGTTCTCACCAGTGGAACTTCTCAAAGCACAGACCTAGGACCAGCTACATCAGTACCACCTTAGATATGGCTAGGAATATGAATTCTTGGGTCCCACCTAATAAACCAAGGGCTCTGTGTTGTGGTCTACTAATCCATGTTCTAACAAACCCCAAAGACGAGTCAGATGCATACTTCTATGGGCCGAATGTTTGTATCACCTCAAAATTCACATTTAAATTCTAACCACCAAGGTATAGCATTAGTTAGCAGGACTTTGGGGGTGGGGCTCTGTCTTCATCAGTGGGATTAGCACCTTTACAAAATGAGGTTCCTTGGATCTTCTCTGCCTCTTTCACTGGACAAAGACCCAGCAAGAAGGCAGTTTTTATAAGCCATGGAAAGACCCTCATCAGACACCAAACCTTGAACATTCTAGCCTCTGTAACTGGGGGAAGTAAATTTCTGTGTGGGCCACCCAGTCTGTGTGCTTTTGTTATCACAGCCAGAACACATTAAGTAAGTGTCCAGTGCTGAGAACTACTGCTCTATCAGATTGGAACTCTCTTGATCTGCTAGAGCAGAAGCTAGTTAGGGACTAGGGCAGTGGTGGCAAACCTGTGGCCCATGTGCCACAGAGCTGTTTGTATCACTGAAAGCTTAAAGGGTTCATGGTATGGTGTATGTTCAGATGCCTCCCCCCAAGCCTCATGCAATCATAGACACAGCCAAATCTAGCATTTGTGATTGGTTTGTTGTCTAGCACTTGGATTGGTGGTATGAGTCCACAGAGCCAGCATACAGTGTAAAGGTGGGAAGAAGGCATGTCTTCCTCTCTCTTTTACTGTTTGTGCTTGCTGTTTGCATCTGGCCAGAACTGCTGTCCCTCAGCTGTGTCATTTTACCTTGGAGCCAAATGAGTGTGGACTGAACCTTCCAACCTGTAAGAAGTAAACCCTCCCTTCCCTAACTTTGGGCGTCAGGTGTTTTGTCTCAACAACAAGATAGAAAAGTAACCAAGATAGTCCACCACCACTAGCTTAGAGCAACTTTTCTGAGAAAATGGGAATCAGATTTCTAATAAATGGAACTTAGGAAAAAAAAATAAAGAAACTCACTGTGTGTAGGTCTATGCAATTAATAGCCACTCCATGGATGATGCAAAATGTTCCACCCAATTCTTCCTCAGTTTGTCTACTGGCAACTTATCCATCTACTGACACCTGACCAGCCCCTTTCCTTTCTCTGTATAAAAATTGGAGGACAGAGTGTGGGTAAGATGGGGCACTCCAAGCAAGCATTCCATTTCAAGGCTGCTTCAAAGGATAAGGTTCACAGTAATGCATCTCTCCAAGGCCAGCAGGAAGTTCAGTCCATCTTAGTTAGAGCTGCTGACGGAAACAACCACAGAATGGGTGACTGCTGACCAGCAGACATCTGTTTCTTAGGTCCCTGGAGGCTGGTGGCTGAAGGTGAGGGTGCCAGCAGGGTCAGCATCTGGGCACACAGCTGACACCTCACTGGATCTTCATGCAATGGAAAGAGGGTGAAAGCGCTCTTTCATAAGGGCGCCAATCCCTTTGGAGATGGTTGTGCTCTCATTACCTCCTTCACTTCCCAAAGCTCCTCTTTCACACACAAACACATTGGAGATCAGAATTCAACACATGAATTCAGGGAGGATACAGATATGACATCCATAATGGTTCCCATCCCTCAAAAGATGGGAAGGGATATTTTGTACCTAAATTTTAAGCTACTCTTCAGTGTATTATCTTATAAGGCAAAGCACACAAAACTCACACAAATTGCAGGAAAGAGAGCAGTTTCACACACCCATGGAGAGTCTCCTCAGGTCAACACAGGTAAGCCATGGGCCATGGAAGATACCTGGGAGAATTTAGCCCTCAGAGTTGAGGAAAACCGTATTTACATTTCTGGAACATTCCAGGAAAAACAAAACCACAGTTTTTTTTTTTACCTCTTTAAGACATCCACCTTTGAGCCTCTGCTTGCTTTCTCCTGAACCCTTGCATACCCTTCCAGCCCTAACCCAGGCCTGGCCAAGTCATTTCAGCCATTTCTGCCTATATCCTCTACCACAGCTTGAACTATAGGCCATTAAGCCAAAGTGTCTGTGTTGGAAACAAAGCATCAGGATATTTTCACACCTCCCCACATATTTCCAGTGTGTTGTCAAGTTCAAGGACCAAAGCCCTCTTCTGTCCTTCACTTCCAGCACAAATTTCCCTCTGCACTGCTTCTGCTGTCTGTGTCTTCTTCACCTGCCCACCCCCCGGCCACAGAGCCCAGTGGAGACCAGTTACACTGTCATGTGTCTCACGCTTGCCTTCTCCAACTTCCCTGGGGTGGTGACTTCAGTGTGCAGGTGGCCGGCAGTTCATTGTAGCTTTGCTCAAACTTTTCTCTCTTCAGTGAAGACTATGTGTTCTGCTCTTTACTTAAGGACCTGCCCCATGCCAGCTACTACACTTGTGGGTTTACTGCTTTGGTCTTTCTGTCTCCTTTCCTTTACACTGAGGAACATGTTCCTATGCCTGCCAAGACCAGCCCACTTCCTAAATTCTGGATTCTCCTCCCATCCTACCACATCTGCTTCAATTACTCTCAAATCTCTTGATGTTCAGGTCTTCCTCTGGATAGACTTTCCCAGCAGCACTGAAATATGCTCCATTTTCTATCACCCAGGCTACTTTTAACTGTCCATCATGCCTTCCCCTTTAAACTCTTCAAAGGTACCTCATCACACTTAAACTAGAATGTCTATCTGTGGAAAACACAGGCATTTTGACTTTGGGTGCAAAAGTTAGTTTTATGTGTCAGTTTAACTAGGCTACAGAATGCATAGATATTCGGTTAAACATTTTCCAGATGTTCCTGTGAGGAAACCTCCACAGAAGGTTAGCATTTGAGACAGTAGACTGAATAAAGCCCATGACCCTCCCCAAAGTGGAGGTACCTCATCCAACCCCTGGAGGATCTGTGTGGAGCAAAGAGGTAGAGGAAAGAGAATCTCAATCTTCTTCTTGTTCCACCTGGTTACTTGAATTAGGATGTTATACATCTCCTGCCCCTGGCTTAGAATGTATGTGACTGACTCCTCTGCTTTTCAGGCCTTTGAAAGCAAACTAGAATTTACATCACTGACTCTTCTGCATCTCCAGCTTGCTGAGGACAGACTGTGGGACCTCCCAGTCTGCATAAGCACGTGAGCCAAACAAATGAATGCACTGTACCAGCCAAGAACACATTTCTTCATCCCAGACACCGTATATGGCAGGCACACAAGAGACCCCTGTTGTCTTGGTAGTTCTATCCCAAGATCATCAGCCCCTTAGCCACTCTTCCCCCCTTCTCAGGACCTCACAGCTGAATCCACCTGTCCTTCCTCCCTCTGACTCCTTACTCTCCACCTAGCCCAGGACGATGTACCTAGCCTTGGGAGGAACCATTTTGGGCAACGCCAACTTGCTTGGGGATGGAGTCTCCCAAACGCATCATGAGTCTTAATGTTTTGAAACTCAACAGGAGAGAATTTTACCCTTGGTTTTTGCATTGTACTGTAGCATCCCTTCTCCAAAGTAAATAACATAAAAATGGGTGACTTGCTGATGGAGGGGAGGAAGTACAGGGAAGAAAAGAAACATTTGCTAGTGCAGTAATAGCTTGGCCCATGAGTGCCAATTTGGTTCATGAACAGAAGCATGAACATGGCAAAATTTCTGCTTCCATTTGTGAACTCCACATTGGGTAACAAACATGAATGAACGTGGCCATCTTCCCCAGAATCGTGGAATGAGTTAAGTTTGTGAATGAGTTAGCACTGCATTTCAAAATGCTTTCCTCGCCTCACTGGTGATAATGTAGCCAAAAGTCTTACTACATTTTAGTCAAAGCTAACCAGTGGAAACTCTGGTCAAAGGCATAATGTGGTGACATTTTTGAGAATGACAGTGACTGCTGGGCCAGCATATGTGTCTCCTGTAGCTTTCCTAGTGAAGCCAAGACAGTAGACACAGACAAACTCTTCATGATTTGATTCTGCCGACTGACCCAGCATTTGACCTCCCTTGCTTCTATAATCATAGCGTGTTTAGCTGAGCACATGTCTGCTCAGAGCAAAGACTACAATTTCCATCCTCCTTTGCAGCTGTGTGGGTTTTGCAAATATAGAGTCTGTCAAAAAAATGTGTACACAATTCAGGAAAAGAAAAATTGTATGATTTTTTTTTCAACACGTGGTGTTACCCTTGTATGAAGGACTCAAGAGGATATCGTATATTGCAGAAAATCCACCACACTGGTGGCCCTTAGAGAAGAAATTGAAAATGCATGTGCAGCAATCTCAATGACCAAGGTTACTTAACCAACAGTTTGCCATTCTAATAAATATCTGGAAGCTCCTGGCCACCACTTGGAGCCCTTCTTGTAACTGCAGAGGCCAAAGGTAACTTGCTTTAATCTCATGATATCCCAATGAACTTAGTATTAAAATATTCATACAAGGTTTTCCTTTCCCAAAGTATGTAGACAATTTATGGAAGACTCTGAGGCATGTAAGCCTGTGTCCTGTGGCAGTTTGTAGAACTCTTTCTTTATCTCTTCCAATTTCTATTTTCTTACTGGCTGAAATATGTGAGAGTTGGAAGTAAAGCAGTACGTTTTGAGCTGTGTGGTGTATATTAGTCGGTGCTTACTAGAGTCAGATGTACAAGAGTGCAAACGTCTGTCTGCTAACTGGAGACGCAAGGGAGTCAGTCGAGTGCTTGGAACCATGGCCATGTCCCGTGCACAGCTGTGTCAGGAGGCTGAAGGAGCCGCCATGGCGGACCAAATGCTCTGCACCAGAAAGGCCCAAGGGCCATGCTGGAAGCTGAAGTGACCGTGCCAAAAGCCTAAAGGACGAGCCAGAAGGCTGAGGGGTCTGCACTGGGAGCCAGGAGATGATGTCCAAGATGAACGTGAGGAAGTTCCCCGGGTGAAAGTAAGCAGCCAAAACTCCTTCAGAGAAAAAAACCACCGAAACTCTTCCAAAGAAAAGCAGCTGTGACAAACCTCTTCCAGGGAAGATCAGCTGAAACCCTTCCTGCTTTTCTCCTGCTGTACTGTCCAGACAACATGCCTCCTTAAGTGGGTCTTCTGCACCCAGAACCATGCCAGCTCAATTCAGCTGGACAGTCCCACTCAAACTGGCCATTAGTCAAGTAACTACCCCATGGTGGAAGCCACATATTGATGACAATTAAAAATTAGAAGAGAAGAAAATTGTTTCCATGGTGATCTCAGAACTGCCATACCATCTTTGGCCTGCCTACATCTACCTGAAAGAGGAAATAAATGCAACTTTTATAGGGTTCTGCTAATTTGCATTTTCTGTCCTTTATACCAGCAGTGAGGAATGGGATTCTAGAAGTGACTTATTCAGAGCTATGCAGCAGAAGGCAATAAAAACTCAGTATTGCGGGCTGCAAAGCTGACTACTCGTTATTTCAGTTGCAAAACAGTTAAGACACTGACTGTGAGAAACAACATGGTAAACCACACTGGAGCCAGAGACAACAGAAAATAAAACACAAATCAAATAATAAATAACTTCATCTAAAATTTGGACACAGTGGTACCTTGCTTCATGTATTCAGTTCTTTCAACAGTTCTGGTCACAAACCAATCAAGATGAGAACCGAATCAAATTTCCCCACATTTTCATACTTTGTGGAAGGAAATCAAGTCAGCGGTGATCCTAACCATTAACTTTAGTTCAGTTTTTGTCCGGCTCAGTTTGCAACCAGAATCATTGACGAATCAAGTTTGTGAACCGAGGCACCACTGTGTCTTGTTTTCATACCTTTTGTATTCACGTTTATTTTTAAAAATAATATGTTGAAGTTGGGCATGGTAACACACTCCTGTAATCTCAGCACCAGGAGACTGAGGTAGGAGAATTGCCTTGAATTCAAGGCCAGCCTGGGGTACATAGTCAGACCTTGCCTAAAAATAAGTAAATAAATTAAAAAGTTTCAATATTATTTATCTTGATACCTGACCTGTGTGTGTGTGTGTGTTTGTGTGTGTGTGTCCTCTTAAGTTTCACACTGAAAAGAGATCTTCACTTCCCATTTCAGACCTGCATATGAGGTTACACCTCATACCACCCATGAACACAAGCAAGGGAGAGACTTAGAATTCTTGTGTGTGCTGGTAATTTCTGAAAATCTTACAAGAAAGAAGTTGATTCCAGCTATAACTAGCTTGTCTACCAGCAGGGATGAACAGGGCAACTTTGCAGTGTAATTCACGCTCCCCGATCGAAATCCACCACAAGTGAATCATTTAGGTTTTCTGAGATGAAAACCATCAACTGCTTCTGCAGCCTGAAGGGATGGTATTCCACCTCGGGGCCAGGGATTTAGCTCAGTGGCATAAGCTCATGCCTGGCAAGTGGGAGGTTGTGAGTTCGATCCCCAGAACCAAAAAAAAGAAAGAAAGAAAGAAAGAAAGAAAGAAAGAAAGAAAGAAAGAAAGAAGAAAGAAAGAAAGAAAGAAAGAAAGAAAGAAAGAAAGAAAGAAAGAAAGAAAGAAAGAAGCCACCTCACAGTAACAGACAATGCAGTCTCCTTTAGTTGTCTCTGCTGGACTACAGGGGACTCCCAGCAGCACTATCACACTGAGGCCTTTGTATTTCCACCTAAGCCTACAGTGACCCCAGAGGAGCCGCCTCTGAGCAGAAAGAGGGTAGAGCAGCCGAGTGCAAAAGCTGTTAATTCAGCCTTGAAGTTAGAGCTTTCTCCAAACAGATATGCAATTGTGATCATTTCCTCAAGAGACTGACTGGAACCAGCTAGACACAAATCTGAAACTCCTGAAGAAATCAAGTAACTAGATTCCAAATCAGGCCAGAATATCAGGTCTTTCAGTTCTCAATCTGGCCCTGCTGGAGGTATATGCAATCCACCGAAAGAGTACATCCTCCAGTGCCCTCAGTGATATAACAGTACCCCGCTTTCTTGCCACAGAACTAACTGCTCAGGGATTTCCTGGGTTATACGACTAAGGTTTGTTCTAATGAGGTGGCTTTTGTTTGGCCCTAGAAAGGAGACCAAGCCACGATTAGAAGCTTGAAACTTTCAGCCTCGCTTTCATCCTCCAAGAAAAGGAGAGGAGCTGGTGTTAGAGGAAGTAATCATCATGCCTGTGTGTGGAACCTCCATAAAAATCCCTGAGTTATGGGGCTGGGAAAGCATCTTGCAAGGAGCTGCTTGGGCAGTGATCACACCTGGAGAGGGGATGGAAATTTCATTCCCTTTCTCACATATCTTGCCCTACATATTTCTTCTTTTGTCTTTACCAGCCATATGCTTTATTAAATGATAAGGGTTAAGCATACCAGTGCTCTAGGGGTTCTTGGGCTGTCATAGTAAATTATCCAGGTGGACAGAATGGTGGGAACCCTGATTGATAGCCACTCAAAAGTAAGAGTGACAAACTAAAGACTCATATAATTGTCATCTATATTGGGGGCAGCCTTCAGAGACTTACCCCTTAATCTGTGGGGTATTCCAGTTCGTGTCAGAATTAAACTGAGTTGTAGGACAGCTAATCAGTGTTCACACAGAACCGGAGAATCACTTGGTGTGCAAAACTAGTATAATTCATTTCTTACCCTTGAAAGTTCCATACTATTTTCAAGAGTCAGAGAAAGTTCTTTTAGAACTATTGGATATCAGTTGCTTTTCCTCTAGCAATAATCACACAGTATTAATTGTTGAATCAAATGAGACAATGTGAATGGAAATGTCTAGGACATTTCAAAACTTGGTACAAATATTAAGATTCTATGAAACGGGTTTACAAGTAAAAAAAATAAATGAAATTCAGCTCCTACAAAATGAATTTATATATAACTACAAAAAAATCACACTAACAATTTTTGGCCAATAAATTAGCTATTTTGCTATTTGATGAACTCAGTATAACTTTGGGGTTTATTGATATTGGTTGTTTGCTAAACAGAAACAATCTGGGAACAGATGCAAAGAAGATAAATATGTGGGTCTGGTGGAGAAGATGAAACAAATGTGAAATTAAAGGACATCTAAACAAAGTCAATAATCATCTTTGGGACCATGATGATTCCACATATGCCAATTAACTGTCCCAAGACACATCAGATCCATTAACTGTGGTGGGTCAATTCAGATGGCACCAATTCTGGATACCTGCCAACCTAATCAGATATTTTTGTTTCTTTGAGAGATAATTACAGTGTGATTATCATGTATTATATACACATAGAGACTAAGTTCATCTGAAAATATAGTAATAAGTATCCTGGGACTCGTTGAGCTCAGAGAACATTTTCCTCTATAAATACAAGGCACATTCAGGTACAGAAATGGCATCCTTGCATATTACAAGAAAAAAGAATCCACAAAAACAAAGAACACAAAGACATGTAGAGATGGAACCAAATGATTCAATAGCACAGTTGATTACTTCTGGACACACTTTTGTCGCACACTTTGGAATACTGTGAACCGTAATTCTACTGTTTATTTTGCTTTGTTTTTGTCTACACAGGGGTGGTGTGAAGCTGATCTCCTAGGTAACAAAGTCTCCATACACTGGTTGTGGCTGTGGGAATGGCAGGTAAGTGTGGGAGGAAAGTAAAATGGGAAGCTGCAGAAATCCCAGGGCAGAGCCATCTACCCTGATGCATTCCCTTGGAAGCCATCCGTCCATCTGGTTATTAAGGAGACATCCTGTGTGTTTGTGACCACATGACTAGGGCAGGAGGAATCGGAGACTTTAACTAACTAGTTATGATTTGAAGGTGCTCCCTTTCCCTGTGTTGGAAACTTAATCCCCACATTCATGTGCTAATGGGATAGCCGTCCATTAGTGCCTGTGGATGATTGGGCCCAGAACCTCCCGTGTGACGTTGAAGTCCATGGAATCCAAACCCTTTATTATAAGATGGCACAATATTTGCAGATAATCTATGCACATCCTCCTTTAGAATTTAAATCATTTTAGATTGCTTATAATATTTCATGTAATGTAAATGTTCTGTAAGTAATTGTTCCATGGTATTGTATAGGGAATAGTGAGAAGAAAAAAGAAGATCTGTAGATGTTCACTGCAGACACACTATTCCTAATCCATGGGTGATTGAACTCTTGGCTATGAAAAGCAAATTGTATTTGGAGATGGAACCTTCACGTTGTAATTAGTTAGATGAGATCATGAAGGTGGGACTCACTTTGCTAGAAAAGGAAGAGGAATCTGAAGGTGCACATTTGCACTCTGGCCATGCAGTGTCTTCTGCCATTAGGGACACAGAGAGAAAGCTCTCATCAGAAGCCAGCACTGGGCTCTTCCAAGCCCCCAGTACTGTGAGAAACAAGTGTCTTCTTTTCGCAAATTACCCAGTCTCAGGTATTCTAAGTTTTACAATGATGAAGTCTGAAATCTCCTGCTTTATACTTCTTTTTCAAGACTGACTTGGTTATTTGAGGTTACATGTGTATTTTAGGGTGGTTGTTTCTATTTCTGCCCAAAAGAAAAGGGTTGTTGGGATTTTAACATGGATGTCATTAATCTCTAGATTGTTTTGGGTAGTGCTGCTATCTAATAATAGTAGGTATCCTAACTCATAAATACGAGATAGCTTCTTATGCATCGATGTCTTGTTTAATTTACTTCATTAACACTTTGTAGTTTTCCACATATGGTTTTTGCCTCTTTGGTTACATTTATTCTCTGTTATTCTATTCTTTTGAAAGTACTAATAATTAAATTGTCTCTTTTCTTTTCATGTTGTTTACAGTTAGTGTGTAGAAGCACAGCTGATTTTTGCATATTAATTTTGTAACCTGAAACTTTGCCAAATTCATTTATCTGATCAACTGTTTTTTGTGACTGTGAGATCTCTAGGATTTCCACATTTAAGATGATATTAACTGCAAACAGATGATTATACTTGTTCTTTTCCAATTTGGCTACCTTTATTTTTACTGCCTGGTTGTTATAGCTAAGACTTTTAGTACTATGTTAAATACAAGTGGTGAAAGTAGGTAACCCTTTTTTGTGTCTTAATTTCCCAAAGAGCCTTATTGTCAGTCTCTTCTTGGAGGTTTAGATATTCTATTTATATTGTTCTCATAATCTCTTCTCTAGGAATCTTCAAGTTTGTAGTACCACCGAATGTGTTATTGTTTGTATCTGGATGTCCCCCCACAACCCCACCAAAAGCCTCATGCAATCAGAGACGCAGGCTTCCAGAATTTGTGATTGCTTCGTTGTCCAATGTTGGGATTATGAGTGGGTTACACCCAAATGGGTGTGGCCTACATACAATATAAGGGGCTGAAAGAATTGTCTCTCCATGCTCCTTTCCTTTTGCTTTTGTTGATTTTGCTGTCTTCTGCCAACATGAACCATAGCTCCTCTGCCAGCCACCCTGACTTATAACCAGCTGATTATGGACTCAAATCTCCACAGACTGTGAGCCAAATAAACCTTTTCTTCCTTAACTTTGGGTGTTGGGTATTTTGTCTCAGTAACAAAAGTAACCAAGACCGAAGGTTTCTCATGCTCTGTCATCTGCTCCTGTCTTTCATGGCCTATTTTAACCAGAGATCCAAGTTCTCTTCTGATTTCTGCATTTCTCTGTGAAGGAGAAACAAAGGAGCTTATTTGGGAGAGGAGAGAGTGGGTGTAAAACAATTGGTACTGAGTCTTTCTATCCATGAACACTGTATAGCTTCCCTCCTACTTCACCTTATTTTCTCATTTGCATTTATATTTTTAAAGTGTCCTCTATAAAACAGTTATAGACCTTTTATTAGAAATTTTTCCCTAGATGATTTGCCCTCTGTTATTATTATCAGTGTGCCATTTTAGAAACCACACTTTCTGGTTATTAATAATTTATAAATGTGTTTTATTTTTGTGTATTGCCCTAAATGTTAGCTACCTCATTAAATGATTAATTCTAATAATTTTTCTGTAAGTACTTTTGTGTTTTCTATGTATGCAACCATATCTCTTACAAGTAATAATTTTGCTCCTTATTTCCAATTCTTGTATCTTTTATTTTTTTTTACTTAATGTTGCAGTTTGGCCACTATACAATGTAAAATAGAGAAAATGATCCATCAATGTTTTACTTTGATAGTTACAGTTTTCATTTTTATAAATTCTACCTATTTCACATTATAGTTTGTATGATAATTTTGTCATGTTTTCTCTTCTGATTACTTTCTTCTTTTGGGGGGGTTTCATTACTCATTATATAGTCATTTTATACTCTACCAAGATATTAAAAACCTGGAGTTTGTCTTACTCATTGGCTCTGCTTTGTGGTGATTTTCTTCCTTGTATGTTGGTATTTCTAATTATTATTGTTATTATTATGATCTCCTACTATGTTGAACTTATCTAGGGAATCTGGACAGCTCAAACTAGGAGTACTTTACAATGGAGGTAGTCAAGAAAACTATTGTTCTGCGTCTCCCATTTTACTTAATACTTGCTGTGCTGATCATGGCTACTGGTATTCATTTGCTAGGCAACATTAACTTTCAACTTTGCATATTATTCATTTTCTGATTTTAAAGCACTTTTTTGCTCATTTACTTTTTAAGATTAAATTTTTACTTTAAGAAATGTGTACATTCATATGGTGTTGTAAGAAATAACAGAGGCATCCCACATGCTATTTACCCAATTTCTCCTAACATGAAATTGAAGTACAATATCATAACTAGGATGTTGACATTGATACGGTGAAGTACAGAATTTTTCAGCTCCACAGATATCCCTCATTTGGCCTTTTATAACCACACTCACTTTCCTTCCATCCATGTGTTCTCCTTAAGCTTCACTAATGTGTTCTCCATTTCTATAATTGTGTCATATCAAGAATTTTATATAAATGGAATATTGTTGCACATAAACTTTGGAGGTTGATTTTTTCACTGAACATAGATCTAGAGATCCATCTAAATTGTTCTATATATCAATAATCCATTTGATTTTAGTATTTCATGATATAGATGTACCACAGTTTAACTTTTCATCCATTAAAAGATATTTGGATGACTTCTAGTTTCAATTGTTACAAATAAAGTTTCCATAAACATTCCATAGAAAAGTACTGACTTTTCTATGAATATATTTTTCTTTCTCTAAGATAAAAGCTTAGGAATATGATTTTTGGGTCACAGAGTAATTACATGGTTAGTTTTAGAACTCTTTAAAAAAAGCTATTGAAATGTTTTCTCTAGAGTGTCTATATCATTTTCATTCCCAACATTAATATGTGAGTGATGTAATTCCTGCCCATTATCACCAGTATATCAAATGGTCATTACTGTATTTTTAAATTTTAACCCTTTTGAGAGGTATGTATTTATATCACATAGTGGTTTAATTTGCATCTTTCTAATAGCTAATGATGTTAAATATCTTTTATGTGCATTTTTGCCATCCTTGCATCCTCTTCAGTGAGATGTCTCTTTGTGTCTTAATTGGATTATGTGGGTTTTGACAGTTATAATTTAATAGTTCTTTATTTTCCAGATCCTAATCCTTTTCAAAATATTGTTTGCAATTATTCTTTTCTGATATGTAGCATGCCTTTTCATCCTCATAATAAGGTACCAGTTTGGTTCACAAGTTTGATTCACAAGTTTGATTCAGTTCTGTTATGTCTTTGCTGATTTTTTGTCTAGTTTATTTGTCTCTCTGTGACAATGGGGTGTTAAGGTAGGTACCCTGTTAAAATTATATTATTTCTTATTTAAGTTTTCATGTCTATTAATATTTGTCTTACAGCATTGTATGCTCCCATATTTAGTGCATATATATTTATGATTTTTAGCACTTCCACTTGAAGTTTTTCCCAGTAAATATGTAGTGACTCTCTTTATCTCTCTTGATCATTCTTGGTTTGAAGTTCACATTATCTGCAAATAAAATGGCTACTCCTGCTTCTTTCTGGGTTCCTGTTGCATGGAGTACTGTTTTCTATCGTGTGACTTTTAGACAAATTTATTTTTTAATTAAATGTGTTTCTTGTATACAGCATATTGTTGGATTTTGTTTCTTAATCCATTCTCCCAGTCTGTCTCTTTTGATTGATAAATTGAGACCATTTATGTTAATGGTTATAACAGATAACTATTGGCTTGTCTTTGTCATGTTATCTTTCTGCTGTTGGTTCCCTACTTTTCCCCTCTGTTTAACTATTGGGTCCTGACCTAGATCCCTGATCTCCCAAATGAGTGTATGGCGGAGGTTTTTTTTTTTTTTTTAAATGCCACAAATGGTATGATTTTAGGACTCCAGAAGGGTCAAAACCATTTAGTTGAGCTCATGACTCTGAGGGCTAAGGCAAAAACTTCTCTGGACTGCCAACTCTTAATAGGGGTGGAGAAACTGAGGAAAGTTCAGGCAATGAGCAGGACCTTGGGAATCACTTCAGTGATGTCTCCAAGTAATAAATCATGTCAATTCAGTAGCACTGTCTTATGAAGACATGGTAGGAATGAGACTGTAGGAATAATTTCTGTAGCTGCAGTCTCTATCTACTTAATTGATGTTTGAGCCAAGTGTCCACAGCCGTGGCCTTATCTTGCCCTTTGAGATATCTCTGACCTCACAGGCCACTACAGGTCTCAGCCAGGACCAGTGATTCATAGAGGTTCACTTACTATGAATCAGCTCCCATCACCAGGCAAGGGGCCAAGGCCTAGGACAGACTCACAGATAAACATAGAAAGCCATTTAGTTAAATTTAAATCCTGCTCAGAGCCTATTCCTAGTGGTCTCCAACATTTAACCGCTTACCCTGCTCAGTGGTTTCTTTGTGTTGTTGTACTTGGAATTGTGGTCATTTTTATCTCTTCCGAGAATGTCTTTCAGTACACTTCATAGGGTTGGTTTGGTGGTCATGAATTTCTTCAGTTGTTCTTTTTTGTGGATATATCTTCTTTCCCCATTAATTTTGAAAGAGAGTTTTTCAGGGTACATCAGTCTGGGTTGGAAGTTATTTTCTTTCAGAACTTGAAATACTTCACTCCAAGCTCTTTTGTCCTTGAGGTTTTGTGTTGACAAGTCTGCCATGGTTTTGATGGGCTTTTCTTTATAGGTGATCTGTTTCTTTTCTTTAGTAGCTTTTAACATTCTGTTCTTGTGCTGAATTTCTGGGCTCTTGATTATTATATGTGTGGGTATAGATTTATTTTGGTTATGGCTAGTTGGGTTTCTATATGCTTTACTTATCTGCATGTCAGGTTCTTTTTCCATGTTTGGGAAATTTTCTGCTATTACTTCTATTTACAGAAGTAATACTCTGTCTTCAATTTCATTTACACAGTTTTGCCAGCTTTCAATAGAATTTTTTATTTCCTGGATATTTCCTTGAATCTGTTTCATGTATTCTAATTGTTTTCTGCATTGTGCGTTGAAGGTTTCCATCATTTTTCTATGTTGTTTTTTTTTTTAATCTATGCCTTCTTTGGATATACTCACCAATTTTTTCATTATGTTTATTATTCCTGTTTTTATCAGAGGGATTATTTCTGATCTTATTTCCTTCACAGCTTCCTGGAGTTCTTTCTTTACTTCCATTGCTTTCATTTCAGAAATTTCAGGTGTGTGATTTCTAATTCCATCCATGTCTATGTCTCCTGTACTAGATCTGGATGGGCTGAAAGTTTGAGGTTGCATTTTGTTCTTTCATCCTGGCATTTTTCTGTGTTCCTCCAGTTCAGTTGGATGCCAAGTCCTAGCTGCTTCCTGCTTTAGCAGGCCATCCAACAGTGGGCCTCACTGAGGGTTGCCAATGGCTGTGGGTCTCTGGGTGTGGACTCTTGGTCCCCACAGGCTTTAGAGATAGTTTCTGGGTATGGGAGAGTCACTGGGGTGGACTCTCAGTCCCTGCAGGCCTCACCAAGGGTTCCCAGATAACTGTGGGGCAACTGGGCATAGATTCTTGTTCCCAGCAGGTCTCAAAGATAGTTCTTGGGTGTGGGCAAGTTGCTAGACACTGAATCCCAAAGCCTGTGGGCCTCAGTGAGGGTTTCCAGATGGCTGAGGGTGGCTGGGTGCAGCTTCCCAGTCCCAGGAGCTTCACCAATGGTTCCTGGGTGTGTGCACCTCACTAGTTGTAGTTTCTGAGTCCCTGAAGTCCTTACTGTGGGCTCCCAGTTGAGTGCTGGTCTCTGAGTACAGATTCTCAGTCTCCACAAGCTCAGAGATGGTTCCCATGTGTGGATAGATCACTGGGTGCAGCTTTCCAGTTCCCAAGAGCCTCATCTACAATTCTGATGTGTGGGAGGGTCACTGGGTGCAGCTTTCCAGTCCTTGTGGGCCTCGCTGTGGGTTCCTGAGTAACCATGGGTCATGGGCACTGACTCCCAGTCCCATGGGCCTCATAGGTGGTTCCCAGATGTCAAGTTTTCAGTTTTTATAAGTTCAGCTTTATTATTTTTCCTCTGTGAAGCATGTTTTTGATGTCAAGTCTCAGAACTGTTTTCCTAGTGTTATGCAAAAGCTTTTCCCCTATAATTTTTATAAAATTTTATATTTTACATGTATCTTGTGTTCTACATTTAGGCTCTTGATTCATAGTGAGTTAATTTTTTCATAACACTTGAAACTTAGTTACTTTGGTTCCTTGAAAGCTTCTGACTTTCTTGCAAGTCTATGCATGAGTCAAAAAGAATTTAGAAAAGGGGAACTTTTCCAAAATATAGCTACATTATAGCTAAAGAAAATTCAGAAAATTAAGGCCTGGGAACTTAGCTCAATTGGTAGAGCACTTTTCCAGCTTATGTGAGACCCTGGCTTCAATCACCACCCAGAAACACAAACAAAACAAATGGCATGTAGGGCCCAGAAAGAGAAGTCAGCACCTTCTGTGAGCCCACTGATATGCAGGCTGAGATTCAAGGACTACCATCCCCACCTTAAGCAACCAGCTGGTTTGGAGGACAGGCTGAGTTAATAACAACTGGGGTACAGAAAGCACTGAATGTTTGTGTTGTTTGGTTGACTTTTCAGGCCTGAAGCCCATGGTCTGAGCTTCTTCTGGGAGGATGACAGTATGCAATATAGCAAATATGGTGGATTTCCTTCTATCTTGTTTGTGAGGTCCAATATTTTTCTCACTGTTTCATTTTGTTCTAATTAATTGTTTTTACTTTATTCAATGTTCTATTTTGATTGGTTTTATTCTGTTTTGTTTTGGTTTGATTTTGCTATACCTGATGGGACAGATAACTATTGTGAAGATAAGATATACTATGATAGTCATTTTTATTTCCTTAGAATCCTGCTTTGAAGTTCTGTACCAGTTTTGATTGGGTTTATTCTGTTTTGTTTTTTATTATCTTTAAAATAAACAAATTTTTAAAAAAGAAAGATTGAAATAAGGCAGAATATGGCTTTAGAATATCTAATTCAAAATATAGTCTGTGTTAATCTTAATTTCTAAAATAGGTGATTTAAGTTTTATTACTGTATAAAATCCAGATGAATGGTGTTGCTCCTGTACAACATAGGTTGTACAGCATCTGTAGCCTGCCAGGTCCTCAGTTACAAGAAATATAAAATCCAGTCATAGTTATTTAAGAGAAAGGATTATCGTTTCCTTCTAACAAGAAGTCTGGAGAAAGGTAGTCTTGGGAAATTGTCAACTGCCTAAGGGATGTATCAGAAACTCAGACCCCTTCTAGCCCTCCCATCTGTACCAGGTAGTTCTTGTCTCCCAGATTTCAGGAGTGCTGTTCTTGTACCTCAGATCTGTGTCTCTATTAATAGACATCTCAGCTGTACTGCAGACAGGAATAAGGGCAAAGGGGAAAAATATGATGATGCATAAGATGCAATTACATGCTTCAAGCAGCTTTCTTTTTCAGTGAATATCCTCAATTATTTGACACATGTTATCTTCCTTCTCACTGGAATTAAGAGCCTATCATTTGAGGGTGTATGCTGCAGGCTACACATGAGGAAGTATAGTTTGCCCCCTTTTTAAGAGTCATTTAAAATATCCCAGCCATGCCCTGCTGTGAAAATCACTGGCCACTGCTGTCATCATGTCAATTTGTCATTGTTAGTAAGATAACATTAGTTTTACAATTCTTAATGTACCAGAAAAGCTGCAAATCAACTTTCCTTCCTACAAAAACATATCAGCAATAGGAGAATGTTAGCATTAGTATAGTGTCATCATTTGGTAGGGTTGACATAGACTATGTTTTAGTTTCTTCAAGAAACTTATGTATGCTGTCTTCACTACAAGGCTGCCACCTTTCTGAGATCTCTGGAGGCAGTATTTTCCTTATACTGTTGTACCACAGAGACACTAATGCATCTTCCAAATAGTTTGGTTATGATTATGAATTCCAAGATGTTTGTTGGACATTTATATTTCTAGAGAAGACAGAAGGCTACCAATGTATTTTTCTGTCAGAGCATCCTGAATTGTGTTGGGTATACATGTGTGTAAATACAAATGTAAAATATAAATAGTTGCACATGCATGTTCATAAATGTGATGAGTGTAAATCATAGCCCACATTGCCAAACATACAAAAAAATAGTTTTATTTAATTTATCAGTTCAACTTCCTTTTGGCTACTAACCAAAAAAGAGTTTAATTTATCAAACAGTTTAACTTCCATTTGTCAACCTCAACCTCTGTAAGCATTTGCCTTCACCAAACAATGAGGGTTGTAAATGGTTTCAGAATCCGATAGAGTGGCAAGGCATGAGGAGTTATAAGAAAATCCTCTCCCTGACCATTCACCCACACAAGTTGCCATGGAGAATGGCCCCATCCCAGCATAGCTCCTTCTGGTCCAAATGCTGCCTACCTTTCCTGAGGTTGCTTGGGAGCTGCAGCCTCATCAAAGTTGCCCATTAGCCTAGCTGCTCCTCAGAACCTCCTTCTTTGGAGTCTTGTCACCTTTCAGCACCATTGTTCATCTCTGCCTTTTTCTCTTTTCCTGTCTGGATAAATCTTTCTTTTGACTAGAAATGGAAAAATTCTGTGGTCACCTTGGTTTCTGAAAAAGCTTTTTTTTTTTTTTTGTCTTGTCTATGCCCTGAATCCTCCCACCTGCATTGGGATTAGACTTTTAGAAATCAAAATAAAAAAGGATTGAGTGATATTAGGAAAACAGGTGACTGGAAGCTCCTAGCATGCTTGCCTGGTCCACAACAAAGAACCAAAGCAAGGAGAAAACAATACCAATTCTGATGGAGTGTTTGCAGCAGATCGTTGGAGCACAGTGTGTGGAGATACACAATAGCCCTGCAAAGAAGGGAATTCATCACACAGCATCTGTGCTGTCCCATAGAATCAGCCCTGAACAAAAAGGGGCTTCACTAAGGGAGGAACGGTAAGCAGCGGGCACCCATCAGTTGCCTTCCTAACATAGTCAACTGAGCTATTTGCTACTGTAGAACCCTGAGGCCTTCATAGGCCTTAATCCCAGTTTGGGGAGGTACCAGGTTACCACACTGCCCTATTACCCCAGAGAAAGAGTCCAGAATGTTCTGTACCTCCCCAACCCCTGCTCTTGCTGCAGTGAAGCCATTTGATAACCTTCCCACTCGGCATCCTGTGAGTAGTTGGGCAGCTTCTCTCAGCAGCCTGTTGATCCAGAACTGTGAGTCACCCAGGAAGCTGCACCCAACTTCCCACAGCACTGGGAAGCACCTAAGAGGCCCACCCGAACTGCCTTGGCCTATAAAGGCCCCCAAGAAACCACTGGGTGAACTCATCTACCCTCCTGCTGCTCCAGAAACATCCAGCCATCCCTGCTCACCCATGCACAGCCTCAGAACATAGCCAGACAGCCTGTACTTGGCAGCTTGGTCCACAGAGTCCCAGGTGAGCAGACAAGCAGCTTCACCTCTCCTCCAATGGCCCCACGTCATCTGTGAAGAACTCAGGAACTACCAGGCACACTCTCTCAATCCTCTGTTGTGGCCTAGCCCTTGTGTAGTTCTCACCTGGATGGTCCCATCTTTGTACCACAAAAAATAGTGGTTTTTCTATACCTGCAAGTAGGTGTATCACACCCAGAGCTTACAACAAAATCATACACTTGAAGAAGCTGCACCCTAGCTGGTCATGGAAACCCACCAGCCTTGAAGTCTAGGACCCTGGGACACCTGTAAACATTGCCCACATTGACCACAGTCGAAGAAGTTACATGAACACCACAGTAAAACACCCAGCTGGAAATAACACCAATGTATCATATCTGATCAACACCATAAGATGCATCAGAATGTCTTTTACTACAAAAGCTACCTCAAAAAGTCACAAGTGGCAATTGACTCACCAGATGTACAAATACCAGTGCAAGGACAAGAATCATGAAAAATAAAGTAATGTGATAGAGGAATATAATGACTGTCTTACAAGAGACCAGAAAATAAAAGAAGCTAGTGGACTGCCTGACAATTCCAAAGAATGATTTTAAGAAAATCTCACAAGCAAAAAGAAAATAGAGATAGATGATTCAATGAAATTAGAAAGATCATTCATGATTGGAGTAAGAAATTAAACAAACAGAAATCATTTTAAAAACCAATAAATTAAATTTAAAATATAGTTGAAATCTTCAACAGCAGGATTGATTGGGCAGGAGAAAGATTTTCTAAACTTAAAGTTAGATATTTTTTAAACAACCCAGTCTGATAACAAGAAAAAAATTTTAAAGAATAAATAAAGCTTTTGAGATCCATGAGATATTATTAAATGAGAAAATGTGTGCATTGTGGGTGTTTCAGAAAAAGATCACACACAAACACACAAAAAGATACAGAGGGCTGGGGATATAGCTCAGTGGTACAGAGCCTGCTTGGCAAGCATGAGGTCATGAGTTCAATCCCTGGTACAAAAAATAAAAAGTTATGGAAAATCTATTCAACACAGACTTCTACGCAGAAACATTGCAAGGCAGAAAGAAACCCTAAAAAGAAAAAAATTAATGTAAACCACAGATCCTATACTCAACAAAGATGTTCTTCAAAAATAAATATGAGATAAAGACTTTCCAAAACAAACAAAGACAGAGGGAATTCATCACTGCTAAAACAGTTCTACAAGAAACATTTAAAGGACTTCTATACTAAATGTAAAATGATAAATACTATCAGACAAATGTGCAAAATTTAACACTAAATCTAATACATAAAAGAGTAAGAGAATCAAATTCTATTGATATAAAAAAATAAAGTGATCCCTAAAAAGTCAGAAGAAACAGAAGATTTAGTGTAAGTGGTTTATATCCACCCAATTAAAACATATAGATTGTCCAAATGAATTTTTTAAAAGGCTAAAGATAGCAATATTCTGTCTCTAAGAAAGTCAACCCATCAACAAAGACATACAAACTGAGAGCAAAGAAAATGGAAAAAAAGATAAAGCAGACAGGCAGAAACAAATGGTGAACAGCAGTGGCTATGCTTTTTTCCCGATAAAATAGATGTTGAATTTTAAAAACTGTTTTAAAAGGGTCAAAATGGTAAGCAGCCATGGCTTGAGCAAGCAGTGGGCCACCCAAGGAGAGAACCAGCCAACCAGTGTCTCCTGAGATCCCTGCCATAGTGGAACTTAGGGCGCTGGGCAATAAAGCAACCTGCTTGCCTCGCTGGTAAGCAGCCATGAGCCTATCAGCATGCGGGCTGAGAATCAAACATCCCACCCCACCCCCATTAACAAATGGGAGCCAGAGGTTTGAGCATCTCTTGGGAGGATGACTGTATGCAATATAGCAAATATGGGGGATCTCCTTCTACCATCTCTTTAAAGGCAAATATTGTTATCACTGTTTTGCTTTGTTCTGATTAATTATATTGCTCTATTCAGTATTCTGTTTTGACAGGTTTTATGATGTTCTGTATTTGGTTTGATCTTGCTATACCAGATTGAAAGGACAACTACTGTGAAGATAATGAGATATACTATGGTACCTAGTACTGTTATCCCAGTAACCTACTGTGAAGTTCTGTGCCATTTTCACTGCATTGGCTCGATTGGCTTTTTTCTGTCTTGTTCTGTTGTATTTTACTACCTTCAAAATAATAATAAAAAAAGAAAAGGGTTAAAACATGCCTATAGAAGGATGTAATATTCAACACAATAAGAAGACATAACAGCTGTTAATATTGTATATACATAACCAACATTGAAGTACTCAGTATACAAAGGAAACATTTTCAAATCCAAAAGGAGAGAAAAGGATAAGCTTAAATACAATAACATCTAATGGCATCAATATGCCACTTTCATTCATGGAGATATCATCTAGTCCAAAAAAATAAATAAAGAAACATGAAAGTGAAATTCAACTCCAAACCAAAGGAACCTAATTTATAGAATATTCCATCAAACAACTGCAGAATATATATATATTTTTTTATCATCACAGAAAACATTATCCTGGAGAGACCATACATTAGACCACAACATAAATCTCAACAAATTAAAAAAGTGAAATCATACCATGTATCTTCTCTAACAGCAATGGAATAAAACTAGAATTCAGCAATAAGAGAACTTTAGAAATTACATCAATATATGTACATTGAAAAGCATTCTCTCAAATAAGCAGTGTGTAAATGGAGAAAGCAATAGGAAAACTAAAAAATTTATTGAAAAAAATGACAACGAAAAGATAACATATCAAAAACTATAATGCAACAAAAGCTGTAGTAATATCGGAATTTATATAACAACTACCTACATTTAAAAAAATAGATTTCGAACAACCTACCAGTGCAACACAAAATACTAAAAAAGCAAGAACAGAGTAAATTCAAAATTAGTGGGAAGAAAGAAATAACAAAGATCAGAGCAGAAATAAATAAAACAAAGACTACAAAAATATAAAAGATCAATGAAATTAAAGGTTGGTTTTACTTTATTTATTTATTTTTGTACCAGGGATCAAACTTACTATCTCATGTTTGCCAGAAGTGTTGGTTTTCTGAAAAAATAAAATTGACAAATGTTTAGCCAAATTCTGACCAAGGAAAGGAGAAAGAAGTCCTAAATTTTAAAAATCAGAGATTAAAAAGTAGGTATTGCAAATTATAATACAGAAATACAAAGAATCATTAAAGACTATTGTGAATAATGACATACCAACAAATTAGAAAATCTAAATGAAATGGATAAATTTATTGACACATATAACCCACCAACATTGAACCATAAGAAGAGGAAGAGGGTTGGAGAGAAGGGAGGGGAATAGGAAAAAAAGAGGAGCTAAAAAAATATCACTTACAGGTACCAATTACTTATGATGAATGTGATCATTATACATATCTAAATTGTACCAATTAACTTAATTATATAAAAAATTGAACTGTTAGGGCAAAGCAATGATATTGAATCAGTAATTATAAGTCTAACAAAGAAAAGTCTGGTGCCAGAAGCCTTCATTATTGAATTTTACCAAGCTTTTAAGAGTTGCCAACTCTTCTAAAAATTATTTCAGTGTATAGGAAGGCAAGCAGCTCTTTCAAAATCATTCTAAAAGGACAGCATCACTTGATATTAAAACCAGATAAAGACACAATAGAACTACAGCTCCCATATCCTTGATAAACGTAGATGCAGAAATTTTCAATAAAATGTTAAGAAATCAATGTCAACCACACATAAAAAATATTGTGCAACATGATCCAGTGGTATTTACCCCAGGGATTTAAGGATGTTTCAACATACACAAATAGGTAAATATAGCACACTGCATCAACAGAATGAAGAATAAAAATTATAAGATCATCTCAGTAGATGCATAAAAGTAATTCAATATAGTTCAACATCCCTTCATGTTAAAAGAAAAAAACCTTTAAAAATTAAGCATGGGAAGAGAGCGGAAGCCTGCATCAGGCGTAGGCTGCCTGGAACCTCCACTGTGGGCCCCCCCTGCCACCGGGAACTTAGCAGAAACCTGCATCAGGGGTAGGCTGCCCAGAACCTCCCCCGTGGGCCCGCCCTGCCACCAGGAACTCAGCAGAAGCCTGCATCAGGGGTAAGCTGCCCAGAACCTCCACCGTCGGCCCGCCCTGCCAACGGGAACTCAGCGGAAGCCTGCATCAGGGGTAGGCTGCCCAGAACCTCCACTGTGGGCCCACCCTGCCACCTGGAACTTAACACAAGCCCACCTCAAGGGTAGGCTACGTGGAACCTCCCCTGTGGGCCTGCCCTGCCACCGGGAACATTGAGGAGGCCTGCCCAAGACTGAAAACTGCCCTGAACTGCTACAAATGGGCCCACCCTCCCACCTGGAACATCAGAAGATCTCAGCAGTATCCAGTTAGTGTGAGAAAATTTGGAACTTTGCTCCCAGGTGGTGAACTTTGGACTACACCCAATTGACTGTAATAATGTGGTGAGTATACCCCTAAAATAGAGGTGTAGAGAGGATAAATAGGGCCAGTAGTAAAACCCCCTCCAACTAACTGTAAGACTTTGGTGTGTCTGAAAAGAGTGTGTGTGATCCCCTCCTACACATAGAAAACACCAGGCAGAGTGAAAATAACAAAACGAAAACGCAAAATGCAGGCTCAAACATATCATTCACCAGAAGCAAGTATAGGAGAAATTGAAATAGAGGACCACAAAGTAACACACTGGGAATCTATGAAAAGATAGCCAGTGAAATAAAAAAAAAAATAACTGCATCAGGCTATAGAGGAAATCAAATTAGAAGTAGTCTCCCATGTAAAGATAGAAATAACAACTTTAGTAAAAGACTTGTTGAATGCAGCTAAAGAAGAACAGAGAAAAAAGTACATGAGCATGGGAAACTTATTGAAACTTTGAATGAACAATATAGAAAACAAACAGAATTCATGAAACAAACTCAGAGAGACATCCAAGAAACAAAAAATTCTATCGAAAGCATGCAAAACCACCTAAAGGAAGCTGAGGATAGGATTTTGGACCTTGGGGACAGGATCACAGTTAGTGATCAGGAAAGGATAGAACTTTTAAAAATAACAAAGCAGCATGAAATGACAATCCAGAAGCTTCATGATGATGCCAAGAGCAACAATATAAGAATAATGGGCATTAGCAAAGATTTCGGAGTGCAGGCAAATGACATACATAAAGTATTTACAGAAATAAAAGCAGAAAATTTCCCAAACATGGGGAAAGAATCTGATATGCAGATAAGTGAGGCATATAGAACACCAAACAGTCACAGCAACATAAATTCACACCCAGACACATAATAATTAAGATCTCAGACACACAGCATAAAAACAGAATATTAGAAGCTGCCAGAGAAAAGACACAACTCACCTATCAGGGAAAGCCCATTAAAATCAAGGCAGACTTTTCAGCACAAACTCTCAAGTAAAGAAGAACTTGGAGTGAGGTATTTCAAGCCCTGAAAGAAAACAATCTTCAACCCAGACTGATGTACCCAGCAAAACTTTCATTCAAATTTAATGGAGAAACAAGATAGTTCCATGACAAAGAACAACTGAAGAAATTCACATCCACCAAACCAACCCTAGAAAGAGTACTGAAGGACATACTAGACAGAGATAAAAATGACCACAATCCCCAAAACAGCAACAGAAAGAAACTTCCAGGTAGAATAAGCAATTAAATAAGAGGAAAAGCAGAAAGAAACAACTGGAACATAACATGGCAAAGTCAAGACAGTACATATCAGTGCTATCCATAAATATAAATGGCCTCAATTCACCTATAAAAAGAAATAGATTGACAGAATGGATCAAGAAACAGGACCCCACAATATGCTATATACAAGAAACACATCTGACCCAAAAGGAAACTCATAGATTAAAAGTCAAAGGATGGAAAACAGTATTTCATGCAACAGGAACCCAGAAAAAAGCAGGGGTAGTTATTCTATTTGCAGACAACGTGAACTTCAAACCTAAAGTTTGAAATGATTAAAAGAGATAGAGGAGGTCACTACATACTTGTTAGTGGTAAAATTCAAGAGGAAGAACTAACAATTATAAATATATATGCGCCAAATACAGGAGCACCCAACTGTATAAGACAGATACTAATGGACATGAAAAACCAAATACACAAGAACACAATTATAACAGGAGATATTAACAGCCCATTGTCACAAAGAGATAGATCAACTAGACAAAAAGTCAGCAAAGAAATAACAGAACTGAATCATACCTGTGAGCAATTGGACTTAGTAGACATTTACAGAGTGTTCCACCCAACCACATCAGAATCACATTCTTCTCAGCTGCACATGGGACATTCTCCAAAATAGACCATGTATTATCCCATAAAACATTCTTAAGTAAATGCAAATGTATTGAAATCATACCATGCATAATATCTGACCATAGTGCACTGAAATTGGAAATTAATGGCAAAAGAAACTGTAAAACCTGCATAAATGCATGGAAATTAAATAACAGCCTTTTGAACAACCAGTGGGCTACAGATGAAATTAAAGAAGAAATAAAACAATACCTAGCCAGGGCAATCAGACAAGAGAGAGAAATAAAAGGAGTAAAGATAAGAAAGAAAGAAGTTAAATTATCACTATTTGCAGATGACATGATACTCTATATAGAAGACCCAAAAAACTCCATTAAAAGACTTCTAGAGGTAATAAACAAGTTCAGTAGTATAGCTGGATACAAAGTCAATGCTCAAAAATCAATAGCATTCCTGTACACAAACAAAAAACTCACTGAGAGAGAAATTATGTAAATATCACCCTTTACAATAACATCTAAAAAAATGAAATAGTTAAGAATCAACCTAACTAAAAATGTAAAAGACCTATATGCTGAAAATTATACTACACTGAAAAAGGAGATTGAAGAGGATATTAGAAAATGGAAGGACATTCCTTGCTCTTGGTTAGGAAGAACCAACATTGTGAAAATGGCTATACTCCCAAAACTGTTATACAGATTTAATGCAATCCCAATCAAAATACCATTGACATACCTCACAGATCTAGAGAACACACTACTAAAATTCATTTGGAAACAGAAGAAACCTAGAATAGCAAAGACAATTCTAGGCAACAAAAGCAAGGCAGGAGGCATCTCAATTCCTGACTTGAAACAGTACTATAAAGCCACAGTGATAAAATCAGCTAGGTACTGGCAAAGAAATAGACCTGAGGATCAATGGAACAGATTAGAAGATGCAAGCACAACTACAAAGACACTCAGCCACCTGATATTTGACAAAGGGGCTAAATATGTCCACTGGAAGAAAGATAGCCTCTTTAATAAATGGTGTTGGAAAAACTGGCTCTCCAAATGCCGAAGACTGAGACTAGATCCATGCATATCACCATGCACAAAACTAAAGTCTAAATGGATCAAAGACCTCAATATTAAAACAGAAACACTAAATCTACTGGAAGACAAAGTAGGTAGAAGTCTTGGAGACATAGGGGTAGGCAGAGAATTAATGAACAAAATGCAAGCTGCATGGGAAACACTTCAAAGAATCAACAACTGGGATCTCATATTATTGAAAAGTTTCTGCACTTCAAAGGAAATCACCAACAGAGTAAAAAGAAAACCAACAGAGTGGGAAAGAATTTTAGCCAACAACCCCTCAGACAAAGGACTTATATCCAGAACATATAAAGAACTGAAAAACATCAAGCTCCCCAAATTCAAAGACCCTCTCCAAAAACGGGCATCTGAGATGAACACACAGTTCTCAGAGAAAGATATACAAATGGCAAATAAATACATGAAGAAATGTTCGCCATCACTGGTCATTTGAGAAATGCAAATTAAAACAGCATTGAGATTCCACCTTACTCCGGAAGGAATAGCTACCATCAAGAAATCAACTGATAACAAATGTTGGTGAGGCTGCAGGGGAAAAATGAACACTGCTCCACTGTTGGTGGGAATGTATACTGGTGCAACCATTATGGAAATCCATATGGAGAATTCTCAGAAGACTAGGACTGGAAGCCCCATTCAATCCAGCTATCCCCCTCCTGGGTATTTTCCCCAAAGAACTGAAAAGTTCATATTACAGTGATATATGTGCACCCATGTTCATAGCTGCACAATTTGTGATAGCTAAATCCTGGAAACAACCAAGATGCCCATCAACTGCAGAGTGGATGAAAAAGATGTGGCATTTTTATACAATGGAATATTACTCAGCTATAAAAAAGGATGATCTTGAGGCCTTCATAGGCAAATGGAGACAACTTGAGACTACCCTCATTAGTGAAATAAATAAGCATCATATTTATAAATATCATATTGTGTCTCTAGAGTAAAAAGTAAATAAGAACTACAAGTATAATAAAACCAAAATGTGTAATTGCTATTATAAAAAAGAGAGGAAAAGAAAGTGCTCTAAGGAATATAACTGCATGTATGTTTGAGTGTGTAAAATAGATGGCCATATTGCTGAACCATTGTTGCATCTTTGAGCAAAACTGTTTGTAGTCTGATTGTTTGAATATTTACTATGTACCCTTTAACTTTGTAACTTGAACAACTACATCCAGGATGACAGTATGTAATTTATAAATTACTGATTTCTTATGGGGCTTTTTCTCATTCTCCTTTTTCTTTCTTTCTTTTAGAATTCTGTATTGTTGCTACCCTTTTTTCTTTTTTTTTCTTCTCTTTAAATAAAATTTTAAAAATGTATAATTGCTAGTGTAAAAAAAGAGGAAATAGGAAGCACTATAAAAGATATAGCTGCATGTATGTTTAGATGTATGGGATTGATGACCATATTTCTAGGTTCTTGTTGGATTCTTGAACAGATCTGTTTGCACTCTCACTGCTTTAGTGTCCACTTTGTGTGCCTTACTTCTGTAACTTGAATAACTGTTTCTAAAAGAACAATATGTAATGTATCAACTAGTGATTTCTTACTATTTATCTTCTTTTCTTGAAATTCTGTAATATTTCTACCTTTTTCCCGTTTTTTCTCTTTAAATAAAAAAATACGAAAAAATTAAGCATGGTAGAAATGTACCTCAACAATGTAATTGATATGTATAATGTACAACCTACATTATAAGGAATAAAGAAAAGCTGAAATCATTCACTCTAAAATCAAGAATAAGACAAATACAGGCTGTTTCACAACTTTTACTAAACATACTACAGGGAATCTTAGAAGACTATGATGTGATAAATAAAGGATGTCAAATTAGTAAAGGAAGAATCCAAATTATCTATTTGTATATGGCATGATTTTCTGTATAGAAAAGCCTAAAGACTCCACCAAAAATTATTAGAATTGACCAATGAATTCAGTGATTCAATAATGCAGGATACAGCATCAACATACAAAACATCAGAACCTTTTCATTCACCAATAACAAAATTACTGAGAAAAAACCAGGAAAGCAAGTCTATTAATAATAACTATAAAAATTCCTACTGATACATTTAATTAAGAAAATGAATGATCTCTGTAATAAAAATACAAGACACTAATAAAAGAAATTGAAAGGATCCCTAAGACATTAAAAAATATCACATGTTTATGGATTGGAAGGATTAATATTATCAAAATGTGCATACTTTTCGAAGTGATCTACAGATTCAATGCAGTTCCTATCAAAATATCAATGGCATTCTTCACAGAATTAGAAAAGTGCTCCAAAAAGTTGTATGCAACCACAAAATACTCTGAGTACCCAAAACAATCCTTGGCAAAAAGAATAAAGCTAGAATTATTACAACACTGACTTCAAAACATACTACAAAGTGGTAGTAATCAAAGAAGCATGCTACTGGCATAAAAACAAACACATCCACCAATGAATAGAAAGACAAACCCAGAAACAAATCTATGTATTTATAGTCAACTGATCTTCAACAAAAGCAGAATGAACATGCATTATAGAAAAGAAATTCTCTCCAATAAATGGTGCTGGGAGATGTAAACATTCAGTTTCAAAAGAAAAAAGATAGACCTTTGTCTACAGACCATAGACAAAAAAAGTCAACTCAAACTATATCAAAGGGCTATGGGTCTAAGGTCATGAGTTCAATCCCTGGTACAGAAAAATAATAATAATAAAATAAAAAACCGTTACCAAAATCTTATATGTAAGACTCAAAAATATGAAACTACTAGAACAAAATATAGAGGAATTTCATACTTCAGAATATCTGGGCAAGGATTTTGTAAATTTGACCCAAAAAGAACAGGCAACAAAAGCAAATATTGGCAAATAGGATTTCATCAAATAAAAGAGCTTCTGTATAGCACTGGAAATAATCAAAAGAGTGAAGAGACACCAATAGAATGAGGCAAAGTATTTGCAAACTGTTCATCTGACCAGGGACTCAATATAAGAGGAAAGTTGAATCAACATCATTGTTGTCATCCTGGACAATGTCATTCAATTAATAGCAGGTGAATGACTGAACAGACATTTCTCAAAAGAAATATACAAATGACCAAAAGTGCTATATTAGCTCAGTATCGCTAATCATCAGAAAAGTGCAAATCAAAACTATGATAAGATATCATCTCACCCTAGTTAGAACAGTTACTACCAAAAAGATTTTTAAAAGAAACAAACGCTGGCAACAGGGAAAGAGGAACTTTCCTATATGGCTGGTGGGAATGTAAATTAGAAGAGCTGCTATAGGAAACAATGTGGAATTTCCCAGAAAACAAGAAATAGAGCTACCAGATGACCCAGAAATCACACTACAGAGCTTTTAGCCAAATAAATTGAATTTAGCGCATCAAAGAAGCATCTGCAGCCCTGGGCTTATTGCTGCATAATTCACAACTGGAAGATAGGAAATCAACTTAGGTGTCTATCAATGAATGAATGAGTGAATGAATGAAGAAAAATTGGGTATTTATACACAACAGAATGCTATCCAGTCACAAAAAGAGTTATAGCCCACCCTTTGCATCAAAATGGATGAAACTAGGTGACATATTAAGGAAAACAACTCATGTACAGAGAAACAAATAAAATATTCTTCTTACTTAGTGTAGAAGTGAAAACCTTGATCTCAAAGAAGTATAGAATGATAGTTAGCAGAGCCTGAGAAAATGTGGAGGGATGGAGGGTGGGAAGGGATGGTTAATAGGAACATACAGGAGGAGGAATGATTTCTGATATTCTACAGCACAGTAGCATTAACTGTAGATGACGACAGTTTATTATCTCAAAACAGCTAGTACAGAAGATTTGGAATATCAAAACAGAAAGAAGTTATATATGTCTAAGGTGATAAATATTCCAGTCATTCTGGTCTGACCATTATACATTGCATGTGTATATTAGAGCGTATCATTTTATCCCATAAATATATTCAATGTAATGTGCATCAATTAAAATAGAAATATAAAAGATTTAAAATAAACAACTCATGGGTTATTTCTGTTTTACATTTTTACATATCCGTCCTCTCAGGCAAGAATCCAAGTGTCAATGCACCAAGTTATTAAAGAGAAAAGATCAAAGGTTATTATGTCAAAAATATTTACCTGACAGAGACCCTGTATGCACATGTAAGGAGAGAAAGAGAGAGAGAGAGACAGAGGCAGAGAGACAAAGACAGAGACAGTCAGAGACAGAGAGATAGAGAGAAGAGAGAAAATTATGAAATATCTTAGCCAAAGTTAGCATTCACTGTATCAGAAGAAAATTTTATAAACTATAGGCTTTGTTTCTGTGAATATCTTTGACATCTACTTTGTCTTCATAAATAGAAAAAAATAAAAAATACTAAAGAAATATAAATTTTGCTTCTTGTCCCAAAATAGTCTTAATTGAACAGAGAGTGTATAAAGGTGCACAAAAAAGAAACAAACAGGAAATTACAACAATGTAACCTATGAAGGAGCCTGTGTGGATGTAATTCAAACAGCGTATGGGAATGGTGAGCAGGGAGACTCATGATAATTAACGCTGGTAAATTGCTTCCCATTTCACTTGCATGTATAATTTAATTTGATACGATAACTTTGGAACGTATGGTGTGATTATTATCTCCATTTTACAGATGAGAAAAAAATGTAATGCCGGAATTAAGTAATTTCTCCAAATTTACACAATTGGCCACTGGGAATTACAGTGGAAGTGGTTCCTGTGAAGAATTTGCCCAAATTATAGGGTCCAAAATGAAGATGAAAGAAAAGATATGTAAGCATACTACACAGAGATGCACTTTACATCGCTGAATTTTTGTGAAAAGCTCAAGATTGGTAAATTATATTCCGTAACATAGTGACCCTAAGTCCAATTTAATCAGAATCTCTGAGGTGAGTCGCAGGCACTGGTGTTTTTGAAAGCTCTCAGGTGATTCCAAATTGGCAGCCAGGTTTGGTAAGCATTGGCTTTTGTTGCTGCTGTAGCTTCATAAGCAAGGGGGGAAAAAAAGAAGAAAAAGAAGTATAAAGTGTGGCAGAGAGAGAGAAGAGAAAGCCTAGAGGAGCAAAGGGGAGAAGCAGGTTGGAGAAAGAAGGTGTTCAGAGCTAAGGGAAAATTTACTTACGTAAAACATGTTCTGTTCAGCATTTTGTTTTAAAATCTTTCAAGAAAGCTACAGAAGGATTTATCCCTCACACATCAACACTGAGGCATTCTGCTTTATTTTCAAATGGTTTTTATAAAGAGTTTCATTCTAGGAAATACAATTTAATGTTTTTGCAAATGTAAAAATAATAATTTAATTCATAACTATATCAGTATCACAGGCATGATTTGATCTTATCCAGAGCCTTTTTTATTTTTGACTCATTAAAAATAGCCTATCTTAAAAACAAAGAAAAAATAACTTTGAAAAGTCATAAAGCATCACTAGTATAGGTCACAGTGAGAGATCAATGTTATTATTTTTGGTTAACATTTCCAGAAGTAATCAAATTTATAATAAATTTGTTCAAGTTATTTACTATTTCAAACATCTTCCAGCCCCTTGGAGTCTCTGTTTCTCTAAAAATACCAAAGTTCAATTTTTGAGATGGTCAGAACAATATGATATTTAGTTCTCATAAAATTTATGAACTAGAACCAAATAAAAGTGGTTCTGCCAGCTTCTTAACCAATATTTCGAAGCAGACCTTTGATTACCAGCAGTAGTAGGTATTATGATTCATTTATCTCCCAAGCAGCTGAACAGAGTAACACTCATCTCAATACCACATATAGATTGCAATTCTGAATAGAGGTTATGTTTCCTCATATTCTTACCATACTTAGAAATACTGGACTTTTGAGTGTTTGCCAATTTGGTGGAATACAAGCACACAGTGACGATGGTAAAACATGAACGAGAGGATAAGGTAAACTTTCCATTATTAGGAGGATAGAGAAATTATAGATTGATAGAATGCCATAGGAAGTTAAATTATATATGATGTCTACCAGCTCAATAAATCAAAATACTTGACCTAATATTAATCCACAAAGCAAAAAAGGATACATACTGCATGATTCCATTTGGAAGCATTTTAAAACACTTAAAATCTACCTGTTTATGAGGAAATGTGTGTGCACTACATATACAGAATTGTTCAAAAAATACACACCAACTTCTGCTGATTTCCCAAGGTACTGGGCAAAGGGAAGAATTCAAGATTGGGACTTCAGTTATTCTTGAAATATCTTGGGCCTATTGCCATGACAAGAGGCATGCATATGAAACAGATATAGAAGCACTGATATATTTAAATCTAAATGGTGGACATTTGCATATTGTTTAGATGATTTTCCATATTCCTGTACATATTTAAGGCCCATACATTTTTTTAATTTTTCAGAAAGTGATGAGTATATTTTGACAGAAAAGATGAGCAAAAGTATTTTTGTTGAAAGTAGCCTTAAAAAGTATAGAGATGCAAATAAATAGGACAAAGCCATTCTCCAATTCACCTCTTACTGAATCATGCAACAGTTAGAAGAAACAAAGTAAATATAAACATATTAACATGCAGTAATCTAATAAACAATGCTGAATTTTAAAATAAAAAATAATGGTAAAACATAGATGGATATATATACATTGTATTACTTACTTAAATTAAAAATATAAACAAAAGAAATGTTCACTACCAGATATGTTAGACTAACAGGTTGAAGACTTTCTGTCTCACTGCAGCAACTAAAAATAGGGCTAAATGCATAAAACACTAAGCACAAGCAACATAATGCTATGATTTTTTAAAGAAAGGAAATAAAAGTCACAAGCCTTACAATCAAAAGAGGCCTAAACACACTCCCCAGCTTGAGAAGTAGAGAGAAAGACATTGAAGACTTTAAAACAGCTGTTATAAATATGTTCAAAGAGTTTTCTTTAAAAAATCATGAGATAGGTTTAGACCTTGCAAAAGAAAAGATTGATGCACTTAAAGAAATAGTAGTAAAAAGTATTGAATATAAAATAGAGAGAAAAAGACCAAAGCCTCAGATACTTGTGGAACAACAGCAAATTGTTTAACGTATATGTAAACAGGTCTTAAAAAGAGGGAGGAAGAAAAAATATTTGGAGATGCAGTGGCAGAACTTTTCCCAAAATTAAAGAAAATGATAAGGTCACAAAATACTAAGACCCTCAATAATCCCAACCAAGAATGTTTTCAAAACTGTTGTATAGTTTGTGACTTGGGCATCAGCCTGTGTTCACTGCATGCTGTGATCTGTCAGCTGGTCTGCTGTGTGTCTGCCTGCCTGAGGGGGTGGGAAGAAATGGAAACCAAGCCTTAGCTGAGTTCAAGGTCTGGGGGACAATATTGGGAGCCGGTAGCAGAATTCACAAAAAGAAGATCAAGAATTTTAAAACTGGAACAGTATCAAGTTGAAGACTAGAGGTTCTTGAATATAGCATTCTGTACGAGGGAAGATGAAATCATTGGGAGGTTCCACTGAACTTCCTGAGTATCAGATGAATTTGTTCATTTCTAATCGGGCTGGGCACTTGAATGGCAATTTTTGGTCACAAACATCCTAAAGGTCTTCCTGAGTTCTCAGAGGAAGAGGTCTGAGCAGTATCTCTGTGACTTGTGTTCAAGACTCCCTTTGAATTTAATAAGTCAACAGAGTCTTCCTCTTTCCATGCACTGAAAAGGTGGTACTAGTACTGTGCCCCTCTTCACAATTCAGCTTTACTATATCTTTTCTTTTGAGACTTCTGATAACTGTTTCACCAATTAACAAATCACTTCTATATGCAAAAGTCCCCTAAGAGCATTTTATACCTGGGGGTTCTTGGAAGGGAGAAAAGTATGTTCCTTGCATGTAGGACAGATTATTTTAAATAAAGAGTTTAGAACTTGTACACAGAAGTGATGGGTAGCTAATCTGTGAACAGCCACAAGAAAAAAATGCTAGGAAATTAACCTTTACCACAATCTATATGTTAGAATTTAAAAACTACAAACTTACTTTTTTCATAATTTTCCTGATTTCAAAAGACTTCATTTCTCTACAAAATTTGTGGGAAAAGCAACAAAAACAAGAGAAAAATCATCTATAATATCCTTTCTTAAAGATAAAATTACTAGAAATACTTTGGTTTATACTTTTCAAGTTTAATTATGGAAAATAAGCCAATATATAATAAAAGTAAAATTGCAATATACAGGTGCTCTGCAAACTAATATTCTTCAGTAATGAAAAATTTTCTCAATTCAGTAAAATATATTTTCTCCTACAAAGTTGAGATAATACATTATATAGTATTTAGCCCTATTTTTCTTAATAATATAATATACATATTTTCCCACACAATTCAAAGATAATTATAAGATAATTTTGCCTCAGTTTTAAAAATGGTTATATTTAATTTTTTATTACAATGGCTAAGTATCATAATATATATCTTTGTTTTGATCATGGTTTTAATAAAAATGATTTGAGATTTCAGATAAATATGGCTGCCAGTTTGTGATTCATAATTTTGAACGTGTTAGTTTTCCTTTGATTTCTAGTTTGTGTAAAGGTTACTCAATTATGTAGTCATTATTTACTTTTGAGTCATCCTCTCAAATGATGCCAAAGAGAAATTTGATGGAATTCAGCACTCATTCCTGTTAAGCAGTTATTTTACCGGTCCAAAGGAGAAGAAACCACAGGGGCTCAGGAACCACAAGTGGGAGAGGAGATCTGCTCCCTGCATGGTGGAGGGAGATGAGGGAGAAGGAGAAGAAGGAGGTAGAGACAGCTGCAAAGCTTCAAGCTTGCCTTCCTGGGAAGCTGACGGCAGAAGCACAGAAGGAAAAGTAAGTTTGAAGGGGAAAATGATGCGTTCAGGTGGACGCTGAGTTCCAGGTATGTGGATGTTTGTGTGGTGGTGTCACACTGGGTCTTCAAGAACAAGAAAGAAAACATTAGGCTTCACATTTACCTGCATAGTGGTGCATCAAGGTTGCAAGAGGTCCTAAGATGGCCAAGGGGGAGCACAAAGGGCGAGAACCACTGAATCTGAGGAATAAGGAGTTGTTAAAAGCCTCTTGTTGACCTCCGTGTTCAATTTCTGAATGTTTAGATGCTGTTTAACAGATACAAGCTGATGGGGAAGATGGCTTGGTTTGGGCTTAGGGGAGATGTAATAGAAAACAAATCGTTCTCCTAGAATGTAATAGAATGGTAAGACCCGCGTGGGTCTCTGGCACAAGGAAAGGATGCACGCAGTCTTCCTTGGAGGACCCTGGTCTCTGCTACAAAGTGGTCAGTGAGAACTTCTGTGGAGGGAAGGGAACGAGGCTAAGTTGAGAGGTGAGGAAAGCTCAGCAACAACCGCTGTGGTAGGCGGCGTGCAGGGAATCGCCTAGGAACAAAACGAGAAGCACGTTCTGGAAGCTTAGTGTTACATAGCATATGAGATATTAAGTCGGTTTCCACCTCTTAACCTCCCACAGGAGGGTTCTGAAATTTAGGACTTAGATAGAAGTCAAAGAATCAAGAGTAAAGGGGAATTTTTACACAATGACATACGATTCTCACCATCACAGTATTGGTAAAACACATTTACCAATAAATTTACCTGTAAAGGAGGAAATTGAGACTTAGCAAGGGTTATTGATTTGTCCTAGGTCACAGGGAAAGCAAGAAAAGGAGGTCAGCTTCCGATCAAAATGACCAGGTCCTTACTAATCACACTATTCTTTTCTGTCCCATCTTTCTATTCCGTGTTCCACATACCGGGCCCTTTTACGTGTGGTTTCTTCCTTAATCCTTGTAATAACCTTGTCAGATAGGTGCTATGTTTTCTCCTCATAGTAGATGGCAAAAGGGGCTGCTATGGTTTGAATGTGTCTCCCAAAATTTAATCCCCAAGGCAAAGGTTGGGGATTGGAACCAGGTAAGAGATGATTAGATCACATGGGCTCTTCCTTCACAAATGGGTTAAAGCCACTGTCACAGAGTGGATTTGCGACACAGGTAAGTTCCATCCTCTCTTACTTCCTTGCTCTCTCAACTCCTCCATGGGATTGCACTGCACATAAATTCTCACCGGGTACTGCTGGCTTGCTAGTGGACCTCCCAACTTTCAGAACTGTAAGAAATAAAATTACCCAACCTGTGGTTTTTATTACAGTAGTGAAGAACAAACTAAGAGAGAGAGAGACAGACAGACAGACAGACAGAGAGAGACAGAGAGACAGAGACAGTGAGACAGAGAGAAAGATTTGAACCTAGTTCTCTTTGACTTCCATAACTATATCAGTTGCTCTACCTACCCATCCAGGCCTCCTTTTCTGCTATTTTAGTCACTATTTGTGGATTCTTTGTGCTTCCTTCTGCTAGGTTAGGGATATATACATATTCTAGACCAGAATATGCTCATTTTGTGTGGCACTGAATGATGACAACAGCTTAATCTAATTCCTCTTGCTGATGAGCACTAACTTTATTTATTAGAAAAACTTATTAGGAGATTTGAAATCCTTATGCCTTGAAATCTTTGCCCCCATATAAATTTTTTTGGGGGGTGCTGGGGATTGAGCCCACTCAACCCCAAATATATATTTTTTTGCATATGATTCTTCTACAGCATTATGAACCTTTCCTGGTTTTCCCTTATAAGTTATGAATTTACCATTCAGAATATCATTGTTACCTGAAAACTGGAGATTTAAGAGTATATAATTAAAGCATCAAAGTGACTATATTTGAGGAAGAAAGTGTCAGGGGTAATTAATTCCCAGTTGAGTGGTTCCCTTGAGTCCAAATTAAAGAGCCATGAAACCGTTTTCCAGGGTTCACCAGGCACAGTGGGTTTAGTTAAGGGTTTGAAAACCCATCTGACTGATATTACAAGTGGCTACTGAACCCACCTTTTGTTTTTCAGGTAACTTGAAAGAAAGGCTGGATAATCTCCAGCACAGAACACTAGTGACTATGAGGAAGTGGGAGCAGCCACAGTAAAATCAGAAAGTAAGTCTCAGCTCTCTCTGAGATCATACAAACAACAAACACAAACTATGTATGGGGCAACCAGCTCACAAAACAAAGGCACCACTAATGGGAATTGTTAAGAGTAAGACCAGGTGCATGCACAGAAAAACTTTATATCAGGGCTTACACAGTATAGGTGTTTGGGTACTTGTTTATTTCATCTTTTGCAGTAAAGAAGCTTGAAAGCAATCAATTCATGTCTGCAGTCCATGGCCCAGGGTGCAAAAAGGAAGAGCAGAAGGTGGACACAGTGACCTCTTCTAAAACCTCTTAGTCAGCCCTCTCCACAAGGAAGGCTGGGAAATGCACTTTTTGGTGAGTACCTTGTTGCCTTCCATCAACTCACACCCTGTTAGTGGAGAAGAAAGAAGAAATGTGTGGTAGATAGGTAGCTACGACCATTGCCTAAACATGGACCCATCTCCTGTAGACTGACCAGCACAGGAGGAGTGCCTCGTTATCTGTATTGTTTGGGTTCTGGGAGGCAGCGCAGACCTCTCCCTCACCATGCTTGTCTACCATCGCAATCAGCATCACAACCCACAACAATCCTGGCCTGGGACTGGTAGTTGGCAGAAGCCCAAAGACACTGAGATCAGCGCTGTGCTGCAAGATGTCTCATCACCCCTTTCTACCTAGCTCTGCCCCATCTTGCAAAGCCAGGTAGCTTCTTCCCAGGTCTCTGCAGCTGGATCTTTCGGAGACCTGGGATGACAGAAAGGGAAGAAATGGGTGAACTCACTCCCTCCAAACCAATAAGGGTCCTGGTCCCATTTGCGAAGGCAGATCTCTCACACCTAATCTCTACCTCTTACCACTGTTGAATTAGAGATCAGGTTTCAACATGAATTTTGAAGCTGCACAAATATTCAAATCATAGCAACTCCTAAACGGTGACTAAACAGTAGGCACTGGATAGGTGTGGAGCCAACAGAGATGAAGAACATTTATCTTCTTGAGAAGTCAGAGACCACTAGGGACAGGCAGGTAAGTAAATTCTAGTCTGATGCAGTGCATGCCCTAGTAGAGATGGGAAAGGAGCCCCAAACCCTGTGGGGAGTCCCCAGCTGCAACTGGGTAGGTCCCAAGCACTAGAAAAAAATGAAAGAACCCAGACACTTGGGCACTTGATAAAAATACAGTATTCTAGGTTTTATCACTGGAATTCCCTTTTTTTTGTAATTTTAAAGAGAAAACATCAATAGTAAAAATAAAGATACAGAATTTCAAAAACAAGATAATAGGAAATTGATAATGATAAATACATTGCATATTGTTTTCTTCAAAGTAGTTTTAGATTACAAGATATACACATGCATAACTGATCAAAAAATACAAGCATTAACCACTCTCTTCAATGAACTAGGAGAAATCAGTAGTATAATTACCTTAGCTATCTTTCATAGGCATATGTATTTTTTTTCCTTTTCCTTTACTTCTTTTATTCTTTCACCTGTCTCAGTTGTTCTTTATTTTTGAGCTGTTTCTTTCCCTTTCACAATATCTATTGAAGATTTTGGGTCTTGTTTACTTTTTCAGTTTCTTATAGTAGGGAGACAATATGATATTTACACATGAGGGTCTGATTTATTTAACTTGCAACTACAGACTTTAGTTGCATTCCTTTACCTATAAAAGGCTTGAGTTTATCCTTCTTTATAGTTGAGTAGTACTCCATTACATAAAAAATACCTCATCTTTTTATTCTATTCCTCAGTTGATGGACATTTGGATTGTTTCCAAAATTCAATTATTACAAATTATGCTGCTATAAACATGGGTGCACATAATATTACTGTGATATGATGTTTTTAATTCATCTGGGAAAATAACCAGGAAGGCAATAGCTGGGTCAATTGGGAGTGCTAATCTTAGTTTTTTGATTGAATTTCCACACTGATTTCCACAATGTTTGTATCAGGCTACACTCCTACCAACAGTGGGGAAGGATTCCTTTTTCCTCACAGCCCTGCCAACACTTGTTATTGGTTGATTTCGTGATAATAGTCATTCTTTCTGGAATGAGATGGAATCTCAGTGTTGTTTTTCTCAAATGACCAATGATGTTGAATATTTTTTCATATATTTATTTGCCATTTGTATTTCTTCATCTGAGAAGTACATATTCATTCATATCAGATGCCCATTTTTGGATTGGATCTTTGAATTTGGGGATCTGAGTTTTTTTTAATTCTTTGTATGTTTTAGATAGAAGTCCTTTGTTTGAGGGACAGGTGACTAAATGTTTTCCCACTCTGTTGGTGATTTCTTTTGAAGTGCAAAAACTTTTTAATAAGATGAGATACCAGTTATTGATTCTGTGAAGTACTTCCTATGTATGTTGGTTTTTGCTCATGAATTCTCTCCCTAACCCTATGTCTTCAAGATTTCTACCTACTTTCTCTTCCCGTAGATTTAGTGTTTCTGTTTTAATATGATTTTAGGTTGAAAACTTTCAATTTTTGTCCATTTAGTATGGTGTTGGCTGTTGGTTTGTCACAGATGGCTTTTATCAGCTTGAGGTAAAGAACATCTATTCTTATTTTCTGTAGGGCTTTTTTTTTATTATGAATGAGAGTTGGACTTTATCAAAAAGCTTTTCTGCATCTATTGAGATGATCTTGTGATTTCTGTCATTGGCTCTGTTTGTATGGTGTATTATATTTATTGATTTACATATATTGAAACATCCCTGCATTCCCAAGATGAAACCACTTGGTTATGGTGTAAAATCTTCTTGATGATTTGCTGCATTCTGCTTGTTAGTATGTTATTGAGGACTTTTGTGTCCATGTTCAGTAAGGAGTCTGGCCTGTAACTCTCTTTTTTGGTTGGGTCTTTCTTTGGTTTTGGTATCAAAGTAATATTTGCCTCCAGGAATGAGTTAGGGAAACTTGCTTCTCTTTCAATTTTGCTAGAGTTGGAAGCATGTTGGCATTAAATCTTCTCTAAATTTCTTATAGAATTCAGCCATGAATCCATCAGGCCAGGGCTTTTCTTTGTTGGCAAATTTTTAATTACATTTTCAATTTTGTTAACTGATATTGAGTTATTCAATATTGTTCCATCTTCTTGATTCAGTTTTGGTAATTTATATGTTTCTAGAAATATATTCATTTCTTCTGTGTTTTCTATTTTATAAAAGTAAAGATTTTCAAAGTAGGTATTGATGATCTGAATTTTCATAGGATCTGTAGTGATTTCACCCTTTTCATTCCTTATTGCATGAATTTGAGTTTTTTCTTTCCTTTTATTGATGAGTTTGGCTACAAGCTTATCAATTTTGTTTATTCTTTCCAAGAACCAACCCTTTGACTCATTAATTCTTTGTGTTGTTTTCTCAGTTTCGTGTTACTTTCTGCTCTGATCTTTATAATTTCCTCCCTTTTATAGGCTTTGGACTTGACTTGCTCTTCTTTTTTTCTAGAAGTTTCAGGAGTAGCATTAGTTTTGTTTTGTTTTTTGCTTGTTCTGTTTTCCTCATGTAAAAATTCATTGCTATATATTTCCCTCTTAGGACTGCTTTCGTGGCATTCCACAAGTATCTGTAAATTGTATTTGATTTTCATTTGACTATAAATATTTTTTAATATCTTCTTTAATTTTGTCTGTGACTCATTTTTTGTTCAGGATGGGTTTGTATGTTTCCATGTGTTCTGCGGTTTCTTTTGCAATTAATTTCCAATTTTATTGCACTATGGTGAGATAATATACATGGGAAATTTCATTTCCTTTGCATTTACTTAAACATGTTCTATGAGCTAGTACATGGTATATTTTAGAGAATGTACCATTTGCAGCTGAGAAGAATTGTATTCTAATGTTACTGGTGGAACACTCTTTAAACATCTACTAAGTTCATTTGTTCATGGGTTTGGTTCAATTCTATTATTTCTTTGATGATTTTTTATTTAATTCACCTGTCTGTTTGTGGCAATGGGGTATTAAAGTCCCCTGTTACAAAGGTGTTATTGCTTATATGTTTTTACACGTCTATTGATATTTGTCTTACATACCTTGGTGCCACCTTAGTTGGTGCAAATATATTTATGATTATTTCTTCCTCTTCAAATATTCTCCTAATAAATATATAGTGATCTCCTTTATCACTTTTGATCTTTGTTGCATTGAAGTTCACATTGTCTGCAAGCACAATAGCTATTTTTCTGGGTTTCTGTTGCATGGAGTATTGTTTTACATTCTTTGACTTTTAGTCTTACAAATTTATTTTGAGTTAAATGTGTTACTGTTGGATCTTGTTTCTTGATGCATTCTGCCAATCTGTTTCTTTTGATTGGTGAATTGAGGCCATTTACATTGATGGCAATAAGTGATATGTATTGCGTTATCTCTGTCATATCATTTTCCTGCTGTTGGTTCCCTAATTTTCCCCTTTGTTTAATTGCTTGCCTTTCTTGGTGGTTTCTTTCCATTGTTGTACTTTGTCTACAATATCTTTTAGTATCCTTTATAGTGTGGGTTTGGTGGTTATGAATGTCTTCAGTTGTTGTTTGCCATGGATGTATCTTATTTCTCCATTAATTTTGAAAGAGAATTTTTCATGGTACATCAGTCTGTGTTGGAAGTTGTTTTCTTTCAGGACTTGAAATACTTCACTCCAAGCTCTTCTTGCCTTGAAGGTTTGTGTTGAGAAGTCTGCCATGGTTCTGATGGGCTTTCCTTTGTAGGTGATCTGTTTATTTTCTCTAACAGCTTTTAATATTCTGTTCTTGTGCTGAATTTCTGAGATCTTGATTATTATGTGTGTGGGTGTAGATTTATTTTGGTTACATCTAATTGGGTTTCTATATGCCTTTCATATCTGTATATCCAGTTCTTTTCTCATGCTTGAGAAATTTTCTGCTCTTACTTCTATAAATAGTTTTTTATGTCATTTGTGTTGGTTCATGCTTTTTCATTGACACAAATTAATCTTATATTATTCTTCTTTGCATTGTCTTATAGTTGTTGAATTGTTGTTTCCTGATCTTTTGTTATTTTCAAGATATCATTCCTTTCATGATCACTATACTCAGTCCTGTCTTACAGATCTAAGTCTGTTTTCAGTTTAATTCAGGCAGTTTTGCCAACTTTCAATGGAATTTTTTATTTCCTGAATATGTTTGAATCTATTTAATGTGCTCTATTTCTTTCCTGTATTGATCACTCACAATTTTCATCCTCTTCATATTATCATCTACTTTCTTATCTATCTCTGCTCTAGAATTGCTGAGCATTTCCTTTATAAATATTGACATTTCTTTTTTTACCTGAGAGGTTATTTCTGTTCTGATAGCCTCATGGACTTGCTTCTTTACTTTAGTTGTTCTAATTTCAGAAATTTCAAGTGCGTCTCTTCCATTTTATTCTATGTTGATGTCTCTTGGACTTGTGCTGGGTGGGCTGGAGGTCTGAGATTTCAGTTTGCTTCTTCATCTTATCATTTTGTATTTTACAACATTTTATTTTGTTTTCTGTGATGATCCCAGTGAGTTTTTGTAGTAGGTAGCTATATCAAAGCTTCTGTAGGACAAGTCTGTTCTCCAAGGATGCTTTCTGCTGAGTTCTGTATTCTTTCCAAGCTGGTCCAGAACTCTTGCAAAGGCCTCGGTCATATGTTGGCTCATATTGTTATTGTTACTTCAGAGTTTTCACACCACTAGCCTCCCCTGTCCATCCCATGCACCTCAGTTGGGACCATGTCACTACTGTTTAGCTGGAGTTCCTTCTGGTCTCTGGACCTTTCCAAGTGGTTCAGTTCACACCTGGCAGTAGCAAGAGGAGAGGCCATCCTCCTCAGCTGCTGTTCACCTGCATTCCTGTGATGGTGGAGGGGCAGTGGGAGTGTCCACTCATTTCTGGTACCCTTCACCTGGTTTCTCACAATGATTTGCAACATTTTTTTTATTTAGAGAAAAAAAGCAATACAGAAAAAAGGGTAGAAATAATACAGAATTTCAAAGAAAAACCAGTAAGAAATCACTAGCTGATAAATCACATATTGTTATCTTAGAAGTAGTTAGTTGTTCAAGTTATAAAATTAAAGCATAAAAAATAGATGATCAAACAATGACAGTACAAACTATTCTGTTTGATGAACTAATAAAAACTTGGTAGTATGGTTATCTATCTTGCACACTTAAATACACACACAGTTATATCCTTTAGAGCACTTCTGTCTATTATACATTTTGGATCTTATTAGTCTTTCTGATTTTTATTATTATTTTTATACTAGAGAGGCAATATGATGTTTAAATATGTGAGTCTGATTTATTTTACTTATGAGGATAGTCTCAAGTTGCCTCCATTTACCTATAAAAGCTTCAAGATAGTTCTTTTTTATAGCTGATTAATATTCCATTGTATAAAAATAACACATCTTTTTTGTTTTGTTTTTTATTTAAAGAAAAAAATTTGAAACAGAAATAGGGTAGAAATAATACAAAATTTCAAAAACAAAACAAAACAAAAAAACAAAAATAGTAACCAGCAAGAAATCACTAGTTGATAATTATATATTTTCCTCTTAGAAGTAATTGTTCAAGTTACAAAACTAAAGCCTCCAAACATTGAGACTGCAATCAGTTTTGTTAACCCATCCAACAAAAACTTAGCAACATGGTTATCAATCCCACACAATCAAACATACATGCAGTTATATCCTTTAGAATACTTTCTTTTCCTCTCTTTTTTTCTTTACAATAACTATAATCCATTCTCGTAAACTACTTAGAAGTTCTACACATGTATAAATCTCTACACATGTATAAGTCTCTACATGTGTATAAGTGTACCTAGGCTTTCTGTATTAACAAATCAAAACAAGTCAACAATACAAATTCTTAGAGAAACATGAAATGAAAAGGACATATAAAACCACAATACTAGGTATCTATGGTAGTTACTATGATGTCTCTTGTTGTTTTCAATAAAGTTGTCTGTATATCATCAAACATAGTATAATTAAACAGCATTGCATTACACTATTAATAAAATCTAAACATTGGAGACTTCAAAGGCAGTTAATAATCAAACCAGAATGGGTATCCTATTGAATCCTGTCATCTTCAGAGTAGTTGCCTCTACTCTCAGACTTGATACCCTCAAGCATACCAGATTCAAATAAAATCAGTCAAGATAAAACAGCAATATAACCAATCTTCTCTGTCTTATCACTGCTATGTTATTTTTCTATCATTGTTGTTTGTTTACTTTTCTCCTTCATTCCACTGTCTGCCCCTTTCTTTGAGGCCTTTCTGCCATTATTCCTGGAACTCTGGTGATTTTCTTCTCTCTCTCTCTCTCTCTAGAATGTCCTTCAATATTCTTTGCAGGGTTGGATTGGTGGTCACAGACTCCCCCAGTTCCTCTTTGTTGTGGAAATATCTTGTCTCTCCATTAATTCTGAGAGACAGTTTTATAGGATACATCATTCTGGCTTGGAATATTTCACTCCAAGCTCTTCTTGATTTGATGGTTTGCATCAAGAAGTCCACTGTGATTTTGATGAGTTTTCCTTCATGGGTAATCTGTTTCTTTTTCTCTGACCTCTTTTAATATTCTGTTCTTGTGATAGATTTTGGGGATCCTGATTATTATATGTCTGGGTGTAGATCTGTTTTGGTTGTAGCTGGCTGGAGTTCTGTATGCCTCATATATCTGAACATCACTTCCATTACCTATGTTTGGGAAGTTTTCCTTAATTATTTTTGTGAATAGTCTTTTTATTTCATTTGTATTCATCCCTGTATCTTCATTCACATTTTTTATTCTTAGGTTATAAATCCTCTTGTCATCTTCTAGCCTTTGTATTGTTGCTTTCTGGTTCCTTGTTATTTTTAAGAGGTCTTTCCCTTTGCAATCATATGTTGCAAATCTATCTTCAAGTTTTGAAAGTTTATCTTTAGTTTCTGTTAAAAGGTTTGGCCAGCTTTCAGTGGAGTTTTTAATTTCCTGATATTCTCTTTGGATCTGTTTCATGTATTCTAGATTTTGTTTATATTCCTCATCAAAGGCTTCTCTCCTTTCTCTGGGTTCCTCCATTCTTTCTTTTGTGTCTACTTGAGGATTACCCAGGATTTCTTTTATTAATCTTCTTATATCTTGCTTCACCTGAGTTAGAATTTCAGATTTAAATTCATCAATGAGGTCACAGAAGTATTTTTTTATTTCAGATGAGGCTGTCTCTGATATTACAGGTTTGCTGCCTTCAACCTCCTCTGCATTTACCTCTACTGGACTCACTTTCCCTGCTTTGGCCGTTGGGGGCCTTCTGCTGTTTCTCCGTCTTGTCATGTTTCTGGCCCCCTTCAGACAGGTGGGTGGTGGAGGTATCTGGGTCTTTCATATTGCTTACAGTTGTTTTCTGCAGTGCACTGGCTAGGGAAGTGCCACCCCCCCACCTAGTCTGCTGCTGATCTGCGAGGTGCACACTGTGAGCCAGCCCCTCCCACTACGTCAGTCAACCAGTGGATGTTTCAGCAAGTTTGTGTGTTCCCTGGGGATGCCACTGGCTCAGACAACCTTGTCCCCAGCTATTGGGTTTCAACCAGGGGCCTGGCCCAGCCCAAGCAGATCCCACCAATCTGCTTTGGACCAAGAGCTGTCTACCTACACAGCCCGGGTTTTGATTTGAGCCAGCCCTGCCCAACTCCAAAATGTCATCTAGCTGGTTATCCTGCTCTGGGGAATCCAGTTCCCATCACTCACCAAAGTTCACGCAGTTCAACTTGCTGTTTCCATTCCCTGCTGCAGTGCCTCCTCCAGCCAAGGGTCTCGAGCTCACCAACACCTGCTCTCGGCAGGGACACGATGTCAGCTCAATCGTGAGTTGCCTGACTCTCAGACATGCTGGTAAAGTGACTGGAGCTTGCCCAGCTCCAGCCCTCTGTCCCTGCTTCTTCTTCTTCTTTCTTTCTTTTTTTTTTCTTTTTCTTTTTCCTCAGTGTCTTCCTGGGTCATGAGAATTCCTCTCCTTTTGTCTGGCTTTCTCCATGTGGTCAGATTCCAGCATCTGAGTTGCTTTTTTTTCAGAGAGGCTCTCTTATCATGCCACCTCTCAGTCAGCCATCTTGGATCCCCAAAATACCACATCTTTTTCATCCATTCTGCGGTTGTTGGGCATTTGGGTTGTTTCCAAGGTTTATCTGTTACAAATTGTGCTGTTATAAACATGGGTGCATATATATCACTGTAACATGATCTTTTCAATTTTCCTGGGAAAATACACAGGAAAGGAATAGCTGGATTGAATGGAACTTACAATCCTAGTTTTTTGAGAAATCTCCATACTGATTTCCACAGTGGCTACACCAGTCTACACTCCCACCAACAGTGGAGAAGTGTCCCTTTCTCCTCACAGCCTCGTCAACATTTATGATCAGTTGATTTCTTGATGGCAGCCATTCTTTCTGGAGTGAGATGAAATCTCAATGCTGTTTTAATTTGCAACCTGCAACATTTTTATAGATTCAAATTCCTTATCCTGCAAATCAGTATCTCTTGTCTTAGGAATCTGCTCTCTTTTTCCCACAAAAATGCCAGAGGATTCTGACACAGAACTAGATCCTGTTTGGAGAAATTCTGCTCTTCCAGGGAGGGTAGCCATGGATATGCTGGAGAAGAAAGACTTGGAGAGTAACATGTGAGCAGAGGGTGTTCCCAGCACAAGAGCTGGAAGGATTTGGATTGTCTGAGAAGAATAGATCACAGGGATGGCAGTATAAGCCAGAGCCACAGAGAGGAAACCAGCTATTCCTGGGCCTTCATGTCACATGAGTTAGATGCTGTTTTTTCTAGGGGATGAGGCTACATGTTGGGAATGAAGAAGCCTGACTGCAAACTTAGAACCACAGTGCACTTTGGTCCATCCAGGCTGACCAGGAATCCACCTGGCCTTATTAGCTGCCCTTCCATTTCTGTCTTTGTTTCTAATGGTTCAATGTTTGATTCTAACATGTCCTGCATCCTCCCCTGCCTGCCACAGAGGGAGGATGACGGCCATCCTCTCTACCGAGCATTCTCTCCACTCCTGAGTCAGCCACTGCACTCACCCATCTTGTCACCACACTGGTGATTAAGCAGTATTCCTCCAAAGGGTTAGGTATTTACTTAGGAGACCTGAAGACTTTCCAAGTGAAGCCCACGTGGGAAGAGTCCCTTGGGTATGGATATGATTAATCTGCTTGTAAATGAACCCATGTTCAGAATAGACCTTTTCTGCATTTATGAAGGAAAGGTATATCTTTTCTATTTATCCACTCCAAACTTGCTTTGGTACTTGGCCACAGCAGGAAGCAGAAAACAATGGGATAAATAAAAATGAATGGCAAATAAGGTTTCTTGAGCTCATAAGCTTTCCTGTCCTCTTGTCTTACACAGATTTCTTCAAGAGAGATGGCATCATATCCCACAAGGGCTCATAAGTCAGACTATCCAAAGCAACACAGGAATGTGGGGCTAATCCTTTTAAAAGTAACTGGAATTTTTTCAGGTCAATTGGATTTTTTTAAAAACTTCAATAAATCAAACACACAAACAAACTTTTCACCTAATAGCTTCCAAACCTGTCAGGTTTTAATCTATGAAGTAATGAAAAATCTGTTTTATTAAATAAGATCATGAAATAACTACAGTTACAGTAATTCTCATCTGTTTTACTGCATAAATAGAACTTTTAACATTCCCTATCTCCTATTAATGAGATAAGGTTATTTAAATTTAGGATGAAAAATTTTAGATGTCAACATAAAATGTGTGGCTAACACAGTGATTTTTGGAAATTGTTTGTGATGCTGATAAGCAAATGTTTGAGGGCCCTGGGGTAGGGCACTTGACCAGGGTAGGGCACTCAGCATGAAGCATCCCAGCTGTTTTATAGTTCTGTGTTGCTTAACAATGAGGCAATGCACATCTTCAAGCAATCTCATCATTGTTCAAACATCATAGCTTGCACTTGCACAAACCCAGGTGGTGTAGGTCAGCCACTTGACGTGGCCTCTCCCTGTAATCAAGACACTTGGCAAACACGAGATGGACGAGGTTAGTGCAAGCAATGGTTTGTTTTGCTTCTATTTTCTTCAGTGCTGAGGATAGAACCTCAGACTTCACACATGCTAGATACAGGCTTTACCACTGAGCCTCCTTCCTTTTTACATTTTTTTCTTTGTTATATTTTGAGATAAGTTCTTGCTGGGTTGCCTCGAACTTGCGATACTCCTGCCTCAACCTTCTGAGTAACTAGGATTACAGAGTGGACAGACTGTTTTATAGAAATGTCATTTATACACAGAAGGGTATTCTGAAACCACAATAAAAAGCATTGTATAGTAAATACACAAACCGGTTATATAGTTTTTATTGTCATCAAATATAATGTGCTATACAGAATTCTATGCACTCTTCTTTTGTATGATTGGCAGTACAGCAGGATTTTTCCTACCAGCATCGCTACAAACACATGAGAAGTTAATTGTGCTACAGTGTCATCATGGTTATGATGTTACTTGGTGACAGGAGTGTTTTAGCTCCATTCTAACCCTACAGGACTTTCATCTATGCACTCCATCACGGACTAGGACATTATGCGGCACCTGGCTGTTTTAGCCAACATATGTTAAGTTTCTAATCTGTGCCAGGCACAATGGACTTATTTAACATAAATGCATCTCTCTGTGCCCAGTAAAATCTTCAGTCTTCAGGAGATGTAGGGTCCTGCTTGCAAAGGGCCCCAGTCTCCTTCCTACAATGAGACACGCACTCCAGGACCAGGGTTATGACTTACATGGATGGTTGTCCCCAGAGAGCAGTCTGTCCCATCGTATATTTCAGGTCCTGGATTCTCCGGTGTCCAGGCGTGTGGAGAAACAGCAACACAAGAACGGCTTTCATTAATCCTGAGTGGTTCTTGGAACACAGAGCACCCGGGGTAGGCCACAGCAGTCCAGAGTCAGGACACAACGGGGCAAAGTAAAGGTTACAGACAATGGACTCAAGTGTGCGCTCAAGCACGTCACCCCAAGAGGACCCAGAGAGCCACAGCATGGGGGCTTCTACATGAGTCAGCCTGGGGAGCGTCATCCGTGAAGCCACCCCAGAGGAAGCCGGTGCCAGATGAAGGGTAAGGTGTGGGTGACTGAAGAGAAGCAGGGGAGTTGCCTGATCGCATTCAATCAGTCAGACATCTATCAAACAGCTGGTCTGTGCTCAGCTCCGCTGAGGGGTCAGAGGACTTGGACGAATGGATACAAATTTGATGAGAAAGACCGGATGCAGACATGAGAGGTATCAGGCTTACACTGTGAGCTAGTACTGCAGAAGCCTGTGACCAGGGTGTGGTGAGCACCCAGGAATTCAGAAGAGGGGAGACTCCTGGGGGATCAGCTGGGTCAGAGGTCAGGGCTCAGGAGTCAGGGGACACCTTATGCAGACAAAGAGCTGGGTCAGGCCTGGGTGAGGTCAGCGAGAGGTGGGTGGAAAGGGGAGAGGGGAGAGCCCCACAGGATGAGAGGGCAGAAGCATAGGGAATAGAGGTAACTGTCACATGTGGCCACAGCAGGGCGGGCATGGGCTGCTGATGGCAGGGCCAGCCTGGACGCCAGGAGGAGTCACCATCCAGGGGCAAATTATGAACCGCTGCTTACCAGGTGCTGCAGAGATGCCGTGAGGAGACAGCTCGGGCCCACAACCCACAGCGCTGCAGGTGTGGACGGGACATTGCACAAGAACCGGGGATGGTGAGGAGGCAGGCAACAGCGGGCATGGAGCACCGAGACCTGGGGCCGAGTCCTGCCCCGTTCTGGGGAACAGGAACTAGCCAGGGCCTAAGGGGGAGACCGGTGGGTGTGGAGAGGGTTGGGGAAGTCAGAGGAGGTCAGCCGGGGAGGATCCCACTGGGGATATGATTGGCTGCTCGTGGAGTCACCGCACTCTGCAGAATGGACTCGGATCAAGACAGAGAGGAAACAAAAGAGGGAGATGGGGTGATGCTGAAAGGCTTTCGCAGGGATGTTACACACCCTACAAGATTGGGCTCAAGCCCGAGAGAGGGCACGCACCCCCTGCAGCTCATGCTGACCAAAGGATTTGTACCATAGCTGCACAGGTTAGTCTAGCTGTCTCTCCTGACATAACATTTTAAAAAGTATAAGGGCATTTTTCACATATTCACTTCAAGCCATGACTGACTTCCTTCTCTTCCTGTTCCTTTTGCTTTTGTAAAAATGTTTGATATTCTTAAGCCAGGTATGGTGGCACAGCTATAGCCCCAGCTACTTGGAAGGCTGAGGCAGAAAAATCTCTTGCACCCAAGAGTTAGAGGTCAGCTTAGACAATATAACAAGAACCCACCTTGAGAAAAAATAGCTAGCCTTGTGTATGAGTATTACGTCCCAAGTATTTACAGTGAGCACTAAAACTACACTTAGAGCCACTGGGATTTTGCCTCCTCAGGGAAGCACAGAGTGGAAAGGAAGGAATGAAGTCAGCTCTTAAACTGCTCAGTCATCAGGCAACAACCGCAGGCCATTTGGTTGTGTTTATTTCCTTGAGTCAGGTGCTCCGAAAATGCGTGTGTTTTAGGTAGCTGTTTCCAGGGCTCCAGGGACATCTGGGATATGTGATAAGTCATCCTCCACAAAGCAACGTGCAGCTCTAGTAAGACCCTGGTGCCACGGCGAGCGCCAGTCAGCCGGGTGCCAGCTGGCTGCTCAGGGCAGAGCCTCAGCCCATTCACAGGATCAGGTGGCGGCCGCCTTGTGCTTCGAAGGCTCTGTTCCTGCGTGGCTTGGAAACAGTCTGTCCCCTTTGCTCTGCCAGTCTGCAGCTGGTGCCAGGACTGAGCTTGCAGGTTTGAGGCAGGAATGGGTCAATTAGCTCTGCACAGAGGAAAACTTTGTTCGTCCGGGCTGGCTGTGCCCTTAGCCTGGCTGGCAGGTGGGGAATGGTAGCCAAATGACAACACTGATGTTCTTCTGGTGAGTCCCCCCGCTCTGCACTGTGGGCCTGGATGACCACCACACCCACAAAGGGCATTCTAGCATCTTTCCAAGCAGCCTTCTGTGATGTCTTCAGCGTTCTGCCTGGGCGTCCCCCCTGCCAAAGCAAAACAGTCTCACTTCCCCTGGAGGAAGGCAGCAAGACTCACTGGCTTGATCAAAGGTTTGGAGCCTGAAGGAGCCAAGATTCACTTCCCAGCTCAAAGGGAGAGAATCAGCATTTGATGTGAAAAAGGATTTGAAGGCCAGAGAGAGCTGGTGTGAATCATCTGAACCAGAGACTGGAGAAGCCCAAGTGGGGTGCGGTCCCAGTCCCTGTCTTGGCTACAGAAGCAAAAAGAAAGGGGATCCATGAAAGAGAGTCTTGGGCAGAAGATGTTTCAAAGCAAACACCCCTTAAAATGAATCCATTTTCAAATGCTCGTGGCCGGCAGAGCAGCGTTCTCTCTCGCTGACCCCGAACTTACCTTTGGCCACTGACTGGGGACTCCTCCTTGTAGAGCAGGGCTCTTTTCCTCGTTAGAAATGCAAAATGCGCGTGTGCCGTGTAGCCCGGATGGTTAACTCCCACAGGCGCTCTAGCTAACTACAGGAAAGGGAGGACGGCACACTGCCTCAGAGCTGGCTAGTTTGGCTTTGTCTTTCCTTCAGCTAAGAATGAGACACAGCCAATTCTGGGTACTCCCCCCCATCCCCGGTTTGAAGGATGTGGGTGGCTGTGCACGCACACGTCATGGGCCTGGGCCTAGCCCCTGAGTTTTCTTTCCTGAAAGATCTCTACATTGCTGCAGCTAGAGCGACACCTCCGAATGCCACCAGCCCATGGTTTTAATTGTTTTGCTAAGATGGTGTCAGTCACACGAAGACCTTTTTTTTTTTTTTTTTCCTTTTGTTCTTGTTTGGCTGGAGCCTAGAATTCTTCCAGTACATTTCCCAAAACAGGTTCAGCCTTGGGCTACCTCATAAAGATGCGTTTTTCTGGACTCATACCTGAGGTTATGGGAGAACAATAGGAAACACAAAGGGGCACAGAAAGCATGAAATCAAGAAAAAAAATTTTTTAAATAGTTCATGGGAAACAGTTGCACGCCATTGTCATTACTCAAATAGTTTCCAGATTTTCAGATGCTCATTTTAAAACCATCAATACAAAAAAAAAAGGAAATCTATATTAAAACATCAACAAATTATTTATAACTAATATATCTAAAGGTTAATATTCTTAATGCATTTGGGAAAACATTTAGCTGGGCTCGTGCTCCACAACTTTTGACCTACAAAAATGTTAATTGCACATAGTTCAGCTGAATACCTGGAGTAGATAAATAATTCCAGATAATTGGTTGAAAATACAAGTGGCTTAAAGCAGAGAAAAAATGTGTAGCTTTATTATTAGGCGAATAAAATGCAAAATAATCCAGTTCCAGCCCTTGTAAATAGCGAGGCTGTTTATAGAGCTCGACTCTACAGGCTCAGTGTGGGGAACAAGCAGGGTTCCATTTTGGAACAATCATTTTGGAAAGCAAATTGACAACCATGTAACGAAAATGATTGACTATCTGAGTGTGCCATTATTAGTTCTAGTAATTCCAGTTCTGCGAATTTACCCCTAGAAAATATAAGGGGGAGAATGTTTTGTTCAAAGATATGCATTGTAATACAACTGTAGAACCTGGTAGGCAAACTCCAGGTTCAGCAACGGAGAGAATGAACCATGACCAGAAACATGAAAAGCAGAGTCAAATCAACTTGTACAGAGATCTCTCTTCAGGTATTTCATAAGTATATGATGTTAGACAAATTACAAAATCTCTGAGCCTCAAGTTTCTTACTAGTTTGTATGATGGGACCAATTTGTACCTCACTGTACTGTTATTAGGATGATGTGGGAAAATGTCCAGAATAAAGAAAACATATGGGAACTATGCATCATGCTGTGAGAAACCCTGAACAGATCTAGATGACATACAATTATATACACAGGATGCTCTAAACCCTACAATGTACGTAGAAAAAGAAGACAAGAGTGAATTAAACAGAAGCCAAAATTTAACAGATTGTTCTTAGAATTAGAGTTTTCCTTTGAGTTCTCAACTTCTATGTCATTTCTTTGATATAATGAATACAAGTTATTCTTATCACCAAAAAAAGATAAATAATATTTTCTAAAATATATCACCAGCCTCTGTGATTTGGCCTCCGCACAGAAGAGGCGATTGTTCGTATCCATGGCTCCCAGCCAGGGAAGGAGGGCCACTGGGGTCCTGTGGAGAGGGGGTCCTCATGGAGCTGGAGTCCCTGGCTTCTGGATCGTGGCACCTCACATACTAATACTCGGTAGTGGCCCCTGAGGGCCATGCTGTAATGGGGAGAGTTAGTTCAGAAGACGATATTGGAACCCAACCTAATAGGACTTATGTCCTTATCCAAGGGGACAGTGGGACACAGAAACCTGCAAAATGCAGGCTCATTATCCTCACAGAGAGGACACCATGTGAAGACTAGAGTTAGGATGCCCCAAGCCAAGGAGCTAGCAGCAGTCCAGGTCTGCAAAAGACACTTGCCAGTGCCTTTGGAGGGAGCACGGCCCCGGCCACAGCTTGGTCTTAGGCTTTGGTCCTCCATAACGTTAGACCACAGATTTCTATTATGGAGTGCACTGTCTGCGGCACTTGTCATGGAAACCCTGCCTAAATATGCATCTCTTCTCTTTCCTCTAAATCATGTCTTTCTGCCACCTTCCTTTCAAATGTTTTAAAATGAGGGTGTTCTGTCACAGTCCATGGGCGGGACAGTGCATGGTGCCTTCCCCGGGGATGCTGCTACTCAGTGATTCAGGGAGCCATTCACAGTGCAGCGGCAGCATCAGGAGATTTCATCATTGTGCAAACGTCAGAGTGTGCTCCCACGTAGAGGGCATAGGACACTGCTGCCCTCAGTGCAAACAGGAAGCACAGTAACTGCAAGATGGGTGGGGCTGCTGCCCACGTAACACGGCAGACTGTTCTCCAGTAAACAATTGAAGGCAGAAAACAATGACGAAAGCATAGCATAGAAAATGCGCTGTACAGAAAATACTGGTGACAGTGACAGAGAAGTTTTCTTACCACCATACTGTGCATAACTGGCCATGCCATATTTTTATACGACTGGCAGTGTGGTAGATTTCTTTCCACCCACAGCACTACAAACACAGAGTCATGCTTTGAGCTGTGATGTCACCACAGCTAATCACCACTAGCAACAAAACTTCTTCAGCTCTACATAATCTTAGGGGACCACCTCGTATACACAATGCATTGTTGATGGAAATATTGTGAAGCGAATGATTATGTTCTGTCCCAGGTAGGGCAGCCACATGTAAACTCACACCTGTCACTCAGATGCCTCTTTATAAGAATCTCCAAATGCCTCCACTGAGGATAATCACCACCAAAATGGTAACAGAGGAGCACTGTAGTGTGATATTAGTAAGAACAGAATCCAAGATACCATACAGGTTACATTATAAGTTTACTTGGATGCAAAAGAGGCCCCAAATATGGCTTAACAACTTAGGTCACTTCTCAATCACAGAAAAGCCCAAACTGTTAAGAGGCCTCACTCAAAAGATTCACCTTTATTATGCTCACATTCCATCAAAAGTTATAATTTGGAGCACTGACCCACCAGGTGATGGGGCTAGAGAAGGGCCCTCTGGGAGTTAGGATCAAATGAGGCCACAAGGGCAGCTCTACCTCCCCTCATTTCCAAGATGACTTCCTTTCTCATCCATCCTACCCAACAGGAAGGAAGAAAGTGCAGGGGACCACATTCCCTCACCTGAGGTGACGGACAAAACCGCCCTTGCGGTGCCATTGGCTGCACCCAGTCACATGATCATGTTCAATGCAAAGGAAACTGAAAATAAAATCTCCTGTTTCCTGGGCAGCTAGCATCTAGGCTAAAAACTCTTATTTCTAAGGAAGAAGGGAACAGTGGGTATTGCTGTGTTTCTCTTATCTTTTGGGTAAGGTAGGAACACTTGAGAAGGGGGCTAATACAACATCTCTCCCAGATAATACACTGTCCCCATGTTGTCTGAGATTACCTTTCCCTACTATAACAAAATACCTGAGATGGGGTGACTTCTAAAAAAAAGAGTTTTGTCAGGGCTAAGAGTTCTAGTCCAAGGTCAGGAGCCTGTATCTTGTGACAGCCTTCTTATTGGCAAAGTCCCATTCTAGCAAAAGACAGTAAACAAATATTTCTCTCTGTCTCTCTCTCTGTCTCTCTTTCTCTCTTTCTCTCTCTGTCTCTCTGTCTCTCTGTCTCTCTCTCTCTCTTTCATACACACACACACACACACACACACATTCTCTCCCTACCCTTGTAATGCCACCAGTATTCAATCATGGGCCCCCTTCTGATTATTTAATCTTAATCACCTCCCAGAGGTCTTTCCTCTGAACACCATAGATGGATCATGTTTCTGCCTCTATATACATCACAGTGGGGATTAAACTTCAAAACATGAACCTTAAAGAATATACTCAAATTACATACAAACCGCAGCAAAAGTAGAACCCTGATCACATGGGAGGAAAAGGGATCTCTTGGAAGGAATGTCCAGTGGTCCAGACTCAACCTGGGAGAGGAAGACCACAGGTCTCCACGATGGTCTCACTGCTGGCCGGAAGTGATCCTCCAAACCCACCAATCTCAGCTCCTTCTGTGCTCATCTCAGGGCCAGAGCTGGGTTAGAAAGAAAACTGCACCTGTGGTATAAAGAAGAGCAAAAGGAAGAATTTAAGGTGAAGAACTTGGGAAGGGAAGGCCTCCTACTAATTCACTGCAGTGTGGCGATAAGAGTTCATTCACCTCTGCCTTTGTAGAGGTCAAGGTATTTGTTTTGTTTCTTTGGTTTGGTTTTTTGCATTGCTAGGGATGGAACCTAGGACTTCACTCGTGCTCGGAAAGTGCTGTATCACTTAGCTACACCTCCAGTCTCATGAGTACCACTATTCTAATTCAGTATCAATCCCCGAGTGCTTAAATTTAAGATGTATGAAAGACACACAATTAATACACATAATAACTAATAAATACTTGAATTTAAAAGTATTTTAGGGAGAACAAATTGTGTTATATTTTCAAATCAGCAGATTAGAGATTTTTATTGCCTATTCATAAAAATTTACCTCATCTAAATATCTATGGCTGTAAATTTTCCTCTGCTTGTTTCTATTTCCACAGTGTCCTTTCAGTCTCAGTGTATACACAAGAAAAAACGTTTGTCCACCAATGTCAAATTAAAAATACCTTTAGGCTTCTTAATGTTTCAATTACTTTTTTCAATATGTCTTGACTCATTTTATACTTTCTTCACCAGATTCATTCCTGGTTTGGTTTTTAAATTCTAATCCATGATTCTCTGTCAATGATTTGCCATCACATAACTTTCTTCCTTATCTATAGTAGCACAGTTGCATAATAGGTGCTCAATAAATATTTTATGAATAAAGAAATTCATATCAATGGTTCCTGATACTTGGAGTAAGGGCCCCTTGGGGAATGTGATGACACTGATGGATTCTGTCCTTGGGTAACTGAACACATGCACAATTCTGCATGCCAGTGTCAGGAGATTTGTAAAGCCAGTGATCTGACCTCAGGTTCTTTAAACCCCAGATACCACATTAAAATGTTACAGCTTTCTAAAGCACTAAAAGATTTTTGTTACAGTACCTGGCATAAGAGAAGATGGTCTCCAATATTAAATTTATATTAATTATAATTCAAAACATTCTCCCCACTGCAGGTCCTGGAGGTGCTGCTGTAATGAAGAAAGACGATGGAAATTGGTACCCAAAGCATTGCTCCATAAAACTAATTTAGCATAAACTGCCCAAAGGAAGGACATCTCTTCAAATTACAGAGTGTAAATAAGTTCAGACTTTGTGGATTTCCTCTCAGACTTTAAAAGTGCACAGCGATTCTCTATGGATCTTGGTAGAAAATGGATTCTAACTCCATGGAGCTGAGGAGGAACCCGGGTCTGCATTTCTAACTTGCTCCTGGGGACACCAAATGGGCTGATCTATTCCTGAACCACAGTTAGAGCAGCAGGTCTTAGAGCATCCTTTGAATGCCCCCAAGGCACCCCTCTTGTGAAATCCATCATCACTTACACCAGTGTTTAAAAGCACACTTGATACCATTGTCTCTTGGTCACATAAAGTCAGGTATTAAAATCTGACTCCTCAGAATAATAAAAATTAAAAAATCTTTGAATTACCCTGGAGGCTGTTAGCATCCTCTTGTTATAGATGGAAAAATGGAGAATCTGAAGGGTTAAATCAGGGAAAAGGCAGCTCTTCTGCGCAGCAGCCAGCTCCCTGCCCAGACCAAATGCCAGGTGATGCCACCTGTGAAGGAATGGAGAGGGTTCCTCTTACCAGCTCCGCTCTGTCCCAGCAGACTCTCTCCATAAAGCAGTTCCAGGGCTGGAGAATTGCCATGGGTTCACATGTCTCAGTGTTATATAAATAAGTCCTTTAGTAGCTCTGGCCAAATGGATTTGGACCTTTATTTGTTTATTTTCTCCCAAATTGGAGATATGTGAATTGTTTGGACTGATCTTGCTTTAGGGAAAATGCTGGAAATTAGGTCGTGTTCTTTCCCTAAATAGAGTCACGGCAGATGGCTCCCATGCAAACTTCGGTATCGATCTTGTAAACCTAAAGCCTGGGCTTCCTAGGAAGAGTGGTAATAGTTTTGGTCTCTCTCAGGATTTCTCAACCTTAGCACTACTGATGTTTTGATGAGAATACTTTTTAGTTCTGAGAGGGGCTGTGTCGTGCACTGTGGAATGTTTAGCAAGATCCTTGACCTCTACCCACTAGGTTCCAGCAGTTTTCCCCTCAGCTCTCTCTCTCTTTCTGTCTCTCTGTCTCTGTCTCTGTCTCTGTCTCTCTCTGTCTCTCTCTCTCTCTCCCTCTCCATGTTCCCTGAAGGGCAGGAGCATCCACTCCCAATGGACAACCACCAGTCTACACTGATACTCAGACCTTTGCATGTTGTAAAGTTGAGCAGGATTCTAGAAGCAAACCTCCCGGAAACTTACCACCATGGACAGACAGACTGTGCGTCTCTGCTTCCCAAAGCACTGCTCCCATTTACCACGCCCACTGAGGGGTCTCACAGTTATTTCAACAGGGAAGAGAAAAAGTGAGGCTTCCCTTGAGGTATCTGTTAGAATGTGATGCCCCGGGCATTAATTACAGCCAAATTTCTCGAGGGCATTCTCACCTATTCTACAAGAGAGCTTTGTTGGAAAGCCGAGACAGAGGAGTGTTGGGTTGGCAGGGGATACACAGAGTTTGTACCCCTTTTGAGGAGAAGAGCAATTTGTTTCAGCGGAGATTACACAGCCAAGAACAGGCGCCACCATTGCCCCTGGAAGAACACAGGGATGCCCCTCGAACGAGGTGGACTCGGATAAACAAGCCAGAGTCCACCGGCCCAGCATTTCTCTTTGGTCCCACCGAATGTGACCCAGTTACAGCTAAGGTCATCATTCCCACTCCTTTTAGTCTTTTACATCCCTCGTTCTACCCCTCAACACACACACACACACACAATCGATGAAAATCCAGAAAGTATAAAGTGTGCTGTTTGCCCAGAACCTCTCATTGTGCAGGAAAGCTCAACACCCACAAGGCCGGCTCTTCCAGGGACTGAGCCCCCTGACAACAACTGAACCACTATGCACCAAATGCAGCCCTGCACGGCAGACCCTGCTGCCATCGGGAGTCACCTCTGTAGACAAAGCAGCAAGTGTTTTTAGCACAAGAGGAGAGGCGGTTAGCCAGACACCAAGATTAAACCCAAACCCACAAAGACAGAGAGACCAATACTTTTTAAATCACTTTATTGAGCTCCGCGCTACAGGTAGGTTCTGTGCTAGCCTCCAGTGGTCTCCTTGGTCATCAGCTTCCCAGGTACCCTTTCAGACCCTCCTCAGCGCCTCCCTCCATTCGCACCTTCCACCAGCTCATCCCCACTTCTTCATTCCCTTCTTGCCACTCTGAGCTTCTGCCCCACTAAGTGTCATGAAATTACATTGACGATGCGACAGGGTTATTGTGCCTGGACAATTGTTATGGGAACCTGGGTAACTTGGAGCAAACATCATCATCTATTTTCACAAAGCCTCAAGCCAGGAACACTTAGGAGTATCTTACTTTCTTGGATAAATGCCTGTAGGGGGAAAAATGTGCTCAAATAAAAACTCATTTGATTTTCCACATAACCTGTTCAAGTTGTGGATACTTTTCATTTCTGATTGATTTTTTTATTGGCATCTGGCCCCTCCACTCTAAGTATCTCTGCCCCCATAGCTACAAAAGAATCATGAGCTCTGAATAAGCACATAAACACAATGGAGTAAATTCATCAACATCCTTTGTAATAGCTAAAAATTGGAAGCAACCAAAGTGCAAACGGGAAAAAAGAAAATCAGATTGCAGTATATTACACAACAGAGCACTAAGAACCATGTTCTTATTTATTTCTTCAAAGAATATTTCATCTAAGAAAAATTTTAAATGGGAATGCTGAACAGTGGTCCCTTTATCTGAAGAGGCATAAATCAGAATGATAATGGTGTTTATCTTTTGGAGGAAGTGATGTTATGAGTACATTTTAATTTTTCTCTTTGTATTATTACTGTAAATTCTGGATTTTACCCTGTGAACTTATATTGTTTTTGCAACCAGAAAAGAAAGGAGTTTTATATGTTCCACCTGATGTGAATGCTGTGGTGGGCAGAATTCATGATGAGCCAAAATTGCTGCTCCCCAGGTAGACACGCCCTATATAACCCACTTCCCTTGGACATGGGTGGCTGTAAACATGATAGAGGACATTCTATTGGTCAGGTTGCTCTGCAGCGAAGGTGACGAGATTTTGCTCATGTGATGCAGTCTCTACTCAGTAGACTTTCAATTAATCAAAAGAGAATTTATTCCGCTGGGCCTAAACTAATCAGATGAGAACCTAAGAAGCTGGTCCAAAGGAAACAAACCCACTCCTCCTACCAACCTTGAAGAAGCAAACTGTCATGCATCCTACAGATGCAAGGAATTGAGCTCTGTGCTTGGAAAAGGTCCCTGAGCCTCAGATGAGACTCCAGCCCCAACCATCACCTTGGTTGCTGTTCTAGTTACTCTTCTCATTGCTGAAACAAAATACCTGGCACCCAAAGTTAAAAGAGAAAAAGTTTATTTGGTTCACAGCTTGTTGAGGTTTCAGTCCATGGTTGGCTCCAAGGTAGGTGGCATGGCAGAGGGGTAGCACAGAGGAGAAACAGTTCATGGCAGGCAGAAGGCAACAGAGCAGAAAAGTGGTAAAGAAGTAGCAAGCAGCAAGTGACAAGCAGCAATAGCAGCCCTCTCTCTTCCCTTATATTCTATCCAGGCTACCTGCCCTAGGGCAGATAGCACTCACATCCATGGTTGGCATGCTTAATCCTAGCATTGCACCATGAACCAATCCCAGCATCGCAGCCTTGATCCCAGTATCACACACTCTAGATCCAGCCACCTCAGGAAAGCCCCACCCATGACCACATGAGATTTTGAGGGGACATCTAGATACAAGCCATACCAGTTGTAGCTTGGGGAGATCCTATGCAGAGGACTCACTTAAGTACACTTAGACTCTTAACCCATGGAAACTGTGAGATAATAAGCATGCAATGTTTTAAACTACTGTGTCTGCTTTCTATACAGCAATAGCAAATTAATATCAATATTTATTAAAATATTAATTAGAAATCCAAAGTAAATCCAGCCACACCATTGGCTAGGAGCATCCCAGCATCCTTGAGTCCTGCCAGGGGCTCAGGGAGGAACCTCATGTGTCAGCCAGGCTGTCTCAATGGGAGAATGGAATAGACCACTTCCTCCTAACACCCTCAATCACCTACACGCCAGTCTCCTGTCTCACCCTATATTAGAAGTGCTCCTGTTAAGTTACCAAAGAGTTTCAAGTTCCCAGCCTGGGATGAAATCCACCATCTCCTTCCCCAGCCCTGGCACCTTATTGTTGAAAACAAAAGCCATACGTTGGTGGTCATCCTACATGGACATGCACTACTGGCCTGAGCTCACAGAACTCTAAGATCTGAGGTTTCAGTGTTCATGGTTTCAGTGGCCCATGACCAACTGCAGTCTGAAAATTTTAAATGGAAGATGCCAGAAGTAAACATTTCATAAATTCTGTGTTACACACTCCTCTAAGAAATGTGATAAAATCTTAAGCCATTCTTCTTCTCATGATTTAGATGAAGAATATCTCCCAAGAGCCTCATGGGCTCAGAGGTGGGGCTTTGCTTGCATTATGGGTACTAAGGCTGACTTCCTATTAGGAGACAGGATCTGGTTAGAGGTAGGACACTGAAGGTGTAACCTGGAAGGCTTTATCTCCTTTGTTCCTCCCTTCTCTCTCTGCTTCATGACTACCATTGTATAAGCAACTTTCCTATGCCCAGGCCCTCCCACTATATCTGGGGCCATGCAAGAACTGCAACTTCTGAAATATAAGCCAAAATAAACCTCTGTTGGGTATTTTTTTCCCTCAGGGATGACATCACTCCATTCTTCCCAGTATGCAAATCACCTCTCTGTCCAGAGTATCCATGTTGTATACACTACCCACCTGATAGTCACTTAGCAACCATTCCAAATATGATCCTGTGTTGACATATCACACTGCTTATGTTCAACTAACCCTTATTTTAATAATGGCCTCAAGGAGCAAGACTACTGATTCTAGAAATTTGGATATGCTAAATTTCCTCCTTTAAGTGAAAATTGAAAGTCCTCAACTTTTTCATAGGTAGGTATGTATAAGAAAAAAAACCCCAGCATACAGAAGGTTTGGTACAATCCTTGGTTTGTGCATCCACTGGGGTCTTGGAACACAAACCTGCTGTTAAGAGCTAATTACAATAATTGTATTTTCCCTCTCTCCCCAGGGATGATCTCATACCTACTTTAAACTTCTCTGATCTCCCACCTCCTTGCCCACCCCCACCCACTAGATAGCCCCTAACTTTCAGATCGTGTCTGCTTAATTATATTTAATTAAGAAAACAAAATCTACCAGCTAAGAGCGATCCCATTTTTCCATGACTAATTCTCAAAGCTCCCCAGGCCTGCCCTTCTCATCTTACTAAAATGGAGATGATGTCTTCTCCTGTCCCTCCTATGGTGTGGGCTTCATCTACCTGAGCACTTTTCTCCCCTGGTGATGATTCATTCCTTCTATTTCTCACTGTCCTGCTCTCTCTCTCCCTGCCCCTCTGTGGCTTCTCATGGACACAGTACTAGGTTACACCACCATCAGATCACCCCGAGGCGTGTTTTCAACCTTCTGGATACAGTGTAGGGACTGGCAAACTCTTGTCCACTAGAACAATCTCAGACACTTTTCAAAATTCCAGGCCAATGAAATCAGAATCCCTAAGGTTGGGGATGTCCAGAACTCAGTGCTATTTTCCATCATCTAAGTTGTTCCAACCCCCCAACCAAGTTGGGGAACCCAGGTTCCAACTGAGCCTCACAGTATAACCTTCCTGCCTATTCACCTGAGAGTCAAAGGGCTGGTTTTTAAGTGGACCACACAGGGGCTTCTGATCTCATGGGAGCACTGATTGCAAACTCACACAGAAGCCCTCTTTTCCTCTAATGTTTTATTGCTTCTCCTTTACTAACAGCACTGTACTCTCTCCTTCACAGTTTTCTCACAAGCAGCCTTCCCTCAGTCTTTAAACATGCTGCTTCCCTTCCCTGGGACTTGCCCCAGGAACACAAGCTTGTTCATTCATTATCTCCTCAGGGAACCTCTCCAGGTCACTCTCACCTTCCACCCGCTCCACTGTAACTCCCTCCTGTAGCCTTGTGTTCTTTACCTGTGTAGCATGGATCACTGCTCACAATCAATCATGTTTGCTTCCATGTTTATTATCCCCACTATTTTTCAAGGATGGAGACCACGTTGCTTGGTCACCAGTGTATACTTGGCCCCAAGTAGGAACGCTCAACAAAAACGACATGCCAGGTAAACAGATGGGTTAGTGAAGAAGCAATTGTGGGAAATCAGCACACATTTATTGGATCAGGTTGAAATGAATCTGAGATCTCTAATGAACCTTGGCATCTACAAGACATTTACCCAGAGATCTCATAAACACTCAGAGTCACACATTTCAGTCTAACGTGGGATTTCCTCCATTTCGTAGGCTCCCAAACAGCTTGCTCACAGGGCTTTCAGGAGCTTGAAATCAAGGCAGGGCTTGAATGAATCCTGTGCTACAGTGCACATGTGACAGTGACGGGCGTCCTCCCATTCCGTTTCCTCACTTGGATCCTCCACCAGATGACAGATGAGTAACACTGAGGCTTGTTCACCCAAGCTGTCCACAGTCTACCATAACCAGAGACCCCTGAACTGTACACTTCTGCCCTCACTCTTCTCTCCCAGGAGGGCCTTTCTCTGTTGTTAGCCAGTGTCTTAGTTGGTTACAACAAATACTGTAGACTGCGTGTCTTAAACAACATGCATTTATTCCTCATAGTTTTAAATGTGGGGAAATCCAAGGTCAAGATCTTGGCCAAATAAGTTTCTTTCTTTCTTTCTTTCTTTTTTTTTTTGTACCAGGTATCAAACTCACAACCTTGCACTTGCCAGGCAGATTCTTATGCCACTAAGTTAAATCCCCAGCCCCAAATAAGTTTCTGATGAGAGCTGTTTTCCTGACTTGTAGTCTTCTCTACGTGTCCTAACATGGTGGAGAAAGAGAGTCTCTTACTCGTTCTTTTTTATATAAATCTATTAATCTCATCATGACACTCCTACCTCATGACTTCATCAGACTCCGTTTACTTCCCAGGGGTCACATTGCCAAGGATATCTAGACAATTCATGATATCTGCAGCCCTCATCTGCTAACTTCCCTGTCTTTCTCCCAGAACTAGGACCTCGGGATGACCAACACTACATAGCTGCAAAAGTTGTCAAAATGAAAACGGTGTCCTCTTCAACCCCTTGTGAAACTAATAAACAAGCTAATCTTATGCATGTATATCTGATAACAAGAACACTCTCAAAAGATTCATCCAGAACCACAAGCTTCCACAAACTATACTGCAACCTTATGCAAAAAGTATTTCTATGAAGATATGTTTGTGTAGCAGATGACTTGTTGCATCATGGACTGATGCCACCCTGTGTTTTGATCCTTGTGGTTAAGAATTGTGCCAAAATAATCTATGTAATCTTTTTCATTTTATCTTTTAAAAAATCCCATTGCCTCAACCTCCTTAAACACATACATAACTTACTAGGGTTCATATATTCCCAGAGCAATGATATTCACAAAAGAGAAATCCATTATGAGAGTCTTTCTCCATTATTTAGGCTTTGAATCCGTGTTCAATTCTTAGTAATCTCTGAAATTTTGAGGGAGTGATCGCCTGGTAGATATGTATAAATAAGCACTTCTGTGGCGGTCAAAAAGTAAAAGGAAAGAGGGATGGAGCCAACTAAAGACAAAGATTGAAACTGACACAGAGCCTCACAGTTAACTGGCCATCAAAGGGCCCCAGTCCTGGAAGTCGCATAGAAGCAACCACAGGCGGAAAGGAAGATGTCATAGCTTGTACCTACATCTCCCTCCAAAGCCTCCCACACTCACAGATGGGGCTTTGGGGAGGGACTAGATCATGGGTGTGTGATAACTAGTCTGCTGATTGGATTCACATACTTCTGGGTGTGGATATGGATTTACTGCAGGGGGAAAACTCATCCTGGTTGTAGGTGGCACCAATCAATAGGCTGTAGCCTGGATGGAAAAAGAAGGACCAGAAGGAGACCATGCTGCCTCCTGCCTACCCAGCCATGGACTGGTTCTCTTCTGCTATGCCCTTCTGCTCTGCTGCCCTGCCTTGGAGACACCTGACTATGGACCAAAACCTCTACAAACTGAGCTAAAATAAACCTCTACAAACTGAGCTAAAATAAACCCTTCCTCCTTTAACTTCTAGGTGTCAGGTATTATGTCCCAGCAACAAGAAAGTAACTAAGACAGAGGCAAATCACACCCTGCTTTACAGCCCGGACAGATGCAGTGCTAAGTATTGATCTCTTTCTTGTGTCCTAAGTGTCCACCTACAACCTGGGGGAGCGTTCACTCTAGGCCTCTGCCTGTCCACTTCCTCAGCTTTGAAGTGAAAATAAGAAAAGCATCAACTCTTAGAGCTGTTAAACCCTTAAGCAAAACGATGAATGCCTGGTGCGTCACGTGCCTTGACACAGGGCAGATGTCCTCCTGGTCACTGAGGACAGCAGGACTCTCCAGCTTACTAAGAATTAGGGGGAAAAGCAAATACTGGGACATAGTTAATTAGATTTTTGAAATGGCATTATTCCACACTTGGTAACACAGAATTTTTTTGTTTTTACTATGATTTTAAAACATATCTTGAAAAATTCTTGCTTGGGAAAAAAAAAATTTAAATCCATAATAAAAGTCAACTATTAGGAAAAAAGAGCAAATAAAAAACTCATTGAAATAAGAAAACTAATATTGAAAGTTGCTTCTCTCACCATTGACCTTTCCTGGTGTGCAAATTTCTCTATTGGAGAGGAGATAATGGAGCTGTTCCTCTGCCCTGCCGCTCCGCCTCTGTCCAGGAAAGGCTGCACCCAGCAGGGGCTGTGCTGTCAGTGAATTCTGTTCTGAGCCTCCTAGGCAGCCTGGGTGGCCCAGATGGTGCCTCCTGTTGACTCGCTCCTTCTGACATGTGATTTCTTCCTTTAAATTGACTGTTAATGTCAGAGTGATTGACAGTATTACAGTCCTTGTGACAGGAAACCACTCATCTTCATTGGCCTGGCAAGCAGCTGGCTACCCCAAGGACATCCCAGCCTATCTTTTTTGTCACTTGTAGGTGGCAGTGAAATATCACTTCCCCGAGATGGGGGGGGCACACTTAACACCTGCTTGGTCACATCCTTCTCCAAATGGTTGTGGGCCAGGGAACAAGGCCTCTGCACCCCTGGTCTACAGATCTTCAGCTCATGCACCCCAGAAATGACTGTGTGTCTTCCAGGAACCAGAAACAAGGACAAAGGCACAGAAAGGCAAGTGGTGAAGCCACAGGAAGTATGACCTTTCTGTCATTTCACAGAGACAGGCCAGCCTAGTCTGATTTTTCTGCCACTGACCTACAGTTAAAGGCTCAGCCCCATAGAAGGGCAGAGAGGAAACTGGGGCCATCAGTCAGGGGAAGCTGAAAGTATCTGGTCTTTCCAACTGCAATAGTGACGAAAGCTCCTAGACCTGAAGTCCCTCAGGTCGCTAAAGCCCAAGGTCACTGAGCTCCAGGCTGGAGTCTAGAGGCACACATCCAGGGAGCAAAGCCCTGGGACATGGGCCACCTGACCTCAGACCTGCCTCCAGGAGGTGCCGTGTGCCCCTTTTCTCCATCTCTGCAGAGGGATGTAATACAACTGATTTCATTGTCTGCAAGGCTAAAATCATGATGATGGGAGGAGTGCAGTATGCAAAGCACTTGGAACTTCTTTGTGGTCAGCGAATGGCGGGCAGCTCTCACAGCCTTCGGGCACTGTGGTGGTTCCCTCTGGCTGCCATCACAGAAAACCACAAACCAAGCAGTTTAAAATCCAAGATCAAAGTGCCTGAAGGTTGGACTTCTGGTAAGCCCTCTCTTGCTTGTGGATAGCACAGCTGACTTATACACATTTATTTATGATGGTTGATGTCAATTTCAACCCCGCTGCCTAGCAACTTGTTTGCCTGGCTGGCCTGGGCACCCTGCCTTCTTGGACCAGGAACAGCAGTTTATGTGGCTCACCTCAGGCTCTCTGTGTCCTCAGAGCTGGCCTTGCTTTAGCCCCTCATGTGATTGATCTCCAACTTCAGCCGCTCCCACAGAAAACAAACACTTTCTCCTTATAAATTGGATACTCGAGTATTTGTTAGAATATTACGAAGCGAACTGACACAACATGTAAGCTCATAGATATTTGTCTTTTTGTATCCAATTTCATCCATGCTGGCACAGTTAGAGGCATTTCCTCTTTTCCTAAGTTGAGTACTACTCAGTATACATTTCATAGTTCCTCTATTTGTTCTCAGATGGATTCATAGGTTGGTTCTATACCTCAGCTTTGTAAATAGTCCAATGCAGATGACCTGCATACAATATAAGGGACAGAAAGAGTCTTGCCTCACCTCCTTGTTGCTTTTGCTGTCTTGTGGGTGACATGAACTGTTCTGCTCTGTGATGCCCCTCTGTCAACCCTGCCTCGGAGCCAGCTAATTATAGGCTGAAATCTCCACAAACTGTGAGCCAAATAAACTTTCCCCCCTTTAACTCTGGGTGTGAGGTATTTTGTCTCGGTAATGAGAAAAGTAACTGAGACAGTGTGGCTTTCAAATATTATCCCCTAATTTATAGGCTACCTTTCCATTTCAGGGTTTCCTGTGTCGTTAGAAGCTTCTGCTAAGTTTGGCATACTTCCACTTCTTTCTTTTTGCTTTTGTTTCCTAAACTTTCTTTTTCTAATTAATGTGATTGGTGCATTTCAGATATACATACTGATTACATTCATTGTAGGAAATTTGCATCTGCACCTGTAGGTGATATATCTTGATTGTTCTTTTTCTCCATTCCCCTCCCCTCTCTTCAATCCCTCTTTCTCTCCTGATTTACAAAAGATTTCTTTCCATTTTTCCTTCTTTTTTTCATTTTTTTCCTTCCTTTCTTCCCCCCTTTCCCCTCCTTAGTTTCCCTTCCTATTTGAACATTTTTCCCTATTTCACAATATCTATTATACATTTTGGCCTTTATTTACATTTTTGGTTTCTTGTGCCAGAGAAATAATGCAATATTTACACATGTGTGTCCAGTTTCTCTCACTTAAGAATAGTCTCAAGGTGGATCCATTTGGCAAGAAATATATCAAGTTTATCCTTCTTTGTGGAAAAATACTATTCAACAGTATAAAAAAATCAAATCTTCTTTATCCATTCTTTGGTGAATGGCATGGGAGTTGTTTCTGGAATTTAGCTATTACAAACTGTGCCACTATAAATATGGGTGTGCCACGCTATGTGCTGGCAAAGTTTGCTGCCAGGCTGCAGCATACTGTGTTTAGAGGAAAGCAAAAGAGGTGAGGTGTCTTCTATCGCAAATCTACCCTGTGTGGCTTGACTTTGCCAGGCTGTTGCAGCCCATCAGTTCTTGGGGGAACGTCCCAGAATGACGGCTCCTGCTCTACATGCAGGCAGAAGTCCCACAGGCAGCCCTGTGGGCTGCTGCACTGCTTTATAAAGTCCTGTTCCTGTGCTTTGTTTGATCTACTAGTCTCATTTCAAGTTGAGTTTTGCCCTCAGGATGCATGTTCTTCCTTTTCTTCTAATTACCTGTGTTGCAGATGATTTTTTCTGAGTAACTCCAGCATGGTCCCTCCTCTGCTCAGCCATGCTGAATTTCCCCTCCTAAACTTACGTGTTACATAAAAAATAATCTTTGACAAGGAGACTTGCCCTGCGCTTTCTTTCAGGTGTCTTATAATTTCAGGTCTCATTCTGCCCTTAATCTATTTTGAGCTGATTTGGGGTGTAGGGTAAAATACGGGCCCAGTTTCATTCTTTGCTCCTCTAGCTTTCCTCCCTGCACGCCCTGTAGAGAATGTCCTTCCCCGTTGTACGTTACTCACACCTCCTCCTCTTCTTACAAGGCACCAGCCCCGTCAGATCAGGGCTCTGCTCTCACAACTCTGTGAACCCTTCTCTACTTCCCAAAGACCTCATCTCCACATGCCATCACTTCAAGGGTTACAGCTTTGACACATAACTTTGGAGGGCTCTAAGCCCACAGCAGGCGTGTTGCACTCGCCCATGGCTGGGGGGTGATGTTCCCAGAGGGGTGACCCCTTAGACGTGTGGCAGGCACAATCTCTGATGATCACTCTCATGTTACTCAACTGCAGGACGTATTCTCTTGACCCGAGGAGCTTCTTAGGCTCTGTCTCTGGGTCTTTGTTTAGAAGTGTCTCTCTCTTGTCTGGCTTAGGTCTTCCCAGCTCATCCCTGCATTCTCTCTGTCTCCGCTTTGTCTATCTACAAGCACAGGTTGTTCGGCACATCATCGGATTGTCTTTCCCAGGGATGCTGCCTCTTAGGTGAGACTCTTTGCCCTCCACCCTGCAGCCTAAGGAGGACCGTGCATCTTAGGAAGCTGTGTCACCACTGGCTTGGCTGGAGACTCTGACAGCCAGAGAACTGGGACCTGCAGGGAATAGAACACATGACAGATTTGATACTGACTGACAGGAAATGAGATAGGGAAAGATGTGAGTTTTGTGTTAGGTCTGTAATGTGAAGAGTGAAGGCAGCATAAAGGAAGACAGGAGAAATCTGATGGCAGAGTAAAAATAAGGGGATACGAAATGAAGCAGCCTTTCACAGGCTGTCTGCCCTGAGTAGTCCAGAGGCATTCAAAGACTTGGGTCCCTCCTGTCAGGAAGGCAAGACATATTGTCACTGATCAATGAGCGTCTGAGATGGGGTGGAGGTGAGGGCTCTCTGCCCCCTCAGCAAGCTGCCAGGAAAGGCACCCTCAAGTCAATGCCTGGCATTTTCCTGCTCCTACTTGACCTGCAGCCTTGGAGAACTTGTGGGTCCAGAGCACACTGAGAAATGCCTGAAATCTGCTTGCAATTTGCTCAGGTGCCCCTCAGTCCCCCTCAGGGAACCTGACCTGCTTCCCGAGGAAGCAGCCAGCTAAAGTTGGGAGTCAACCAGGAAGTCCTAGAGACACACGCCGCAGTGCTGCGAGGGAACCGAGCCGCATTCTGTGTACGCGATGCCTCTGGCCTGGAACGTTCTCCACTCCTACTGCTGCCTGTCCACTCGTGGGCAAGCAGTTGATGGGCCACTGATGTCCTGCTTATTTCCAGGATTTTCCTTCCAGATGAGAGAAGCCCTGCACTTCATCCCCATGCTGCTAAAAACTGAGGATGCTGCTTTGTGACTCCTTCCCTTCCCTGTGTTTCAGGTAATTACTGCTCATGTGCGTCTTCTGCATTCTTAGCATGAGAGTCATGAAATAGCAGAGAGGACAGAGAACATCTTATTCTTAATACGTGCACAGTGGCGCTTCCTTCTTACCCTCCTCATCCCATTTATAGGATTCTTCCTGGAGACCAGACAATGGTTTCCAAGTTAAGGACTTTGCAGTGATGATCTTCCGAAGAGAAAACATGTTTTCACTCCAAAAAAGAAAGAAGAGGAGGAGGAAAGAGGAAGAAGAGAAAGTAGTTCTCTTGGAGGAGAAACTCTGATAGAGACAACAGGTGCTCGGAGAATCAAAGAAAAGTACAGCTAAGAACTAGGGGACCTCATTCGTTCATTATTTGCATTCATTTATTACACTGCTATTTGAGGAAGGTGGGCTGCACTTCTGTGACCAGCACCAGCATACATTCATACCTTTGTCTGCAAGGATGAGTGTGGACAGCCCATGGCCAGTTTATGGTGGTCCAGAGAACAGCCAGTCATGGGTCTCACTTTCCTTTCATCTCCATTAGGTGTAAAAGCCATGGCTTTGGGCAGCAAGAGCTGCTCAGCTGTCCTCTCCTGCCACTCAGGAGAACAGAGGACACTGGGGTCCCAGCCACAGTGCAGTTCCAGGCACCCCTGAGGTCCAGCTGGAGCCCGCGCAGCAGTGACCAATGCACTGAAGTGCTGGATGTGTCTTCAGAGTTGGCAGTGACCTGTCCAGGAGGAAGAGGGGGAACTGTGGGGGCCCATGCAAAAGTGGGCACCATTCCTGCCCCTGCAGGGCGTTCCCCCACGCTACCCATCACATGTGAACTTGTCCTCTCACTCCTGGTGCCTAGGATCTAAGCCCCAAGGGTTATAATCAGGAGATGGCTTTAAAAACCCACTTTTATTCAACTGTGTATCAGAAAGGGAACCCCCGCAGGCAGTGCTGTGCATTTGGAGGGAGGGGGGACCTCACCCTACCGCACTAGGGCCTGAGTGTTTGGACCAGCGAGAGCCAGCTGGAAGAGGTGGGGTGCACCATGCTGCAGGCCTCCACAAGGAAGAGGAGATAGCCACTAGGCAAAGCCAGGGACTCCTAGGAAGCAGCAGACACGGGAGGCAGCTGAGAGCTCTGCTGTGCTGGGCACCCTGGGACCTCCCTGGTGTTGGAGGAGTTGCAGGACCTGCAGCTCTGCACATTGGTAGGACGCCATGCATGGTCCATGTGACAGCAGACAGGGAATCACAGGTGCAGGAGGCTTTGGGGGACATGCAGTCTGCTCCCTCCTCCTCGCTCATCCTGCCAGGGCCCACAGGGTCAAGGTCAGCACACTGGGCTCTCAGCCGGATGGAAATGAAAATGACCTAGTTCTTTATGCAGAGGAGACAACTGCTGGGGGTGCCCCAGGGCCGTGCTGAAAAGCCCACTCCAAAGGACTGGAGAGAGACAAACTGTGAGGAGGACATGAAGGGAGACATGGAGGAGAGGGGACACCTATAGATCACCTTCTTAGTACCTCTGCATGTTGCTGGGCAGTCTAGAGCTAGTGTCAGAGTAAGAGGAGCAGAAGCCGGGCCCCTCCAGGGACTCAGCAGCCCCTTACACCCCACACTTCCCATGCCTCTCTCCCTCTCCTGTTCTCCCTCCCTCTCCTCCCTCCCCTTGCCTCCCAGAAAGATTTATTTTAAGCAATAGACTCACATGGCTGTGGGGGCTGGCAAGTGAGGAATCCATGGGATGGGCTGGCAGATTGGAAAACCCAGCAAAGCTGATCCTGCAGCCGTCAGTGCCCAGGCAATCTGAAAGCAGAATTTCTTCCTTCTGGAGGAACTGTGGTCTTTTTCTCCTAACAATTCAACTGATTGGATGAGGCCTACTCCCATTATGGAGGGCTATCTGTTTCACTGGACAACTGATTTAAATGCTAATCGCATTCGGCAAATACCTTCACAGCAACACCTGGACTTGTGTTTGACCAAATACCTGTGTACATGGCTCAACTGCTCAAATGCTTTTACAGAGTGATGGATTCTAGGGTTTTCCTGGGAGCCTGACCCTTCTGAGGAAGAAACAAGCAAAACAAGCTGAACAACATGGAAGTCTTTAACTACACTTGATGAACAGAACAGACCAATAAACTAATGATAGGATAAGCAACAGGTGACATGGGTGAAGCTACACAAAGTGCCAGCAGTAGGGCACACTACACACATCACATCACATCATCACATCACATCACATATCACATCACATCACATCACATCACATCACATCACATCACATCACATCACAGGGAAGCTGGAGAGGTTTGCTTTAGCACCTCTGGGCCTCTCCAGGTTTTCTGTTCCATGAACTTTGGGGAAGGACTGAGAATCCAGAAGTGCCTTTCTCACAGCATAGCTTTACCTTCCTACCATCTGTTCTGTCTACCTGTCTGTTGCTGGTGAAACCTCAGTGATATTTGGAATTTTGACTCCCCAGTATATCAAACATCTTCTAGCCACGAGGGATGACTCACACATTTAGTTCACCTGAACAAACACATCCTGGGTAGTTACTGTGTCACACATTGAATGAAGCAGTGTGAAGGATACAGGAATCAGCTGTCCCCTAGGCATCCCCCTGGCACTGCACCACTGAGAGCACAGATCACTGTAGAGGGCGCCAAGTCCTACCACCCACCCGGCCACTTTCCAAACCCTTGAAGGACTTCTGAGTCCAGCCAGAAAAAGCCAAATCTTCACAGTGGCTATAAGTAACCCCTCCCTGAGAACTCCGCCTGACCTCCCTGACCTGTCCTGGGCCCACCCAGCTCCCACCATAGCGGCCTTTGGTGCACATCCAACAGCCAGGCACATGCCTCGTGCCTGGCCAAGGTATTCACCGCACCTTTGTGAGCACTGCCTTTCCCACAAGAGCACACACCCAGGAAGTGATGGATCCCACATATGTTCCTCAGAGCTTTTCTTCCACACCTTCAAAGCATAGCTAAGAAGTCCTTTATTCCTAGGTGCATGTGGCACTTTTAAAAAGTTTACATAGCTTGCTTTCTTCAGCAGCTATGCACCACTCCTAGCATATTGCTTTATTAATTTATCTGCAAACCCCTTGCCTTTATGATCTCTTGCTATGCATCAAATTACCAAACACTTCATAGCTTCAAAAGACACTGCCCAGTTTCTGGACCAAAGTCCATGCCTCTCCCGGCCCACCCAGGTCCTCTGTGTCAGGGTCTCACAGACAGCAGTCAAGGTGATGATTGGCCTGTGTTCTCATTCAGAGGCTCAAGATGCTGCTCCCAAGCTCACCCAGGTCTTTGGGGGAACTCATTTCCTTTTGGTTGTAGGATAAAGAGCTTCATATTTCATGTTGTTAGCCAGTGCAAGGCTGTGTTCACTTCCTTGCCCTGGGGCCCTGCCTATGGGCAGCTTGCATCCTCAAAGGCAGCAAAAGCAAGAGAGCAGATCAGCTAAGGATCCTTATAGAATACTACATGGTCAAGTAGTCACCACACTGGCCATATCCAATCAGTTAGAAGAAAACTATGGGACCCCACAAACATTCGCAGTGAGGAGACCATACAGAAGTGAAAATAGCAGGAGGTGGGAATCCTGGTGACCACCTCAGAGTCTGTCTGTCTGTCTGTCTGTCTGTAAAGCTCCTTTTGGATATGGCTTACCCTATCCTAAATTATCACTAACTCCAAGCTCATGGAGAAGAGAGAGTGTGAACAAACCCTACCTTATTTATTGTGGCCAAAACTGAACCTTCTCAGAGTTTTTCATAAAGCTTAGAAAACCTGGATTTGCAAAGGCTCTTGGCCTCTGGTAGCCTTAAGGAGGCCTGGGATTCCTTGTATCTCCCTAAGAGAAATATGGCCCACTTTTCTGTGGTAGATAGGAGGAGGGTGGGAGCCAGCACTCAACCAAAAAGCAATTATAGAGACCAAGTAGGACCTCTCTGCTATCCCTGGAAGCTTTTCCATTCCTATGTGGGGTCTTTGGTCCATACACTTAAGGAGAGGCAGCTGGTCACTTGGGGAACCCTGGAGCCAACAATTTCGAGTCAAGGCAGCTATGTTCTCTGGCATATTGAAGAGCAGGAAGCCCAGAGCCACAGAAGCAAGAGTGGTGATGGGCATCCTTCTGTATGAATTTTCACTAAGGATAGAAGGAAAATGCACCTCCACACAGCCCACCGCTCACAGTGTCTTGCACTTGACCAAGAAGCTTTGCAATGCCCCACCTCCCTGGGAGACAGCTCAGAGACTAACCCACTGTGGGTCTTCCAGAGCCCGTGTTTCCCCTTCTCACCAGGCCTTTCTGGGATTGGGACACGGCAGTAACTGCGGAGACCAGAGCTTTGCAAGGAGGACAAGAGGTCTGGGGAGGAGAGAGCGAGCCTGCGCAGAACGCTGCCCTTCCTGGCCCCTCTTCATTTCCTGCACAAGCTTCCCCCACCCTGAATACCAACTTATAAAGGGGGGAAAGGTTTCTTTGAGCTCAGTTTTGCAGGTCCATCCCACAGTCAGTTCACTGCACTGCCTTGCACGTGTGAGGGGCAGCCCGCTGCGGCAGGAGTGGGTGCAGAGCAAAACCACCAGAGAACGAAGAGGGAGACAGATGCTCACGATTCTCTCCAAGAATGCTCCCCGAAGACCCAAAGACTTTCCCCAGAAGCCCCCCTTGAAGTGACCATCACTTCCCTGCAGTGCCACCCTATGTGCCCCCTCTGTCTCCAGATACAGTCACATTCTGGGTATTTCTGTGGCATTTACATTCTGACACCCTGGAGATGCCTGACACCATAGTTTGTACTGAACCTTGAATATATGATTTTCCCTATATATCCCCAAAGTTTAATTTATAAACAGCACCTTAAGAGATTCTCAGCAATAACTACTAATAAAAGAGTAAGTACAACAATGTACTGTAATAGAAGTTATGTGAATGTGGTCTCTCTCTCTCTCTCTCTCTCTCTCTCTCTCTCTCTCTGTAGCAAAAATAAAACTCAGGACCTTGCAATTGCCAGGCAGGCACTATGCCACTGAGCTATATCCCTGGCCCCCAGGAATATGGTCTTTATTTTTCTCTTCTTTCTCTTTCTCTCTCTGTCTCTGTCTGTCTCTCTCTCTCTCTCAATATGGTATTGTGCTATACTCACTCTTCTTGTGGTGATAAGAGCTGATATAATGCTCGAGACAAAGTGGGGTGAGTTACTCAGCTTCATCATGGACAATACTTACAATCTTTGGATTTTGAGTTATAACAGCAAAATTACAGGAATTCTTTCCCCTTCACAGTTTATGGGTTGTTACTATAGATAGTAACCACAATGTATGTGGTTTTTTTCTTTCCATATTGAGGTGGGTACTTTCACTTTTTTTTACTTAAATGAAGCACTTTACAGCTTCTTTTTGCATCCTGAACTGCCAGCACTTTTGCACATTGGGGCCATTAGTGTGTAAAGGAAGGGCTCCTGAACACAGGCACTGTGATCCCACAACTGTCAATCTGGTAGCCAAGATGGCTACTAAGTGGACCACTAAGTGACTGATGAGTGGGTGGTGTATACTGTGTGGATCCGCTGCATAAAGGGATGATTCAGGTCCTGGAAGGGAAGAAACAGGGCGGCATGAAATTTCATCTCACTATTCAGAATGACACACAATTCTAAACTTGTGAGTTGTTTACTGAATATTTTCAGATCATGATTGGCTATAACTGAAACCATGTACAAAGGATGCCATTGTGCTGGGGGTTCGGGCCTCAATATGTATATATATATATCAGGGGTGGTAGTAATTCCATTGATAACTAAAAGGATGATGGCACCATAATGGAGACACTGTTAGACGTGCAGGGGGTAATGATACATGGTTATTTTACTTTCCTCACTTTTGAAAAAGTTGAAGAAGGAATGAATTAGGTGACATATGTTAACATTCACTAAATGATTGATAAATGAGAATTAGAACTCTGGAAAAAATCTCCCAGCTTCCCTTGTTGATGGCCCAGTTTCCTTTTTCTGTCTTCTTTTTTACCATTATGATCCCAAGGAAGGGAGGCAGACATGGTTTAGCAGCCAAACAAAATAATATTTCATGCTGCTTTTTGAAGGTCATGATATCTGTGATTGAGATCTTTATCTTTGCAGCAAAGGAACCTAGGCCAGAGGCTTCTCCCCAGCCCAGAGTGGCAGCCTTGGAGTGGGGCAGAGGGCAGCGAGGCTACTGGGAGAAGCAGAGGAGGAGGAGAATCTACATTTGCCCGTGAGTGTGAGCCGGTGAGATGCATACATGTCCCCAAGAACAGAGGCTGCACCATGGCTGCAGGACCAGCAGGCAGCCTAAGTCCCCACTGCAGGGACCCAGCTGGACAGAGCAAAGTGGAGATAGCCACTGGGCTATGCTGGGAAGGGCCAGAAGCATAGGAGGCCATGGTGACCAAGGAGGCGGGTCCTACAAGAGCAGGGCAGGAAGCCAAAGGACTTTGTAGGCAGGGACATTGCAGGCATGTACCAAGGAGGCAGGAGCAGCTGGAGGCCACAGCTCACCTCAGGAAGCACCCCTGTGTCCCCCTCAGTGTGTTCATCTGGTTCAGAAGAAGCTGCAGAAATGCATATGGTGACAGACACAGCTGCTCACAGCACTGCCATGCAGGCAGTTTTACTTCAGAGGCAGAAAGCGACCTCTGTAAAGAGAGCAGTTTATAGGATTTAGACTATTTTGTTTGCTTCGATTTTTCTTAGTTTCTTAAATAGAAAACACTTCTCCTTAAGAGGCCAATCCTAACTAAGAAGGAAAGGAAATTGCCTATTTCCATGAAAGACAGGCTGTGAAGAGGGAACAGATTCCTCTCTGGTGGCTCCCTGTGACAGGTTCTAGATTCCCCAGTCAGCTCCTAAGCTAAGAGAATCCGGATGGCAAGACAACAGAGTCCAGGAAGGGACACAGGAACCTGAGAGTTTCTGGGGCAATAAATGTGTCCTGGCTGATGAACTCCTTTCAGTGATCCATCAGGGCAGGCACCCTGATAATAAACCAAGGAGAAGACCACCCAAGATGGGCCAGGTCCTCCTCCACTGGCCAGTCCATTCACCACCAGTGTCCTGGAGTTGGCCTGGGATGAAAGTGGGTCACATAATATGGGAAGAAGAGTGGAGTAACAGTGAAGCATGCTTGGCACATGGGCTGAATGGTGCCAAGAGGGTCCCAAAGAGTCACCTTGCCATCAGGGAAGGGCCCAAGATCCAGCCACAGACCCTGTGGTTCTTTTTCTCTATTTTCAGAAATGGCTCCCTCAGATAATGGACTTTAATTAAAAATGAGTGCAAGACGAATATGGTTTTGGGAACCCAGGATGGATGAATCCCATGTACTTCCAAAAGCACCTGAGAAGGTCGTTCCTACACTTGGGTTATCAGATAAAATACAGAATGCCCAGGTAAATTGAATTTCATATAAATGAGGAATAATTAACAGTATATCCCATGCATATTTGGGGTGTATTTATGTTTTGTTATTTGTTATTTATCTGAAATTCAAGCTTACCTGGAAATCTTCTAAGTTGACTTGCAAAACTTGGTAGCCAGGCCCTCACCTTGCACTCTGGTGGAATCCCAGTGCACAGAGGGGGACTTTGAGCCTGCTCCCAGGTGGTAAGACCACGTGCTATTTTCAAGACCAGCCCAGGCCTCACATAGGGACGGGGGCCCAACTGGGCCATGCCCAGTGACCACCAAGTAGCCAGCGGGACCCAGATTCCAGCTTTGGCCCCTCACTGCACACTCTGGTGGAATCTGAGTGCATGGAGGGGGACTTTGAGCCTGCTCCTAGGCAGTAAGACCATGCATTGCATCCCAGACCACCCTAGACCACACAGGGATGGAGGCCCAACTGGGCCACACCCAGAGACCACCAAGCAGTGAGGGAAACCCAGATTCCAGCTTTGGACCCTCACCACATGCTCTGGCGGAAGCCCAGCATAGGAAAAGGGACTTTGAGCCTTCTCCCTGGCAGTAAGACCATGTGCTGCATTCGAGACCACCCCAGGCCGCACACTGGGATGGGGGCTCAACCAGGACATGCCCAGCAACCACCAAGCAGTGAGCAGGACCCAGATTCCAGCCTCAGGCCCTGACCTCATGCTCTGGTGGAATCCCAGCGCATGGAAAGGGACTTTGAGCCTGCTCCCAGGCAGTAAGACCACGCATGGCATCCCAGACCACCCCGGGCCACACACAGGGATGGCGAACCAACCGGGCCATGCCCAGCGAACACCAAGCAGTGAGCAAGACCCAGATTCCAGCCTCAGGTCCTGATTGCACACTCTAGCAGAATCCCAGTGCATGGAAAAAACTTGGAATTTAGCTCCCAGGTAGCGAACCTTGGACTACGGTGAATTAACTGTGCCAGTGTGGAGAGTATGCCCCTAAAATAGAGGTGTACAGTGGGTAAATAGGGCCAGTAGTAAAGACCCCTCCAACTAACTGTAAGACCTTGGTGAGTCTGAAAAGAGTGTGGGTGACCCCCTCCTACACACAGAAAACATCAGGCAGAGTGAAAATGGCAAAATGAAAAAGCAAAATGCAGTCTCAAACATCTAGTCCACCAGAAGCAAGTGCAGGAGATATTGAAATAGAAAAGTAACACACTGGGAACCTCTGAAAAGATAGCAAGCAACATGAAAAAAAAACAACTCCATGAGGCTATAGAGGAAATCAAATTAGAACTATTCTCCCATGTATAGACAGAAATAACAACCTAAGTAAAAAAGTTGCTGAGCGCAGCTAAAGAAGAAATCGAGAAAAAAGTACAGAAGCATGGGAAACTGATTGAAACCTTGAATGAACAATACAGAAAACATGCAAAATTCATGAAACAAACTGAAAGAGACATCCAAGAAACAAAAATTCTATTCAAAGCTTGCAAAACTGCTTAAATGAAGTGGAAGATAGGATTTTGGACCTCGAGGACAGGATTGCAATTAGTGATCATGAAAGGGTAGAACTTTTAAAAATTATGAAGCAGCATGAAGTGACAATCTAACAGCTTCAAGATCATACCAAGAGAAAAAAATATAAGATTAATAGGCACCAGTGAAGAGGCAGGAGTCAATGCAAATGACATAGCCAAAATATTCACAGAAATAAAATTTCCCAAACATGGGGAAAAAAGCTGATATGCAGATAATTGAGGCATATAGAATGCCAAATCAACAGTCACAATCAATATAAATCCACACCCAGACACATAATAATTAAGATCTCAGACATGCAGCATAAAAACAGAATACTAAAAGCTGTCAGAGAAAAGACACAACTCACCTACCAAGGAAAGCCCATTAGAATAACAGCAGACTTTTCAGCACAAACCCTCAAGTCAAGAAGAGCTTGAAGTGAGGTATTTTAAACCCTGAAAGAAAACTACTTTCAAACCAGACTGATGTACCCAGCAAAACTTTCATTCAAATTTAATGGAGAAACAAGATAGTTCCATGACAAAGAACAACTGAAGAAATTCACATCCACCAAACCAACCCTAGAAAGATTACTGAAAGACATACTACACAGAGATAAAAATGACCACAATCCCCAAAACAACAACAGAAAGAAACCACAAGGTAGGATAAGCAATTAAATCAGGGGAAAAGCAGAAAGCAAACAAACGGAATATAACATGGCAAAGTCAAGCCAGTACATATCAGTGATATCCATAAATGTAAATGGCCTCAATTCACTTATAAAAAGAAATAGACTGACAGAATGGATCAAGAAACATGATCCCACAATATGCTGTATATAAGAAACACATCTGACCCAAAAGGAAACTCATAGATTAAAAGTCAAAGGATGAAAAACAGTATTCCATGCAACAGGAACCCAGAAAAAAGCAGGGGTAATTATTCTAATTGCAGACAATGTGAACTTCAAACCTAAAATGATTAAAAGAGATAAAGAAGGTCACTACATACTCAGTGGAAAAATTCAAGAGGAAGAACTAACAATTATAAATATATATGCACCAAATACAGGAGCATCCAACTATGTAAGACAGATACTAATGGACATGAAAAAACAAATACACAAGAACAAAATTATAACAGGGGATCTTAACAGCCCATTGTCACAAAGAGATAAATCAACTAGACAAAAAGTCAGCAAAGAAATAACAGAACTGAATCATATCTGTGAGCAATTGGACTTAGTAGATGTTTACAGAGTATTCTACCCAACCACATCAGAATACACATTCTTCTCAGCTGCACATGGGACATTCACCAAAATAGACCATATATTATCCCATAAAACATTCTTAAGTAAACACAAAGGTATTGAAATCACCCCATGCATAATATCTGACCACAGCACACTGAAATTGGAAATTAATGGCAAAACAAATTGCAAAACCTGCATAAATACATGGAAATTAAATAACCTTTTGAACAACCAGTGGGCTACAGATGAAATTAAAGAAAAAATAAAGCAATACCTACAATTCAATAAAAACACAGAAACAAAATACTGTAATCTATGGGATGCAAGGAAATCAGTCTTGTAGCTGAATTCTACAAGAAATTCAGAGAAGATTTGATGCCAATACTCCTTAAACTCTTCAATGAAATTGAGAAGAAAGCAATCCTCCCTAAATCATTTCTGGAGGCAAGTATTACTCCGATCCCAAAACCAGAGAAAGATCTAACCAAAAAGGAGAACTATAGACCAGTCTCATTAATGAACATTGATGCAAAGACTCTCAATAAAATACTGGCAAATAGAATGCAGAAAATCATCAAGAAGATTATACGTCATGACCAAGTGGGGTTCATTCCAGGAATGCAAGGATGGTTTAACATTTGCAAATCAATAAATGTAATACACCACATCAACAGAGCCAAAAACAAAAACCACATGGTCATCTCAATAGATGCAGAAAAAGCTTTTGACAAAGTCCAACACATGTTCATGATAAAAACCCTTCAGAAACTCGGAATACACAGCATCTACCTCAACCTTATAAAGGCCATCTATGACAAACCAACAGCCAACATTATACTAAACGGACAAAAACTGAAAGCTTTCACTTTAAAATCAGGAACAAGACAAGGATATCCACTATCACCACTCCTTTTCAATATAGTTCTGGAAACACTAGCCAGGCAATCAGATAAGAAAGACAAATAAAAGGAATAAAGATAGGAAAGGAAGAAGTTAAATTATCACTATTTGCAGATGACATGATACTCTATATAGAAGACCCAAAAAACTCCATTAAAAGACTTCTAGAGGTAATAAATAAGTTCAGTAGTGTAGCTGGATACAAAGTCAATACTCAAAAATCAATAGGGTTCCTGTACACAAACAAAAAACTCACTGAGAGAGAAATTGTGGAGATATTGCCCTTTACAATAACATCTAAAAAAATGAAATACTTAGGAATCAACCTAACTAAAAATGTAAAGACCTATATGCTGAAAATTATACTACACTGAAAAAGGAGACTGAAGAAGACATTAGAAAATGGAAGAATATTCCTTGCCCTTGGCTAGGAAGAACCAACATTGTGAAAATGTCCATACTCCCCAAACTGTTATACAGATTTAATGCAATCCCAATCAAAATACCATTGAAACCTCACAGATCTAGAAAAAACACTCCTAAAATTCATTTGGAAACATAAGAATCCTAGAATAGCAAAGGCAAATCTGGGCAACAAAGGCAAGGCAGGAGGCATCTCAATGCCTGACTTGAATCTATACTACAAAGCCACAGTAATAAAATCAGCATAGTACTGGCAAAGAAATAGACCTGAGAATCAATGAAACAGATTAGAAGATGCAAGCACAACTACAAAGACACTCAGCCACCTGATATTTGACAAAGGGGCTAAATATGTCCACTGGAAGAAAGATAGCCTCTTTAATAAATGGTGTTGGAAAAACTGGCTCTCCAAATGCCGAAGACTGAAACTAGATCCATGCATATCACCATGCACAAAACTAAAGTCTAAATGGATCAAAGACCTCAATATTAAAACAGAAACACTAAATCTACTGGAAGACAAAGTAGGTAGAAGTCTTGGAGACATAGGGGTAAGCAGAGAATTAATGAACAAAATGCAAACTTCACAGGAAACACTTCAAAGAATCAACAACTGGGATCTCATATTATTGAAAAGTTTCTGCACTTCAAAGGAAATCACCAACAGAATGAAAAGAAAACCGACAGAGTGGGAAAGAATTTTATCCAACAACCCCTCAGACAAAGGACTTATATCCAGAACATATAAAGAACTGAAAACATCAAGCTCCCCAAATTCAAAGACCCTCTCCAAAAATGGGCATCTGAGATGACACATAGTTCTCATTGAAAGATATACAAATGGCAATTTATAAATGCATGAAGAAATGTTCACCATCACTGGTCATTTGAGAAATGCAAATTAAAACAACACTGAGATTTCACCTCACTCTGGAAAGAATAGCTGCCATCAAGAAATCAACTGATAACAAATGTTGGTGCGGCTGCAGGGAAAAAGGAACACTGCTCCACTGTTGGTGGGAATGCAGACTGGTGCAAACACTATGGAAATCCATATGGAGAATTCTCAGAAGACTAGGATTGGAAGCTCCATTCAATGCAGTTATTCCTCTCCTGGGTATTTTCCCAGAAGAACTGACATGTTCATATCTCAGTGATATATGGGCACCCATGTTCATAGCAGCATAATTTGTAATAGCTAAATCTTGGAAACAACCAAGATGCCCATCAACTGCAGAGTGGATGAAAAAGATGTGGTATTTTTTTACACAATGGAATATTACTCAGCTATAAAAAAGGATGATCTTGAGGCCTTCATAGGTAAATGGAGACAAATTGAGACTGTCCTTATTAGTGAAATAAATAAGAATTGTATTTATAAATATCACATTGTGTATCTAGTATAAAAAGTGATAAGAACTATAAGAGTAATAAAACCAAAAAATGTGTAATTGCTATTGTAAAAAAGAGAGGAAAAGAAAGGGCTCTAAGGGATATAACTGCATGTATGTTTGAGTGTGTAAAATAGATGACCATATTGCTGAATCTTTGTTGGATCTTTGAGCAGAACTGTTTGCAGTCTCACTGTTTGAATGTCTACTATGTATCTATTAATTTTGTAACTTGAACAACTACATCCAAGATGACAATATGTAATTTATTAACTAGTGATTTCTTAATGTTTTTCTCTTGTTTTCTTTTTTCTTTTAGAATTCTGTATTGTTGCTACCGATTTTTCTTTTGCTTTTTTTCTCTTTAAATAAAAAAAAATTTTAAAATGCATAATTGCTATTGTAAAAAAGAGAAGAAATAGGAAGCACTATAAAAGATAACTGCATGAATATTTAAGTGTGTAGGATGGATAACCATACTTCTAAGTTCTTGTTGGATTGTTGAACAGATCTGTTTGCAATCTCACTGCTTGAATGTCTACTTTGTGTGCTCTAATTTTGTAACTTGAACAACTATTTCTAAAAGGACAATATGTAATTTATCAACCAGTGATCTCTTACTGTTTATCCTTTGTTTTGAAATTCTGTAATATTTGTACCTTTTTTCTGTTTCTTTTTCTCTTTAAATAAAAAAAATTTTTTTAAAAACCTGGTAGCCACCAGAAGTTGTCATTTATCACATTATAAGAGACAGATGTGGGCTGGACATGCCGCCTGCAGAGGTTGCCAGCTGATGCGACCTCACAGATGGTTGTCTACCTCACTCCAAGGCTTTGATCAGCCCTTAATGTGTCAGTACTTTGGACCACCCTCTCTAGACATGCAATCCCACTGGCTCAATCTGAACATTTTTTGTTCCTATATCTGAGAGGTCAAAGATGCTCTGTTCTCCAGGTACAGGGTGACCAGTGGTGTGTCACACCAAGGATGGTTCTAGAGTTCAGTTTTTCACCTTCAGTGTTAACTCCAAATTTGGGCTGAGAGAAAGATGGCAGGAGAAATGCCCAGCATCACTTCCAGACATTGCCATGTTATTGGTGACTTCTGAGATACAGGAGAAGGATAAGACAAAGGTAGAGAAGCTATTTAAGATCTCTCAGTATCCTCCACCTTTGGATTTGTGACCAGTAAAGAATGTGACTAGGGGTGCAGAACAGAGCTAGAGGGAGTCAGTTGGAGTCAGTTATATACCTGTTAACACTTTAAGAATAAAACCAAAAATGAAAACCGTAACCATGTGAAAAGGTATCACCAAAACTGACTGATGAATAATGGTCACAAAGATAACAGTCAAAAAGAGTAGGGTACTCCCAGGGCCGTCTGAACTATAATCTTTACACTCTAGTCTGAAATGTAGTGAGACTCCTGCATACATTTGGTTTTCTCTTCCTGCATTTAGGAAATTACTTACTGCTGATGGTTTAGATGTAAGATGTCTCCCAAAAGTCTTGTGTTGGGAGGTGGAGCTTATAGAAGCTGATTGGACCATGGGTTGCTATAGTTACCCATTGATGAGATCATAGCTGAATGTGACGTTAGGAGGTGGGGCGGGCAGGAAGAGATGTGTCCTGAGCAGGCAACCTAGAAGAGCACAGCCCTGTCCTGGGCTCCTTGTGTCTTCTCTCTGCTTCCTGCCTCTGTGGGGTGAAGCCTTCTCCAAGCTCTTTCACCAGGCTGTTCCTGCCTTGAAGCCAGCTGACCACAGACTGAACTCACTGAACCGTGAGCCCAAATAAACCCCATCTCCTTTAAGTTTCAAGAATTGTATATTTTGTCTCAGCTGGGAAAGCTGACTAATACACTGACAAATGCACCAAGTAAAAAACCCAGGAGGAGTTTTCTCCCTGGTTTAAAAAGGAGATACTCAGAATGATTTGTGGAAATTCTTTGCTGTATCATTCTAGCAAATGAGATACCATGCAACTTGACCCTCGTTCACACTTTCATCTGAATCTCTTGTGTAAGTCACTGTTATAACATAGAGGATTATTTATTCAGGAACAAAACTATGTGATTATTGGAGATGTTTTTCAAATGCCAGTTAAAAGCAGCTACTTGAGAAATAATGCTCAAGAGTCCATTCTGTAATACAGTGAGAGAACAACAAAAAAACACATTGACAACTATATCTCGGCCTTTCCTAAACTTCCCTAAAAAATAAAGGACATATAGAAGGCCATGTTAAAGTTTTGAAATATCAAGTTCCAAATGAAATGTTTCAGATCCAATAGCCAGTTTTCTATGACACATGAGGGTAGGGCTAACACAGCTACTGAAAATCTTATTAAATAAAATCTCCTGAAATTTTTATCACCTACTAATTCTGTCTCTAGGGAGATCACATTTAAAGTAGAATATATAATATAAAAATAAAACCTTGTGTTCATAATCATCTTCATGGTATGTTTTCCCCCAGTTTTTCAGAAACAAAAATATATCTTTTATTTAAAAAACAACACTCACACTCAAATTTCAAAGCACTTGGGGGAGTTCTCTCTGAAATTGCTACTAATAGAAAAGAGTGGCCTTAGTCTGATTTATGTTGCTATAACAGAATATCACAGGCTGGTAGAAAAAGCAGACTCATTCCTTACAGGTCTGGAGCTACAGAGTCCAAGGCTGAGTGTCTGCATATGGTGAGAACTTTTTGCTGTCATGTCAGAGTGGAAGGGCGAGCAACATATGAAGGAGGAAGAGAAGTAAAAGAGGAAGGAGGAATGGGAAAGGGCAGAGAAAAAGGAGGTCTAAACTTGTGTTTATAACTAACTTGCTCACCTGATAATGAACACACTCTTCTAACAACAATATTAATGCATTTTCCAGATAGAACCATTTATCCGCCACACAGTCACCTCTAAGAGGTCCCACCTTTCCACACAGTTGCACAGGTGAGTCAGTTTCCAACACACAAACTCGGACCACATTACAACCCATAGCAAGAGTGTGGTGGGAACCCAAAGGCCTGGCTTTACCTGTTAGACCTAGAGCTGGTCTTATTTCTGGTCCACCCGATCTTTATGACCTTGAGCAAATGAACTGCTGGGACTCAAGTCCCTTGTATCAGAAAGGACAACATTCTGCTTCATGCAAAAGAAAACCAACCCCTGTGGCTTATCTAAAAAGGATTTAAGTTTCTAAAAGTGTAAGAAGTAGGCAGAGACTGCACCCCCATGATAACATCAACACCCCAGCCCATGTTTTCTTCCCTCTCTGCCATCCTTAGCTGGTGACTTTCATCCTCATGCATGTTCTTTTTCAGGGGTAACACAATGCTCCATCTCCAAGCACAAAAAGAAATGGGAGAGAATAAAATCACCTTCCACGGAAACTTTGAGATTACATCCACATGTCTCACAGGCCAGAACCAGGTCATCTGGTCAGTCCTAGACGAAAGGGGACAGGGAAGTCAGCTGCTTCCTGGGTACACAGCCACCTCAAATAACATGAAAGTTCCACTGCTAAGGAAGAACACGTTTGGTCAGCAGACGGCAATGTGTTCTATGCGCCCCATACGAAATACGGCTTCTTCAAGCTTCTGTTCTGTTAATCATTCACTCTTACACTCAACAGCTGCATGCTGGGGCCTGAGGTATAAAGCTCAGGGCACACTTTGTGTATGCAAAGCTCCAAAACAAAGCAGATACATGCCGTGTGCCTGCTCTCTCTTGGCAGCCTTCTGGGTGCTGGGGCTGCAGGAGTAAGACTGAGTGCAAATGGTGGAACAAGGAATACTGATTGCCTGGCAGTACTGGACCACCTGGCAAAGTGGAGATCTGACACAATACAGCGGCTTCACTTTCTCATTCGTGGTGGAGTAAAGTTCAGCAGGAGAAACCGGTGGGTAAAGGCTGTCTCAAGAGTCTAACTGCAACCCAAATTGTGAATTCTTTCCTACATTCTTTCCTCCTGGTTCCTCTGGTTCAGGATTTCAGAATATCTAGATCCTCTCTGGACCATAAGCTCCCCATGTAAGGAAAAAGTCTCATGATTCCAGAGACTTTGGGGGCCCAGGTGCAGCCTATGTCTGCAGAGGGACCTAGGGGTAAGTGGCCATCAGGATGTCACTTGAGGTAGTAGTCCACTGTCATATCACCTTTTAAACAGTAACTCAGCTAAGAACCCTGGAACTTTCTTACAGTGTTGCTGCCAGGGCAAATCAGAGAAAGCCCTTGGAAGGCAGATGAGAAGGTACATAGGAAGAGCATCAGTGCCTTCACATGCACTAATCCAGGGCTCTGATTTTACCTCTGGGAACCAAGCTTAGAAAAAGTGTTCCAGCTGCAGGAATCCTTCACACACTAAGGTGCTCACTGCGGCATTAGTATAATAACACACCAGGCTAGCAACCTAAACATTCATCAGTAGGAGAATATATACATATGTGACGGCACCTACACTCGACAAAATGTTCTACAACCACTAACTGTGATACTACAAGGATGATCTCAGCAAGAAAAACGCTTATGAGAATGTTTAAGTGAGCACTGCAAGACACCAACTTAAGTGCAAACTATTTTCACAGTTTTTAAATACACACCCAAGAAAGAAATACTTTAAAATGGTAAGTGACTATGTGATTATGAGTGGACAGATTTTAAGCACCTTGCTTCTATTAGTCCTCAGATTTTTACTTATGTTTACATGACATGAGTAGAAAAATGAATTTATAATTTGAAAAAGTGAAGGGTATTTAAGAGCTTTCAGAACTATTTTGCCTTCTCTAGGGTGGTAGGTAAATTCTAGTGAAAAGGAACAATGTACTAAGTCAATCTTTTCACTGATATGATTTACAAGAAAGGTAGCAAAAGGAAGAAATAGAACCAGAAAAGTAACACCTATTCTGAATCTTACCCAACATAGAAGGATTCCATTTTAATCTACTTGCAATAATTTAATAGAATTTAGGAAAACTTTTCTCTATAATTAGATTGCTAAGTTAAAAGAAAAAAAGTTTCCCTAAGTCAAGCATAATATTATGGCAATGGTCCAGATCTCCAGGCCAAAAGATTCGCTGATTTCCCTTGAATTATTTGGGCAAGCCAAGCAAAAGGTTTCCTCTTGGCCCAACTATAATTCCATTTTTCAGTGCAGAGCAGGTATTACCTGCTTTTCCATTTTCTCTTTCCAGCCAAATTGCCTAAGCAGGACTAGCCAGGACTTTTGCAAGCAAAGTTGTTATTTCCACATTTTACCAACCTGCCCCAACCTGTAGAAGCACCCGCACTGGAGAAAGGAAACTTCTCACACCACCAGAGGATGGAAAGGTACTCAACTTCACCTGGGATCTGGCCATGGAAGACGAGCTTTTCCCCTACTCTCCTGACTCAGGCTGCAGAGCGATGCTCCTGGGATTCCTAGGCACACTGCTCTGATGCATGAAGATCTTGGGTCACTTCCCTCAGTGTCTCCAGGCACCCACCTGGTTTAGAGATCTGTACTAAACTCCTACTACTAGGGATGCAAGAAAGATTAAGTCTCTACCTTCAAGGAGCTTGCAGCTCAGTGAGAAAGGCAAAAGGCCACAACACAGACATAAGTAAAAAATGACCACGGAGAAAGGATGTGGGCTGAGAAGAGACTCACACTCAAGGATTCAAGTTCACAGGAGGCTAATCACAGACAGGGTGGATCCTCAAGGCTGCTCTAGAGCTGTGCCTTGCACTCGCAAGTTCCTCCTATCTCAGCATCTAGATCAGTGGGGTGAACCTATGCTCGTCTGCCACAGTGGACTGTGTATCGTTGAAAGCTCTAAAAGCTTCACCATCGCTGATCTAGAGTCTCAACTTTAAAGAGCAAACAGAGTGGACTTTCTGAGAATCAGATGAGCAACAGGTTTAAAGCCTGGCTTGCCCCTGAGCTGTTTGGCTCTGATGGAATGTAAGGGGAGCTGGCAATTGCCACTGTTCTTTTTTGCATAACCTAGAGAAACCCAATTTGTCTGGAAGGAGCCCAGGCCCCTGGCAAGTTGAGTAAGTGGGAACCAGAAGAACTGTTCTCTGAGCACCACATCCCAGCCTGGAAGTTCTGAAGCCCAGGAGGCCGGAGCCCGGCAACTCCACTGCAGAAAGACAAAGAGAGGTGAGCAAATAGTCTCTGACTTGCGGGGCACAGTAGTGTGCCTTGTGCAACCAACCCATCAGTAAGCTGTTAACAAACCCAGGGCACCCTCAGTCACTGCACAGGGACAGTCACTCATTCCCTTGAGGTCAGAGATACATGGAGCTGAGATACAATGAGAGAACCATCACTGACCAACCAGGTACCTGCAGGTTCTCTTCACAATCCCTCCCTTCTCCCTTGGAGGAGAGGACCAGAGTGCACAAACTCTGGGCCATGCAAGATGCACAGGTGCTGGGGATTTAAGGCACAACATAGGACATGTGATTAATGATACTGTAACGCATACTTTAAATTTTGCTCAGAGAACAGATTTTCTGTTAAGTGCTATTACTGTGAAGGGAACGAACAAACACAAAAGGGAGAGAGGAAATTTTTGAAGGGGGTGAATAAGTTCACAGCACCGTGAGGATGATTCCATCAGTGAACACTTAACTCCAAACATATTAAGGTAAATACACCGAATTTCTACAGAATCTGTATGTGGGCCATGACTTAGTAAGTGATCCAAAACGAAACAAAAGAGAATAACAGAGGGCCACATAGTGATTGATTCTATTTATACAGAACATGCATAAAGACAAGGTGATAGAGAGATAGAGTAGACAGGTGTTTGCCAAGAGCTTGGGGTGGGAGCAGGGATGAGAGGGCAAAGGCTAAAGGCCTTAGGGATTTCTTCTGGGGGCTACAGAAAACATTCTAAAGTAGACTACAGTGACAGCTGCACAGTTCTCTGACCACACTAAAGCTACTGTGTAGCTTTGGGTGAGGGGAGAGTTCACTTTCGATGAGTGAATTATGTGTTGTATAAATTATGTCTCAGTAAGGCTGTTTTCATAAAATAAAGCAGAATACTTCTAAATGTGTCACTTGTTGTAGTCAGGGGTTGTGAGAACAATTAGAATCAGGACATGGAGTTTACAATATTGTTTTATGATGGTCACCCAGAGTTAACACAAGAAAATGCAGGAAATCTATCCACAACACTAAAGACATAGAATATTTAGCCAAAGGCCTAAATTCCACAGCAATGTCCCACATGAGTCCAGATTAAGACCCAGAGCTCATGACAATGCCTCCCACAAGTCCAACTGGAGGTCAAGAGCCCACAAGAAGGACTCACGCCAGTCTCTTTTACGGATCTGTGCTGGGAAGGCCCAATGGTCAGTGGCGGAAGCTAGAATGTCTATGCCATCAAGGTGAAGAAGCTGTGCTGGTAGGTTGAGGGTTCTACACTGGAGCCAAGAAGTCACACTCACCACAACTCCAGGGCTGTCCTGAAAAGCATCACGGCCATCCTCAGCAACACGGAGGCCCCAAGCTCCTCTGATGGCAAACACAGTCGAGTACATGCCAGAAAGCCAGCGTGAAGAGTTCATCCTGGAGACCAAGTGGCACATGTCTTCCTCTCACATAGAGCAGGAAGCAATGCTCAATGTGAGGACCAGAGCTTCTCCTAGAGAACCTAACGGCTCAAAGAGCAACACATAGGAGAACCCACAGTGCCTCAACACCTCAATGCATTATGCCTTCCTTCTCCTTCTCCACATCTATAAATATGCTGGCAACTTTCCTCAGGTGGAACATCTATGCTCAGCAGCATGGTGACTTAATCCCACTGGTGTTAAGATGACCACCAGTTTTTAATCTATAACAATCCACCCCTGATCAACTTAATAACCACACACATTTCCTTAAACTAATCTTTAGTGGTGATTTGTAAAAGTTAACATATCTTGTCCTATTCAGATTTACATTAATACAACAATTATAGGTATACAATTCTTTTTACACTTATTCCTGCAAAAGCAAATGTTTAAAGGGTTACCAAGGTTCAACATTAAAACAGAATACTTTGATTAATTAACCTGGTTACAGACATATAAAACATTAAAATTAAACTAAAAGACAATTACAATTACAGTCCTTGCTTCCCATTAACTTTTAATGTGGCGTGGCAAGACTAACATGTAAGGATCTCCTGCAATTCAAATGTACTCTTGATTTTTCCATTGTCCTGTTCTTCTAAACAACCATGTTCTGTGTTTCACCTTTGCAACCCACAGTTCCAATGGAGCCTTCTTCTTCTTCTTGGCCAAGTGTTTTAAATTACTCTAATGGCTCTTTGCTCTAAATTTCCAACATAGATCTGGTCAAAAGCTCTCAGAAGTAACTGTGCTACCATCCCAACAGTAGACCACACTGAAATTTTTCTGCCACCAAGTAATATCTCAAAATACAAACAAAATGAAGACCAACTTTCAGCTAAAGTGCAATATACTACCTAGACTCTAGCAGTCATTGCAGTCTTTCCCAACAGAAACCTCCCAAATTCCATCTTAATTGGCAGCATTTCCATCAGTACTCTGATTTTCCAGGTTCCAACCAGAGTCTCCAATATAGTTTACAGCATACAAGGGCTGTCTCTTTGGCTAGTCTCTCAAAAACTTTCCAAATTAATTGCCAAGGCTCTTAGGTCACATGGCCAGGCAACATAATAGCAATGACCCCACTCCTGGTACCAAATTCTGTCTTAGCTACTTTTTACTCATCACTGAGACAAAACACCTGATGCCCAAAGTTGGGAGAGGAAAGGTTTATTTCTTACAGTTTTTGGAGGTTTCAGTCCATATTCAGTTGGCTCCAAGGCAGGGTGCCATGGCGGCACCACAGTTCATGGTGGCTACAAACAGCAAGGCAGAAACCTGCAAGAGAGAGACATGCCTTCTTCCAGCCATTACATTGTATGCTGGCTCCACCCCTAGGTGGGTGTAGCACTGACACCATCAATCCAAGTGCTAGACAATGAACCAATCACAAATGCACAATGCAAACGCATGAGACCTGGAGACCACCGACATAAACCATGACACTTGGAAACATTTTCAGATCAGAGATAATACTTCAGTCTCCTGTTATAGCAGAAGTGGTAGTGGCTGCTGTCCTGACCAGGCCTGCTGCCAAGAATACTGAATCTACCGAGTTCACTATCAGCAGATAAGCATCTGCCGCATTAAGAGCAGTCAGAAAAAATGGCTCTGGCACAAGAGGCTCCTCCTGATGGGTTCAGTCAGAAGCACTCTGCTCGGCTCTGTGGGTCTCATGTCTCATACTAAACCTAAGGGTCATAGGAAAGAGCGTTTGTTGAATCATATGTGTTAATGGCAAAAGATCCCTGCTTGATCATTTGCTGGTTATGCGACCTTGGACTAGTTCTCAGTGCATTCTTGCAGCCTCAGTTTTCACCCACCTTTATACCCATAAAATGGATATTATTGACTATTTCAAAAGGGCCACTGGGAAGATAAGGAAAACTATTGTGTACATAGCACAGGATAAGTCCTCAACAAAACTGTGATTGTTGTCACTCTTCTAAAATCTCAAGGACAAGGACCTCCATGTCCTTGGAATACCCAGCTCAATGTCTAGACTCTCACTTATTTAATGAATAAAGAAATCATTTTGTAATTTTGTGGCACAATTTCTCCCCATAAATGTTACCCAAGGGAACAAGCAGTCATGCAATTAACTAATTAGATTTTATTTTTCAGGCCGAAGCAAATTGTGGGAGCATTGTTCCTGAGTCTGTTGAGTGAAGGCTGTCTGTGCAGTTCAAACTTACAGTTGTTTGTTCTGGAAACAAAAATAAAACTAAAATTCATTTTTCCTACAACGGGCAGAACACTCAGATGTCTTGCACTCATTTTGATCTCGTAAAATACACTGAAAAGGAAAACTAGAATAAAACCCATCAAATGTTCCACTGCTGTGAATCCCAATGGTATTAAAGCATTGACGGGGAGAAGAACTGTCGTCTCTTGCTTGCAGCCATCTTCACAGGGCTGACAATTTGGAAGCAAGAATCAGAGCTCCTATGTCTCTTGGTTTCCAGCTCCATCATACTACCCAGCACATAGTAGGTCCTAGTATGTGAGTGTAAAAATAAAAAAGCTTATCACTATAATGGCAACTTGTAAGCAAACCGATGTACAGTTACTGTTTTAGCTTACTGCATCTTCCTCTCCCCCAAAGCACTCTACACCCCAGACTGAGGCAGCCAGCAACTGCCAGCACCACTTCTGTAGGTCCAACATGGAAGACCATGTAGAAGTGCCCCACTAAGGATCCACGTCACAGCCATTCAGTAGGCCTGTCCTTGATACTGTGCAGTTTCTCATCCCAAGCACTGGGTCTGCAGAAATACAGTCTGCTTTGTGGTATCATGAAAAGGACCCAGAATAAACTGGAGGTTGCTATTACCATCCCAAAACTTGGGTTTCTCTGATTGTTGATTATTTTTTCTGTATCATAAACATTGTGTGGTTATACTGTAAGACACATCAACATGGCTCCAACTGCCCGCCAACCTGAATAAAAACAATTGGACAGAAAGATTCTCCAAAGAACACTGTCATTATCTCTACTGCAATGTGAGCACATATCTTGTGCAAACTATGGGCATCTTCAAAGCGGATGAGACATGAGGAGGTTGAAAAGACAAAAACAGTGAGGTTTACACCAGATGTTTTTAAAAATAATTTTTAGTCCCACTGGTTCATAACAGGAATGGCATCAGTCTGGGACTGACCAGATAGTTGTTGGGGAGGTGTTTTCGTGGAACTACTTTCTGTGTCTTTGTCTTTCTGGCAGAATCTTCTGTAATAGTAATGATTAGGAAATTGTGAATAAGAACCCTGCTTTCTAACCTACCTGATTTGTTTACTTTTGGAGGGTAGAGTTTATACAACTGCATTTTAATTCTACAACTTTCACTCTTCCTTTACAAGTTCACTTTGTGAAGCATCTATTTTTATGCCACTTACTGAAAGTCCTACAGTAGAACCTTTTGTAATTTTGGTCCTACAAGTAGTTAGCAGTGCAAAGTCCCCATACTGTGGCTGGCACTGTTTCTGAGGACTTGGCGTCTCTTGGTTCTTTCTCCCAAGTTACAAATCAGTTCTTGGTTCATATTAGAGGTACCTGATTTGTAACATGTAGACCCAACCCAGACAGAGGGGCATTGCTTGGCCTCTGGTATCAGTCAACACGGGGATTTTTAGAATTTGCTTTACGTGCCAATGCAGTTTTCCAGATTCTAAACCTCTTCATTGAAGTATGACTGACACACAAAAAAAGCTGTAACTATTTGATATATACAAGCTGATGCATTTGGAGAGATGTGCACACACATAAAATCATTTCACAAGCAATATCAATGCCACATGCTTGTCTAAAGCCCCCAGAAATTTCTTCCTGCCCCTTTTAGGTTTTTTCTTCATTTTCTTTTTGTGGTTGGAGCATGAACAATATGTGAAAATTTAAGTATGCAGTATGGTACTGTTCATTATAGGCTTTAGAATGTACAGTAGATCTGCAGAACTTGTTTTGCATAACTGCAATTTTTCCAACTTTAACCAACATACCTCAGTTTCCCCTTCCCTCAGCTCCTGGAAGCTGCTATTCCAGTCTGTGATCTAGATATTTGAGTATTTTAGACTATGTGTAAGGGAGATCATGTGGTGTTTGTCTTTCTGCCCTTGCTTTATTTCATTCAACATCTTGTTCCCCAGGTCCATGAACCTTGTCCCAAACGGCAGGCGATCCCTCTTTCTGTGCTGAATAACTCTTGATTGAATGTCAGTACCACACTTTATTTATCCATTCACCCATTGGTGGACATTTTAGTTGTTCTCATATCTTGGCTACAGCAAATAATGCTGCAGTGAATGTGAGGACCGTCTCCTCAAGACTCCGAGTTTTATTCCTCTCCGTCTATACCGAGAAGAGGGATTGCTGGCTCTTACGGTTCCACTTTCCAGCTTTTATTATGGTGAAATGCACATAACACAAAATTTATCATGTGAAGCATTTTGAGTGTACAGTTAAGTGACACTAACTATATGAACATTGTTGTGTAAATATCACTACCATTCATCTCCAAACTTTACATCTGGCAAAACTGGAATCATATTCTCTAAATCATTTTCCTTCTCCTCCACTTCTGGCAACCATCACTCTGCTTCTGCGTCTTACACAGATAGAAGCATATGCATTTATCTTTGTGTGACCAGCTTGTTTCACCTAGAATAATGTCTTCACGAGTCATCTATGTTACAGAATATGTTAGAACTTTCTGAGGACTCTAATTCTTGAATGGCAGCTCCCTGCTGGGTTTAAGCCATTGCCTGAGAATGAACTCTCTGGTCCCTAACCAAATCTTTCTCTCCCACCTGTATTACCTGCTGCACTCTCTTAGGAGTATGAAATTCTACATTTGCTCTATGTAAATCCTGCCTGGGATTTTTCTTGGAATCAGTTTTCTAGGCCAGCTGTGCACATGAGTGAGACTTGCTGCACCCTGTGGAACTGCTCACAGGCTCTGCAAACCCTGACCAGAAAGAGGAGGTACAAAGCACCTGGCATCTCACCTGGACTCCACCCCACATACATCCTCAGAAATCCACTCCCATCCCTCATCAACCTCCGCTGTACCCAGGAAGCTCAGAGTTCTCAGCAATGACACACCGAGTAATCCTCCAGCACTGGCACTTAGGGACCTTCATGACATCCTAGGAAGGAAAGTAGCCAGTCCTCCTTTATCAGATTTGGTCTACAGTGCCCAGGGTAGTACTGGTACGTCTCATTCATAATTTTAACTATGTGCTCTCTTAAGCCAGCTTCTGTTTAATCCCCAACAAATAAGAAAAGCCCTCTAGCAGAAAATGTTTTAAGAACTTCTTTGGTCACATATCCCTATGCTTAACATCCCTTAGTATCAGTGTTTTTGGACAATTTAAAAACATCTCATTGGGGCTGGGTTTTAGCTCAATGGCTTAAGTGCTTGCCTGGCAAGCACAAGGTCATGAGTTCGATCCCCAGTACCAAAAATAAATAAATAAAATAAAATAAAAAATAAAAACGTCTCATCTTAGCTAGTCTTTCAGAGAAACACAGAAGAACTGCATACCACTCTTTGGAAGCATCATGCAGCATGCTCCTCTAACTGGTGAATCTTGGTTCTCAAATTTTCATCCTTATCGACCTATGGTAAGATACCGAGCCCTAGCCAGGCATCATGGTGCATGCCTGCAACCCTAGTACTTGGGAGGCTGAGGCAAGAGGATCACTGTGAGTCTGAGTCCAGCCTGAACTATGTAGTGAGACTCTGTCTCAAAAAAAGAAAAAAAGGCCCCTTCCCACCTCTAGTACCGACTCTGAGAACTCTTTGATTAAACTTTTCCCATACCTTACGCAGCCCAGTCTCTTGAGGACCTGCATCCCTGCTGGTCACATTGTGATTCCTGGCCCGAGACCACAATTCTTACCTGAGAGCTTCTTAGAAATGAAAAGCTTCAGGCCTTGCTCCACACCGGCTGAGTCAGAGTCTACAGATGAACCCTTCATGTGGAGAGGGAACTTCAAGAGCTGCTGACTTATGCTCCCCAGTTTGACTGAAAAGGTTATTATAGAAAAGAATTGAAGTGTCCTCCCAAATGATAGCAACAGTTTCAGTGTCAACTTAGCCACTGGCCAGTCTGGAGAGTTGCCAGTCTTAACAGGCAAATTCTATAGAAAATATAGATCATAAAATACTGAAGGAAAATTATTTCAATAAAACATGTATTGAGTACATACTATGGGCTATCTATAAATACATACAGGGCAGTGCCCGTCTTCAAATAACTTACAATCTTGGAGGACACATCCATTGAGAACTCCAACATGTGTTGGACTCTAATAAACAGGTTAAGCAGTGTCACAAGAGCCTGGCCAGTATTAGCTCCTGAAGAAACAGCTTTTCTCAGGGAGGGCTCCCAGTAAGACGTCACTGACTCACAGGTGGCTACGGACATGCAAGAAAGTCCTGCCCCCTCCACAGATGCCGGATCTCACCGAGAAATACAGGAGTAATTTTCCTCGGTAGTCCCATGCCTTCTAACTGTCCTTATGCATTTTGTGTTGATTTTTCACATGGTGAAAGACAGAGGTCGTGTAGAAATCTAGTTTTGCCAGTACCATGTATTAAAGAGGTTACTGTCCTTCATCTGTGATCACCTGCCCTTTGTCACCTCACAGGTGAACATGGAGGACACTGTGTTATAAGTAATAACCCAGGAATGGACAGACAAGTATAGCATGATCTCAGTTGTATGTGGAACCTAAAATGTTGATCTCGCAGAAGTTTAGAGAATCACGGTGACCGTAGGCTGGAGAGGGGAGGAAGGATGAGGGGTGGGGAAAAGCTGGCCAAAGTGGACAATCTCTAGTTAGGTACAGGGAGCAAGCTCTGGCCTTCTACTGCACAGGAGGATAATCAGAGCTGTCAGCACAGCCAGAAGAGAGGATACTGAATCTTCTCACCACAAAAAAATGGTATCTACACAACTACACTGACTTGGTCATCATACAAGGGATACACATATCAAAATAAAACATGGTACTCCATAAATATGTACAGGTATTAAGTGCCAGTATAACTTAAAGAAACAAACTAGTACACGTCCTCCACTGGCCAATCTGTTACCCAGCCTAGGCCTCCCAACAGATGAATTCCCTCTTCTCTCTTCTCTCATCTAGCACTGGGCACAACACAGAATTCCATCTCTTGCTCTCTCTCATAGATCTCTCTCTCTCTTTCAGCTTACAGTAATTTTGTCACCTCCCACAATGACAATGCTTAGCCACAGGTTTTGTTGTCACAACTAGAATTATGTTGCTAGTATCTGGTGGGACAGAGGTCAAGGATGCTGCTGAATGTCCTATCATGTCCAGGAAAGGCCCCCAAACGTCATTTGGCCCCAAAGATCCACAAGGCTAAGGCTGGGCTGAGAAGCTCTGTACTAGATCACTGTCATCCTGCAGGCAGAGGCAAAGCAGGGTCTCAAGCACGGACTGAATCTCATTCCCCAAAAGTCACGTGTTGAAGCTCCAATTGCCAGTGTGATTGTACTGAGAGATGAGGCCTTTAAGGACGTAATTATGATGAGCTGAGATCATAAAGGAGGGGCCATCTAAAAGGCAGGTCAAGGGCCGTCACCAGAACCAGACCATGCGGACACGCTGGTCTTCCGATTCCAATCTCCAGAACTGTCAGAAAGAAAACAAAATCCTACTGTTTAAACCACCCAGTGTGTGATTGTTTTTTTCTGCAGCAGCTCAAGCCAACAACACAGTTCCCATCTTAAGCAATAAATCTTCTACAACACAAATGCCCATCAACTGTGAGTGGAAATAAAGCCATCCTCGCAACGGAGTAAGACATAAAAGGGGGAGATACTGCTGGTCGGGGCCGCGTGAATGAGGGATTGCACTGCCCGTGTCAGCGGCCGAGGACGTGGGCCGGGTGGTTTCGTGGCGTCATCCCCACGGAAGGCAAATCTGAGACAAAAAGCAGACGAGTGTCAGCCTGAGGCTGGGGCTGGGACTGGACATCAGTAGACGGACACAGGATAACACTGGCGTGACAGAAGTGCCGCGAACCTGGTGCGTGGTGACGGTCACACGCAGTGCAGGCTGACACTTCAGTAGGTGGCACGCTGAGAGCGGTGGGGCTTTCGTCAAGTTCATCTCAATCGAGGTGTTTAAAATAAGGTTATGAAATTAAAGATACATTTTATACACACATTTTTAAACTTCCATATCCCTCCTTATCTTTAGCTACCAACCCATTTCTCAGCTTCCCTCTGTAGCAAAGCTCCAGATTTGCACTGCGTAGCTTTCGGCTGGTGGCTGGCTCCCCGCCCACTCCAAACAGGCCTTCTCCTGTGAACCCTGGTGTCAAGTCACAAAAGCCCTGATGCTGCCAGATGTGACAGGCAGTTTTCAGGTCCCATCGGAGGATCTGCAGATTTCACACCAGCCTGCCACGGTCCACACACCTCACCTCTGTCTACTGTCTACCCGGTCCCCTGCTCTCACAGCCCCCTCTACTACCCTGACATGAAACAGTAAGTAAGGACAGGGAAGCAGGACCCGGGGCCCCTCCCTCCCGTGATGTGAACCCTTCTCCCACACTGCGGACCCCTTGTTTTGTCTCTGTCCTACCCGCCGTGCTGCCGAGCTGCAGTCCTGTCCTTGCCTTGATGTCCCCTCTCTCTCACTCATTCCCTTGAAGCCCAGCCATGCTGCTAAGGCCTCAGCGGAGTGCCCAGCTGTCCCCGTAGGGTCACCTGTCCCTGTGAGGGAGACAGTACCCTCTAAGGGAGCAACAGTGACCCTGTCCTGAAGGGCCAATTAGCGGCAGGGGACAAGGACAAATGGCTGCGTGATGGTGACAGATCACAGAGGGCAGGAAGGGATAAATGTGACCAGGGGAGAGACTCCAAAGAAGAGGGACAGTCCCAGTCCCTCATAACTGGAGATGGGGCCTGAAATTTGTAGGACCTTCTGAGCAGATCAAATGCCAGAGGTAGAGAGACAGAAAGAGAGAAGAGGGAGGGAGGAGGGAGGAAAGAGAGAGGAGGGAAGAAAGCGAGAGGGGTAGTAAGAGCAGTGGGCAGATATTGCTGTATCCCACAGCCCCGGTGTCCCTCGGTGGCCGGCTCTGCCCTTCCCCAGGGATCTACAGAGACAGCTGTGATCTATTTATGTGTCACATACAATACAGTCATGTCCTGATGCTTAACTTCATCCAGATCAGCAAAAGAAAAGAGACTGATGTGTGCACTGTGACAGAATGGGGATCGTGGGTATCACATGACCAGCCCGTGACTCGGAGGTCACCCACTGGCCGGGCACAGCTGGGGAACACGGCCCAGACAGAGGGAGGGGACCCGCCCCTTGAGGCCTATCAGGATCTCTGTCTGCAGTTTGGAGATGCAGCAACTATGCAGAAGCTTGCTCCTGGCCACACCTGTTGCCTGCAGCTGTGTCCCTTCTAGCACCTGGGCACAGCTGTTTGCCTGCTGGGAAGACCTGGACTGTCTTTGGAGCATTCCAGAGACATAGTGGCCACAGCCTGCCAGCCAGAACACAACTGCTGTGGTCGAGGGCAGGAGGACACCAGGGCCACAGAACTCAAGAGAGGAGTTGGGTGTGCCCAAGTGTCTAGGGGTGTCCCCTGGGTATCTAGGGACATCTCTTCTGACCCCCGGGCATGAGGGGTTGTGACCCAGTGCCCCCACACTCATTGCCTGGAGAGCCCAGGCTATGCATCCCAACACCAGGAGCTTCTGCAGTCACCAGCTTTGTGAGGCCACACAGGGAGAGTGGTGACAGAGGTGGCTACAGGCCCCCTGGTGTGTGTCCTGGGCACAGAGCAGCAGGGCTGCAGGGCTGGGCTGGGCAAAAGGGGCAGGACGGGAGTGGCCATCTAGGCCCCAGCAGTGAAGGCCTGGTCCGGGCAGCAGGTTGCCCAGCAGGTCCCCGAGGACCCCACCACCCGTCCTGTACCTGGAGTCTGTCCCCCAAACCTCAGCCCATGCTGCCTATGGCAGGCGACAGGAATGAGGGAGTTGGAAGCCAGAGAAAGCTGAAGCCCACAGGGCAGAAGGGGGCACCCGTCACCCCCAAGCCACTCTCCTGATGTTCCTCAGCCTTCTGTGTCCCTGGAAAGAAAAAAGGAAACCTGGAACAGATGGGGGCACAGGTGCGACCAAGACCAAAGAGTCTGAGGGGCTCCCAAGCCAGGGGGGAGCCCATGACGCCTGCCCAGGCCCTGTAGGCAAGGGACACCCCTGCCTGCAGAGCCAGCATGTCCTGTGTCCTCCCCTGAGGGTCAGTGGTCCCACCCACCCCACCCCCCTCACCCCCATGCAGAGGAGATTGCTTTGAAGTGTTCCTGGGGACAGCGCAGGGTGATAGGTACACCCCAGACCTGAGAGCTACAACCTGGGGATCCCTAAGCCAGAGTCAGGGCAGGAAGCTGCAGGGGCCACTTTCAGGGCTGGTTCCCAGGGAGGCAACCTTGGATTCCACATCCCAGAGCCCAGCAGAGGCCACAGGGCAGGCCCTGTGAGGGCCCATGCTAAGACGTAGGAGTCCCCACCTCGGTCAAGCAAACCCTTCAATCCGCACATGCAGAGCACCATGTCCTAGCTTAGCACCCCAGGAATGCAGGTGGGGAGCCCCCTCTTGTCTTCCCTCCCTGCTCCTCTATGCCCCAAGTCCCTGAGCACAGACTAAGGAGGACAGGCCCCAGGCACCTGGGGTGGAGAAGGAGGGTCCGCCTCTGCTGGCAGAGTGGGAAAGTCTGTCTGCAGACCTCGTCACCGGCACATGGGTGAGAGACATGCACACCCGCTCCGGCAGACATGTGGGGCAAAGCGCACAGCAAAGGCCTGGGTGGCTGCACACCTGGAACAGACAGTTGTCCCCGAGCAGGAGAAGGGGCAAAGCGAGGACCATGCAGATGGCAGGACAGCAGCAACGTGCAGGAGCTGGGGTGCCTCTTAGCTGTGCTCCAAGACAGAGCCAGGGGCAGGAGAAATGTCAGGACCACTCAACAGCAAGGCCAGAGGGTCTGCGAGGTCACATATTCGCAGGAAGGGGGAAACGAGGTCCAGGGTGGCCGGGGCAGACAGAGGCAGGCAGGCAGGCAGGTGGTTCCGCAGAGCCTTGGGCTGCTCTGTTCCTGAGGCAAGATGCTGGCACACGGGGATTCACCACCTTATCCTTCCCCAGCTCATCACGTCTGGGGTCAGAATGCTCCTCAAATCACAGCCAGCCGAGCGGCAGCTGAGACCAAGCTGCATTGCCTCACAAATATCTCAATTTCTCTCCCTTACGGCTTCCTTTTCCATGAATGCACAAAGCGGAATTGAGAACAAAAATCCCTTCCTACCCATCTAAAAGATCATTTTCAATAAGTATAAAAATGTCTAGGTGACAAGTACACAAGTTAGATCATATTACTGCCGTGCCCAGAACCTCTGGTTATTCCCATCATTCTTAGCCTGGAGGCAAAGTTCTTGCCAAACTCCTGAGGCCTTCAGGCTCAGCTCCCTGCCTCACCCCTGCCCCTGTCCCATGCTGGTAGAGCTTGTGCATGCTGGTGGGCTGAAGCCCTGGCCACCTTGCTTCTCCCCACTCTGTCTTACCGCAGGACTTTTGTACTTGCTGTTCCCTTGGCTGGAATGTCTTCCCTGCATATCCCATGGCCCACTTCCTTCTTTCCATTTATATGGACCCTCAGTGAGTCAGTCTCTCAATATTGGTGCCAACTTTCCTGTAGGGGAAAAGAAAAAGAAAAACTTCAGGAAGGGAAAGCAGATTCATTTCAGTGGGAAAACCTTACGATCTGCTTATCTGGGATCCAGACTTATTTTCAAAATTAAATGCTTCATCAAACTCAGTGTCACTCAAAAGAAAGAATCAGACCATCACAAGTGTCCTGTGTAACACAGCCCAAGTCTGCAGCATGAGCTTGGGGGATTCTTGCCAAAGATATTTTATCTGAGTGTAACCATGAGCAAACCTTGAGAAGAACCCAGATTACAGGGCATCTTACAAGAATCGGCCCCAGCCCGTCAAAATTATTGTCATGAAGGAAATGAAGAGACACAATAGTAGATGCCATGCATAAGGGTGATAGAAATGGAAGAGTTTATACAGGAACAGTTAGGAAAATCTCAGGACAGCAAGGCTGAGGGGACTGAGTTAGTGAATTTTTCGGTGTGATAATAGCACTGCAAAGCTTACGGGAGAAAGAGCCAGGGGCAGGAGAAGTGTGTGTCAGAGCTGTGGGGCATCTAGGACTTTTGGACACTTAAAAAAGTGTGTGTGTGTGTGTGTGTGTACATATGCAGAGCACATGGAGCAGAATGTTAATTGTTGCACCGGGGTAAAAAGACTTCTGATGTTCAATGATTTGTTCTATTATACCTATGTTGGATATTTCAAAAATTTAAACAGTTAAAAATCAGTTTCTTTTATGTTACAAACAGAATGTCACATTTTAAATTTTATCAAAACAAAACAATACTATGGCTTTTCTCAGTGCTTTATGTAACTAATATAATTTGAAGAATAACAGCAAGAGTAGACACAACAATTACACAAAAGTTTACCACTGAAATTGACTGAAAGATACAAAAAGGAATAAATGTAGTGTATATGGCACTTTAATATACAGTATTGGAGCCACAGTTCTATAGGATAAGTTCTGATGAAGTGTGGAAAATTGTTTCCAATAGCCAATTGGCCACATTTATAAAATTTTGTAGTTCAAAGTTCCATTTAATTTTGTCATAATGGCATGAGGATATAAGGACAAACTACACAACATCAAAAACTTATTTTAACTATACCCCCAGGTCTATGGAAGCACAAGAAAGACTGTAAAATGTAGCAACCATATCTACAGAAGGCAAAATATTACAACAGACAAAAGCTGAAAATCTCCCTCAGAAAATTTTTCCCTGACAGTGGGACATGCAACTATTTTATAACTAAGTACTTTACTCAAAAGTTTCTGATTATCATGATTTAAAACTTGAGCTATCATTTTGTGTTCCATAATTTGATTTCTATAATCCATGCAGAATGACTGTGTACTCTGCAAACACTGCTTGCTTCCCAAAATGATGAATCTGCTGATTACCTGGATTTGATCATTAGACATTGTATATGTGTATAAAACATTACACTGTAGCCCATAAATACGTGCAGTTATCATGCATCAGTTTAAAATGAATAAAACGGAAATGTTTTCATGTTTTGATTCCATACATCAATTCAGATAGCCAAGTGCATTTGATCACATTAGATGTGCAAGTGTCCAAATTAAATTTGAAATCCACTTTTAAGTTTGAGACAAATAAAATTTGTCAAATTCATCAGTCCTTTTTTATTTAATCAGTGTGTAACTAGTGTCTGAATATTTGGAAGAAAGCTGATTATTTCAAGATTGATCAGCTGGACATTAAACAGAGCAGAAACCATACTGAGTATCTCTCCATTTGCATAAAAATCCCTGGCAAATGTCAGAGTCTGCCAAGATCAACCTCATCACATCCAGAGACTGATGCCTGACCACGTATAAAGGCCGCAGTGGTCTAAGAAGGGGCTCGGCCTGAGACCCCTTTCCAGCAGGGACATTAGTCTGACTATGAACCAGCTGTGGCAGGCAGAGCCTGTGTCCCACAGCCTGAATCTAAGATAAACAGAGCCAACCATCCGCGGTACAACATCGGAACTGAGAGATGCTCGTTTGCAGGAAGAGGGAAATCACCACGGTGAAGACAGCACCTGCAGCCGAAGGAGCAGCAAAGACTCAGTCACCACAGGTGTTGATGGTCCCCAGAGCTGCCACCAGGCCCTGAGCACCAGTGAGCCCCAGCCTACAGGAAGAGGCCAGAGGTCAAAGTCAAACGGAATCCAGTCTCAGAGGACCATGCGAGGAACACAGGAAGCACCGACCACCACCACAGAGACAATGCAGTTCACCTCCTCCAGCCTCAGTGCCCTTGTGACCACACTCTGAGTGCTAGGACACCGCAGACAAGCCACGAACCACCGAGCCACCTGGATGGGAAGGCTAAGGGCTGGGGCCACAAGAAACAGGAAGTGGGAGATCACAGAATCCAGATGTGATGGGCTCCTTAGGGTGGCCCTGAAAACCACCCTGAGGCTGTCAGATGCAGAAAGACAAGTACTATACGCTGCCGCTCATACGTGAAAGAAAATAAAGATGATGGCATGGAGGTAGAGAGAACAATAGCAGCTACCAGAGCCTGGAAGGAGCTGGGGCAGGGGACAGGAGAGGCCGGCTGATACAGAGTACAGCAGCGTAGCTACAGGAGGAATAACTGCCAATGCTAAACATTGTATGACTTCCACATCGTATACTGCAGTGGCCACAATTATTTGTAAATTTCAAAGTAGCCAATTCAAAGGATTTTAAATGCGCCAAGCACAGGGAAATGACAAGGGCTTCAGCACTGGACAAGCCCATTACCTTAATCTGATTGACACACTTGCATACATGTGCTGCATTATCACACTACCCCGTAAATACACACAACTGTTATGAGTCAGTTAAAAATAAGAATAGGTAGAGGTGTAAAGTATGTTTTATATGGGATTTTCCAGGGTATAAAACAGAGAGAAAGAGGGAGAGGGGAAGGAGATGCAGACCACAGTACCAAGGTGCCATCATCGAGGAGGTCAGAGGTCAGATTCGTGACTGTTCCCACATCCTGACCCTGTCCCTTACTAGCTGTACATTTGCATCTGGAAGGTTGGCTGAAGCCTCACTGTCTTCAGTTTTCACTACTGGTAGTGATGGAACCTTTAAGAGGTGGATCTCAGTGGGAGGATTTGGGTTAGCGAAGATGCACTCAAAGCAGACAGGGGGACCTTACTCTCTTCCTCTCTCTCTTTTTCATTTCCGGGTCACAAGGTAAGTGACTTTGCTCAACATCTGCTGCCTGCTTTGATATGCTGTCGTGGTCTCAGTCTCAAAAGCAAGGGGGCCAACCACTCCTGGACTGAACCCTCTGATACTGTGAGCCAGACTAAATTATCTCAGGTATTTGTCATCCTAATGGACAGCTGACTAACACACCCACTACAAAACTCAACCACATTGGCAACTCCCATGACAATTTCAACTCCTGATGGCAGAGTGACCTCCCACTCTCTTCCGTCACTTCCGTCCACATCTGCTCCACCCGGGGACACCCCTTCTCCATGCTCTGTGCTTTTCTGCCTGTTTATGGACTTGGCTTGTTCCAGTTGCCCACACCTCTGCACCTGCTCACCTATTGTTCCTCTAGACTTCCTCCCACCTGCAGCACCTGCCCCGCTCAACACCCCCAAGCCAGGTGCCCCAGTCACTTCAGTGGGTCAAGGAGGAGCCTTGGAACAGGCATTCTTCTCTCCAACCCTAATTCAATCCTTGGCTACATAATGTACACTCAAGCTTCTGAAACTTAATTTATTTTTTTTCTCAGTAAAATGAGAATTTCAGTGGGCACCTCACACTGCTCCTGAGCCAGGCCCATCTGTCCCACTGGATAGTATGTTAATGCACCACTTTGGCAAAAAAGAAACAAATTATTCAGAAAGTGGGGGGGGAGAAAAACATGAAATTTGCTACCCCTCAAAGAGGTCACCATCAGACATTTACGCATGTCTGAGAGAAGAGTCAATGGTTCCAATGGCATCGAAATAAACAAAAGCAGCCTCCAGGGCCCTGCCTGGAATGAAAGCCACCAGTATCATCACTACACACACGTCAGATATGTCACCCACAACCAAGCTAGTGGGAGACTGACAATGCATGGCTCAGCTGTGTGACTCCTAACATCAGCAATGTCTAAAGTCAGCTAAAACCATGTGAATAAACGCGAGTGAAGCTAGAGGGTTGATTCAAGTTTCCCCTCAGTTTCAGTGTGTCTACTGTAAAACCTTAAGTACGAATAAATAAATAACTAAATATGCTGAGCTTTGTAACCCAGTGCCTGACATGTGTAAGTGCTCAAAAAGAAATAGCATGAAAAAATTCCCCAAAAGTTGCATCTTTTTTCATTTTCCTGAAATAAGAATCGTAATCTGTATCCAGTTATCAGTAGGACCTATTGCTTCCTGTCTGGTATTTTCCCAGACAGAAGAAAACTCCTCAGATTACAAAGTATAAGCAACACTCCTCTGTTAGGACTCTAAGAAGTGTGCAGATTCTTTGTAAAAAATAAAAAACCAAAAGGAATCGCGGTAAGTTTCTCTCCTTATATAATCACTCACAGTGAGGGCACCTTAGGAAACAGGGACCTGACTAGGGGAGGTGAGTTAAAGAGGGGCTTCCCACTTTCTTTTCTTCCCTCCCCACATCCTCACCCCCAGTTCCCAGGGTCTCTAGTTTGGTCCATCTTTTCTGCTCAGCTAAAGTTTATTCCCAGAAAAGCTTCTGAGAAATTCAATGGCCCTAAGATTGGGATGTAAAATCACAACAGTCCCAGGAATATTTGCACCAAAGCAGGTAGGCAAAGCTAAACTCACAGGGCGGGAGGTCTAATTAGGGAATGACATGCCCGGGATGGCGGGAGCAGAGCGGAACTTGGAGCTGTCCGGGGTCACTGCAGTCACACCACACGCGGCCTTCCCCTCCCCGCTGGGCAGGCGGTGGCTGGCTGGAACCAGCCAGAGGGCGACTTACAAGGTACAAACTGTTCTATAAAGTACAAAAGGCAGGCCTATAGGCCATGAAAAGCAATGAGGTAGGTATATACAAGGTAATATGGGAGGATACAAGGGGGAAAGCCAGATGCAGACTGCTATGCCCACCGTTTATATATATATATATATATATATATATATATATATATATATATAATATATATATATATATATATTTTTTTTTTTTTTTTTCCTAGAGAAACACAGACAAAACAAATGGGTAGCCATAGCTATTTCCAAACAAGCAGGAAGTCTTGGATAACTGGAAGTCTAGAGTGGGAAAAAAAGGATGCGTTTCTGTTTTATTTTATACCGTGATTTTCTTATCATAGGTATATATCACTTTCACAATTTAAAAAATAGGTATGATTACACAGCATGAAAGAATTTAGTGAACTATGAAATCTTTTGATAAAACCAATGCCATGAGATATTGTTTTCTGAAAGGTAATGAAGGATTACAGTTAGCAGCAAAATAGGATGTGCTGGGCATTGTAGCACATGCCTGTCATCCCAGGACTCAGGGATGTGCTATCAGCCAGGCTGGTGCCTGGGCTACACAGCAAGACAGACAAATGGAAAGAAGGAAGGAAGGAAGGAAGGAAGGAAGGAAGGAAGGAAGGAAGGAAGGAAGGAAAAGAAAGATGAATCAAAAATATTTTCCTAGGTTTCGGAACTGAGGTTCCATTCTGTGATGTAAAGCAGGGGTCCCTACCCCTACCCCACAGACCCCTGGGCTTGCAGCCGGAGGTGACTGGCTATATCTGTGATGCTTCCTCCCTGTCCACAGCCCGCCGCTCTCCGAGCTCAGCCTCCTCTCGGATCAGCTGTGCGGCAGATTCTCCCAGGAGCAGGAACCCTATCGTGCACAGCCCTGATGAAGGAGCTGAGCTATGGGCACCTTATGAGAATCCAAGGTAATAATAATAGAAATAAAGTGCACAACAAATGCGATGCACTTTAATCCTGAAACCACCTGCCTCCCCCAATACGCAGGGAAAAAAGTCTTCCACAAAACCAGTCTTTGGTGCCAAAAGAATACAGACCACACATATGAAGGGTTACTAAAGACAACTGAAGAGCCAGAACAACTGAGAGGACAGAGCCCCAGTGCCGGGGCAAGCTGTTTTTTGTTTGTTTGTTTTTGTTTTTGCTTTTGTTTGTACCAGAGATCGAGCTCAGGACTTTGCGCTTGCCAGGCAGGCACTTTGCATCTGAGCTAAATCCCCAGCCTCGCCAGCTTTCTTAATGAGGTAAGGTTTCATTTTAGAAAACAGTCTCTACCACATTTCCAGACATGCCTACTTTTGAGCAGAAGATGGGGTTTCATGAAGTTGTGTGCTTCATTAGCAAAGTTCACACCCTGCTACCCTGTCCCTCAACCCTCGCAGTGGCCCCGATCCTGGTAAGCAGGACTCCCCCAGCTGTTCAGGAGGATGGGTCCCACCTGGAACCTGTGGGGCTGTGTTAGGGTGGTTGCTGTATAACTGCTTGATGCAATTAGAGAGACCATCCTGAGAGTTTCTGCTCTATTCCTTATGCTGTTACTTTGGGGATTTGGAGATTCTAGTTACTGGTAAAGAAAAACAAAATAAAGCCACCCAAGTCTTAGAAATCACAAAATTTCCCAGTGGAACATTCTTTTGGGGGGGAGGGGCTTGCCTCTCCATCACCAGTCACCAGCATCAATCCCCAGAGGTGCCACGAAAGCAGGAGAAAGCACTCCTGAGAAATCCCCCAGAAATAGTCTGCTCCACCAAATGCTGCACAGCTAAAATTAAACTGGGGGAAACAGCTTTGCAAACATGTTGTTAACAACAAAATATGTATCTCCTAGACGCCACGGAAATCTTTAAATGCATTGGTAATTTCAAAAGACAACCAAATACGTTAAAATGAAATCCAACAAGCATTTGAAGGCAAAAGGATCTGTGGAATCAAACAGTCAACTTCACATTACAGGCAGATTCCTGGTGAATTCCTTTACCAAAACATTGGTCCAATCCTGCCAATGACCTTTGGGACAATGTAGACCCAGAGAACCAAATCAGTCAGAGTCTATGCACATGGCTCTGTGGGACATCTCTGTTCTTAAGGAATTTTAAGAGAGGCATAGAAACACACTGTGGCACTCAGTGTAACACCTTCTAGTGAACAAGATCACAGTGCAAAATTTTTTTCAAATTCACATCTATAAACAGTTTCCAATATTTACCAAGCTTTGACTGTCTTAATTCTCACACCATCTGAGGGAGATGCCACTTCTCTCCCAGGCCACAAATGATGAAACAGAAGCTTAGAAAGAAGAGAGGTCATGACCAAGCTCCAGGTTAGTTTCCCCTGTGGTTTTAGTAGGACATACACGGGAGTCAGAGGAATGGGACCCCCAAACCACAAATCATCAGGCTTTCCTCTCCATCCCTATGGTCAGTCAAATATCAAAAACTCTAAAATTTTCTTCAATCTGTCCAACACTTCTACATGCAACTGTGCCCAAACTGGGGGTTATGGCTGGGCTTTTTACAGTTACCTTGTATAAGCAGTGCTTGGACGGCTTTGACCAAGTAAGCATAAAACCCACCAGACCAGAAACTGAGGGCAAGAGGCTACTCTGTCTTATCATACACTGGGTTATTTAACACAGGGAGGCTATATAAACCTTTCTTTTCCCTCGATTAAAAATGTTGTGTTACTTATACAAGGAAAATAAAGCCAACTCAAAATACGGTTCCCTCATATGATAAATGTGTTTTGAAAGTGACTTATAAACAGAATAACACTCATACATTAAATGCACCGAGAGGGAAATGTCTTCAAAGGGACATTAGCCAGTAATATAGAATAATGGTTACTGACATAGCACAAAAGATAAATGTCAAAAGCGCTCTAAACCAAAGAAGCCAAGCTCAAAGGGCTACATGCGGTATGATCCCGTTTATATGACTTTCTGAAAAAAGAAAAAAAAATATGGGGACAAAAAATAGATTGTCAGAGCAGAGGTGAGAGGAACCCTTCACCAACAAGTAGGCCAGGCAGCTTGATGGGACTTTTTATATCTTGAACATGATAGTGGTTACACAATAGGACACATTTGTCAAAATCCACAGATGTGGAATGTTAAGAAGTACATTCTGCCATCTGTAGAGTGTATCTTAACTTTTAGAATTTAAAGAAACAAAGTGGAACTATATCCTATGTGAACATTAATGTAAAAAGTCTCAATAATAGAGTTGCTCCAAGGGTAATTATATAACCACTCAAAATTGCTATTTGTAAATCCTATGGTTCTACATAATCCTGTGCTTTAACAGAAGATTCAGAATAAATGGTGATACTGACTGGAAGGCGAAGGCACAGAACTTACCTTGTCATTTAAGTTGTGCCATTCTATGAAATCAGTTGGAAATTTCAGTCAGTGTTTAAATCTTTAAAACAATGAAAAATAGTGAGAGTTGTGAGGTTTTTGTGTTTTTCAAATGTAAATTTCTAGCTCATATATAATGCATTCTATAATGTTGTGCTAATATTTTTAAAGGATAATTTTATTCTTCTCTTTAAGCTATAAATTGTTTTCAAACTGAAGAATAAACTTTTAAAATATATTACAACAATGGTACAATGTAGCAATTCTTAAAATGACAATTATTCCCGGCTTTCAGCTTAATTAAAAGTAATTTATTAGTTTCAGGAGGTATTTAAATGATTTCTATGACTACTTGCATATCTGAATATGAAAAAATTTTGGAAATTAAAATTAATCAAAATAGTCTTCAATTAATTACAAGCAGAGATAGATTGAAAAACCCAGCTATGTTCTCTTGAACATAACTGTACTATTGTTGACAGTCATTGGCAAATTTGCAGAACTAAAGTTTCAAAACAGAAATAGTGGGGTGAAAATAGTCTTTTCAATAAGTGGTACTAAGTTAACTAGGTGTCCACACAGAACAAGTGTCTAGAATCAACTTCAGATGTACTAGGTCATGAACATGATCAATAAAATAATGCAGATTTTGGAAGACAACATAACAAAATATTTTCATGCCTCTGGATTAGAAACCAGTAGGGAAAAGAAAAAGACTGATTCATTTGTCCTCATATCTTTAAATCTGTTCGTCTAAGGACAGCATTAGGTGATAAACAGGGTCAGCCATGGAGCAAGCTTATAACTAGTGGAAGACTTCTTCCACTCTGATAAAATCAAGTGTTGGCAAGGACACAGCACAGAAGTATCCCAAAACATTTCTGGTAGGAGTATAAATTGATACAAGTACTTTGGAAAATAGGTGTCATATAAGAAAGATGTAAATAAAATATCCTATGAGATAGAACTTCAGACTACAGCAAATTAAAGTGATCAGCACAACCTCTCACCCAAGAAACAAGTATAAAACTGAACAAAATTATTTCAAACAATAATTTATGACCCTAGAAATTTACTAATGGTATACAACAAATGGAATGCGACTTAGTCACAGAAAATTCTTAAACTTTGGGAGATGACCAGTAGGAATCTGCAGACTTATTTCTGGTCTGTGCCTTAGTCCATCTGGTCAACACATAGTTTAATCAGGTGATGAAAAAAGATAGTTTTGCTGTCCATTATTGATGAGTTTAAAATACTCATAGATTGTATGTAGAATATATTGTCTATCTATTGAATGAGTGTATGTGTGTATAGGAAAGAAAGAGAGAGGGAAGGAGAAAGAGAGAACCCATAACTTTGATGAATACCCTAAACAAGCCAGTTCTAAATGTGTTTTGGTTCACAGTTTCAGCAGTTTCAGTCTATGGTCAGTTGGCATTAACATCTGGGGGTCTGTAGCAAACAGAGCAGTGTGCATGGTAGAGCAAAGCAGCTCACCTCATGAGGGCTGGGAAGCAAAGAGGGATCCAGCACTCAACATCCCCTTACAAGACATGTCCCCAGTAAGCTAATTTCCTTTCAATACGCCCTACCTCCTAAAGGATCCACTACCTCCCAAAGGATCCACTACCTCCCAAAGGATCTACTACCTCCCAAAGGATCCACTACCTCCCAAAGGATCTACTACCTCCCAAAGGATCCACTACCTCCCAATACCACCATTGCCTGTAACCAAGCCTTCAACCCACTACCTTTTGGGGGACATTTAAGATTCAAACAGCACAGTCACACACACACACACACACACACACACACACAATGATGGCAAGAAAAGAAGAGGAAATTTATTTATATTGAAGCATAGTTGTGCTGTTTTATTGAAATTTAGTACAGTGATACCTTGGTTCCCAAACTTAACTCTTCCCATAATTATGATCACAAACCAAATTGGACAAGAACCAAATCAAATTCAATGATTAGCTTCAGTGTTGACCTTCTGGGGAAATCTGATTTGGTTCTTATCCAATCTGGTTTGTGCCCAGAATCATGGAAAGGGTTAACCCATGAACTGAGGTACCACTATAAATATGAATCTGAAGTAGGATAGTGATAGGTAAGATGTATAATGCAGTCACTTGAGTAATTTCTAAATAGTTCATTAAAATAGTAAAATATCAACAGAAGTGACATAAATGAGAATGAAGGACCTTCAAACATAAAAAATTAGTAATAAATGCCAAAATCAAATTTTCATAGCTCAGAAAATCAAAGACTTAAAACATCTGGGATCATTTATTAAAGAAAAACAGCTAAATCTCTTAAAGAACGGCGAGCATTCTGACATTTTAGCCTTACTACCACCCTCCTCTTCCGTGTGCTGGAGCCTTGAATATGAATATTCCACATCACAATGAAATAGGCAGCCCATTACTCACTGGAAGGGTTGGAACTCTCCCAAAATCCCATTCCTAGAAAACTGCTGTTAATGGGCTGCTCCAATAGTTTCCTGGAAGACCCCAGTGGCCAGGTTCATCTTTACTCAGTATTACTTAGCTCTTTCCCAGGGAAAACAGTCTTCCTTCAGGAGTCATTTGTTGAAAAGAAAATTCAAGCAAGTATTCAGCATTGTAGATACCTAATGAAGGTTGGGACAAATAAACTAATACAAACTTTATAAATATAAGTTGGATAATATATTGCCTATGGAGATGTTTAAAAAATCTCCAGCAAATTCCTGATAACCTAGAAGGTCATACACTGGAACAGGCTCATTCATGATTATGGGTGTTTGTGTTTAGAAGAGACATAAGCAGGCCCTAATATTTCACTTCTGACTGAAGCTGAAGCCTTACAAAGCAGTACACAGAGTCATAAATTGTCATATATTGGATTAGTACCAGGTTCCTCTGCAAAAAGAAATAATGGGGACTAGTAAGGGTGGAGCATTTTATAAGATCTCTTTCCAATCAGTAGCTGATCATTGAGATAGCTAAGCATGTGGCTACACATGATAAAGAATCCAGTATTTACTGAATTAACTCAGAGTAGTTGCTAAACAAACAATATCACTAAATACTGTGAAATGGGGAGAATCTGATTTCTAGAGTTGCTAGAAAATGATTTAAAATGTAAAGTTTTTTTAAAAGTGAGACATATAAATAAATAAGAAAGTATATTTTGTTCATAAAAAAGGAGCAAGAAATAGAAACTTCTTGAGAAGGCATGGATATTGAGTTTAGTAGACATGGACTTTGAATTAGCTATTATAAATATATTCAAAGAACTAAAGGAAATCATATCCAAAGAAGTAAAGGAATGTAGAAAAGCAATTACTCACATATTAAAGAAAACTAAAGAAGAGATAGAAATTATTAAAAAAAGAACTAAGTAGAAATTCTGGAAGTAAAAAGTATAATGACCGAAATGAAAAAATTCTCTGAAGGACCTGAACAATAAATCTGAGAAGACAGAAAAAGGAAACAAGGAACTGTGAGGTAAAAATAAACCTTTTCCCTGTTATTTTGTGGGTGCTGGGAATAGTGTCTCAGTGATTAAAAAGTAACTAAGTCAGATTTTGAAGAACTTGAAGATTGGTCATTTGAGATTATCTATTCCAAGAAACAAAAAGAAAACAGAGTGAAGACTGATCAACACAACTTGTTGGACACTATCCAACATACCAATATATGCTCAATGGAAATCTAAAGAGAATACAGAGAGAAAGAAAAGGTCAGAAAAGTATTTGAAGAAATAATGACCAAAACTTCCCAAATTCAATGGGCAACATTAACCAACACATCCAAAAGAAAGCTCCACATATAAAAAGTAAGATAAATCCAAAGAGATTCATATCTACACATATCATAACCAAATTCCTGAAACGTAAGAAAATAACCTTGTGTCTGCCTGGCAAACTCAAGGTTTTATGTTTAATTCCCAGTGCAAAACAAAACAAAAAGTAAAGAATCTGAAAACAGCAAAAGTTGATCTATTATGTTCAAAGAGTCCTCTATAAGATTAGCACCTAATTTCTCATTAGAAACCATACAGGTTATAAATATGTTGAAGAAAAAAATACTACCAAGCAAACGTTTTATACCTAGTAAAACTATCCCTCCAAAGATATTGCCAAGTTATAAACAGAGCATTCATTACAACTGATTTAACCAACAAGGAATTTGTCCTTCCTGCTGAAATAAAATGACACTAGATAGTAATTTGAATCTGCACACAGAAACATTGATTAAGGTAACTGCACAAGAAAACACAGAGGCCAGTGTAAAAGTATCTTTTGTTTATACCTCTTTCCTTCTCTAATCTTATATAAAAGACAATAGTATAATCGAACAATTATATGTGTATATTGATATAACATAAAATGTATAATTGTAGTGTGCTAACACAAATGGCAGGAAATGGAGCCATCATGAGCAAAGATTTTATAGTACTGTACTTAATTTCATATTCATCTCAAATAGATTAATGTAAATTGAATTAAAGCAACAAAATGAACAAATCTTTAATTAGAAAAAGACTTAGTTACTGAAATCAGGAATGATGGTGATAATAATTTACTTGAGAATGATTTCATAGTTGAAAACGGGGAACATTACTGTTGAGCTTTCCAGGAACAACAAGTTAAACACATAATACAAACAATTGTAAATTGCATGACATAAATGAAATGGAAAAATTCTCAGAAAGACATTAACTTTTAACACTGTTACGGTTTATGCCTGTATGTGCCTCCACAGCCTCATGTGCTCATAGACGGAGCTTTCAGGGAGTGATTTGGTCATGGAGGTTTTGTCCACTGATAAGTTTATAGCTTAAAGTGATTGGGAGGGGAAGCCTGGTGGGGGTGTGACCTCCAGGAGTCTATCTCCCTCCTGCTCCCTTCACCTCTCTGCTTCCATCTGCCCTGCCATCAGCTGCTTTTCTTCTGCCAGGTCCCTCTCCCTCCCATGCCACCCTGCCTTGGAGCCAGTCAACTATAGACTAAAACCTCTACAAACTGTGAGCTGTAACAAACCTCTCCCCTTTATTTTGTGGGTGCTGGGTGTCTCAGTGATGAAAAAGTAATTAAGACAGATGTTGGCACCAGAGATGTGGAGTTGCTCTGACTACCTAGCTATGTGGTTCAGAATTTCAGCCTGGGGTCCAACTACCGGTGTGGTCTTTGTTCCCAGCTGAAACCTCTTGAGCTTGGTCATTGTGGGCTGCATTTCTATCAGCATTCCGGTCTTCTGAGGGCTGACCGGACTCACCCATCAAGTTTGGCTTACAGCATTCCAGGGTGTTTCTTCAGCTGGCATTACAAACCTTTCCAAACTCCTCCCCAAAACCAGTTCCAAAGGCTTCTGACGCACATAGCTCCTGTCCTGAAACATGGGTAGCATGGCCACTGTTGGGGGCTTTTAACCAACTGTATATGTTGAGAATCAAGAGCCACAGCTGAATGATTTAGAAGGTTTTTAGTTTTGAATTCAGCCAGAAATAAAGGTGGGGCCTATAAAGATGGAGGAGAGAACTTGGTTACTGGAAAATGTTAGCATTAGAAAGAAACTGAGTACTTTAAGCAGGACAATAAAAACAGTGGCTTGAGGGCACATACTAAAACAGCCAGGTACCGTGGTCCGAATATGACCCACCCTCCTACACCTATGCAGTTCAATCCCCAAAGTCATATTAAGGGGGGCATGAATCCACTATAGTGATTGCAGGTGGAAATTTAAGAAGTGATTAGATTAGACGGGAAGATCCCCAGAGCGGAACCCCATGAATGTATTCTTGCAGTTTTATAAAGGGATGGAAGTAAACACAGAGAGTTACAGACACACACGCTCCCCTGTCATATAAACTGCCCCGTGATCTCTCTCACCAGAATTTGCATCATACTGTTTAGACCTTTTATCTTAAGGACCTTAAGCCAAAATAAATCTCATTTCTTTATAAAGTAACCTGGCGTTCAATTATGCTAACAAAAAGATGATTAATGTCAAGACATTGTGGTGTGAATGTAGGAACAGAAATGCAGAAATAGATGCTCACATTTGTGAGCAACTGATTTTACAAAGTTTTCAATGTAATTCAGTGGGGAAAATATTTTTAAATCTTTCCTGATGTTTGGATGTCTATCACACACACACACACAACACACATGCACAATTTCAATCCTATCCTATAACTGACCTACATAAATTAACTCATAATATATCATAGACAAAAATATAGACTCTAAAAGTAAAGCTTCTAGAACAAAGTATAGCAAGAAATCTCTGGGATCTTGAGTTAGGAAAAGACTTTTTAGATGAATACCAAAAGCACCATTTATAAATAAAAACTCGATACACTTAAATTTATCAGAATTTGAAACTTTGGCTCTTCACAAAATACTCTCAACAGCTGGGCAGAGTGGTGCACACCTGCAATCCCAGAATTTGGGAAGCTGAGGCTCGAGGGTTACTGCAACTTTGAGGCCAACCTGGACATCCTAGCAAGATTCTGTCTCAAAAATAAAAATCAATAAATAAACCTGCTATGAACAAAATGAAAACAGAAGCTCTAGACTGAATGTTTACAAATCCTATCCTACAAAGGACTTGAACCTAGAATTTATAATGTTTGGTTAAAAAGTAAAAAAGATAAAACAACTTGATTTTTTTTAAAGGGCAGAAGCTCTGAACAGCACCTCAGCAAAGAAGTTGACAAATCAACATTTGAAGTAACGTTCAACATTACCAGCTCTTGTGGTTTAAATGTCCCCTAAAAGTCCCTTATGTTTGAAAATGATTGGACCAAGGATTGGGGTTATGCTACCACACCAGCAAATTCATCTATTGATTAGTTCAGGGTCTGAACATACTGTCAGGAAGAGAGGCCTGGCTAACGGCAGGTCACCAGGGACTGGACCTGGAGGTGTCTTCTTCCCTGGCTCCTTCTACCCCCCTCTGCTTCCTGGTCACCGAGGAACAAGCAGCTGTCCCTCTGCGGGTCCTTTTACCGCACCATTTTTACCCTAGAGTCAGCAGATTTTGGGCTGAACCTGCTGGAAATGCTGAGGCAAATAATCCTCTCCTCCCTTAAACTGTGATCAGTAGAGAAATGCAGTGTAAAAGCTCAGATGTCATTATGCTGCGGTTAGAGTCACTGAAATAAAATCCCGGCAGGACCGAGTGCTGTGGGAGTAGAAAACACCCAGATCTCTTCGATGGCATTGGTTGGAAAACAAAATGTTAAGCTTTGTCACCGGGCGTGGTGGCACACGCTTGTAATCGCAGCACTAGGGAGGCTGAGGCACAAGGATCATTGCAAGTTCGAGACCAGCCTGGGCTACAAAGTGAGCTCAAGGCCAGCCTGAACTGTGTAGGGAAATCCTGTCTCAAAAAGACCAAAACAAAACAAAACAAAATGTGGTAAGCCTTTTTGAAAATAGTTTGACGGTGTGTTACAAAGATAAATTTACATTTATCACATGTTCCAGCAATCTCACTGTTAGGTGTTTACTCTTGAGAGATGAAAACATGGGTTTATAAAAATCTGTATGCACTTTTACAGCAGCTTTATTTATAACCATTGAAAACTGGAAAAAACTAACACATCTTTCTACTCAAGAATGGGTGAAATAGCTATAATAAATTGAATAAAACACTACCCAGAAACAAAAAGAAAGCAACTACATATAACACACAACCAAATAGGTAATAAATGCAATTTACAAAATAGAAAGATGCAAGAACTAGAAAGTCATGGGTCATATTACTCCTTGCTATGGTTTGAATATAATATGCTCCTCAAAGGCTCATGAGCTAAAAGCTTGTTCCGCAGGTGTCACTGTTAGGAGGTACTGAAGACTTCTAGAAGGTGAGGTCAGGTGCCTTAGGCTCTCTCTCGGTCTCTCTGTCTCTGTCTCTGTCTCTCCCTCCCTTCCCTTCCCCCTCTTTCTCCCCTTCCCCCTCTCTTCTTCTCCCCCTCTTTCTCCTTCCTTCCTTCTTTCCCTTCCCTTCCCTTCCCTTCCTTCCCTTCCTTCCTGGCTTGATGTTAACTCTTGCTGTGATGTGCTATTCTCACCAGAGACCCAAACCAATAGGGCTACCTGATATTGGAACTCCAGAACCAGGACCCCAAACAAGACTCTCTCTACTTCTCAAGGGCTCAATGTCAGGCATTTCACTGCAGGAACATAAAGCTAACTATGTGGAGAAAAAATAAATCAAAGGTTTCAGAGGTTTGGTAGGGAGATAGGACTACAAAAGGGTCCAACAGAATGTAATCTCAGAAGCAACAGAACTATGCTTTTTTTAAAAAAACAAAAACCAAAAAAAGACTAAAAACAATGGTACAAAATTTCAAATCAATATAAGGATTAACAATGGTTACCATATTGTGTATTGCTATCTTCCAAGTAGTTGCTCAGATTACAAGTTATAGGCATGAAAAAAATGATTGAACAGTGAAAGCACAAACCATTCTTTTGATGAACTAACAGATTAGTAGTATGATTATCTATACAGATAGATAGATAGATAGATAGATAGATAGATAGATAATCTTTTTCCCTTCTTTCTTTTCTCCTTTCTCTCATCCCAGTTGTTCTTTTCTTTTGAATAGTTTTTTCCCCTTTCACAAAATCTATTGTACATTTTGGATCTTATTGACTCTTTCAGTTTTTACACTAAGGAGACAATATGATGTTTACACATGCGAGTCTGATTTATTTCAGTTATGTGTACAATCTCAAGTCAGCAAAACCATTCTAAGTCATGATGTGGGAGTGGATACAAGACTATCCATTCAACAAAACCCATAAAACTCTAAACCACAGTGAATTTTATTGGATGTAAATTAAAAAGACATCAAGCATAATATGCAGAAAACCCAAAATAATACAAATCATAATATGAATTTAATTACATCAAATAACCACACTGACGGGAGAAGGGAGAAAAGAACCAAACAGAGCTATTTTGCCAAACAGCATTTGAAGTATATGCTATAAGGGTAAAGACAAAAATCTGTAAAATTAGCAATTCTATTGCTGCTTTATATGCATGCTAGGATGGAAGAAATAAGTAAACACATTTTAATTAAGGACAGCCAGGTCTCTCGCTATTGGTAAAAGATATTACAAATCAGCAAAGGGGAATTAGAATCAACTCTGTGCTATGACTGGATCAGGAGTTTCCATATTAATTTAAGATTTTTAAATAAATATAGATGGGGGGTGATTACACACATGTATTACTTCCCATGTCTGCCTCTGTAGTGCAGATCAATAACTTCCCCCAAAAGGCTCACGTTTTCAGAAGTGGGGTTTGGAAGGTCCACCGAGTTAAGAGCCAAGGACGCTTTTAGGAGATGAGGGTTGGGTAGTGAAATAGGTCACCAAGGTGTATCTTGTCCTCAGCCCTTGCCTCTCTCCCGGGTCTTCCTCGTCACTCTGCTTCCCAGGTGCCAGGCACTGAGGGACATTCTTCCACCATGATGTTTCTGACGTGGAGCCAGCTGGCCATGGACTGAACCCTCTGAATCTGGGAGCCACAAAATTTCTCCTTTTTAAATTGTGGGTGTAGGATATTTTCTCCCAGCACTGGAAAACAGACCTCATAGAGTCCCATGAAAAGGACATAAAAGTAACAGTACCTGAGAACAGTAGCACACTTAGTGTCTGATCTTGGTTCCCAAACGCCAATCTTCAAGAAAAAGGAACCAGGGCTTCCTATGAAAAGTTACTGAGTGCAGGACAGGAGTGGGGAAGACACAAGAACCTGAAACATCTCAATGTGTCAGAAAGTAAGCAAGCGCTCAGAAGGGCAGAGGTAAGTTCAAAGAGCACAGCAAGACAACCCTCAATAGCCAAAACTGGGAAAAAGTCAGCAATAAAATAAAAAATGGTGCTTTTGGATTATAAGCCACAGATTAAAATATGCATCTATGAGGTCACACTGATGCAAATAAATAACAATAAACAAATCACTGGGGGAGAAGTTCTTTACAGAAGAATTTCTAGCAAATGTAGAAGGAAGAAGGGGAACACAAATTGACATAGAATCCCACAGTTAAAATTAGGACAGGCCAGTCAGGCATGGTGACACACACCCGTCATCTCAGCACTCAAGAGGCCGAGGCAGGAGAACTGCTGTGAGTTCAAGGCCATCCTGGGCTACACAGCGAGACCTTGTCTCAAAAACCAAAAAACAAACAAAAAATTACAATAGGGCAAAGGGTAATTTTATAGTTGAAAAATCTGTCACACACAACCTTGACCTTTGTTCCCTGCTACTTACCACAGTCTGACACGCCAGCTAACACAGTCACCACATTGCGGCTTCTTATTACCTTATCTCTCCCTATGACAATTTTGTGTCCACAGGGGCAGAAATCGTGGCCTGCCTCTTTCACTGTGTGTCTCAAATACATAGTAAGGCTTGACAAACACTTGTTGGAGTGAACAAATGTCAGACTGAGACAAGTAACTGTAGCGCAGCTGCATTACATCCCTGGTTAGGAGTGTTGGTGGTGACAGTCACCTGAGATGACTGCAACCCTCTGAGCAGCAGACTGTGACTCTAGAACTTTAACCAGAGATACCTGCGCTGCCCAGGGCTGCCGCCCGTGCAGGTCCTCTGTGTGTGCCGGAAGGGTACCTTCCTCCTGGCAGAGGTGGCAAGGCACCAAGGCAAGGATGTGGCCGTTGATCCATGGTCCCGATCTGGTCTCTCCTCACCCCTTTAATCAGATGACGTGCAGTGCACAACCTGTCCAGCTGTACATAAGAGGCTCTACCTCCACACACGGTCTTCGGGGTGAGCCTTTACCCTCTGCCACGTCTATGCCCGGCTCATCCTGGCTAAGCATCCTGCTCCTGGATGTTGAACCCCTGTGGTCATTTTAACTTGGGGAAAATAAAAAACTTTAAGCCATCGTCACCTTCCACTTAAAAGAATTTTAACGGGATACCTCTGGGACGCTGGCTCGCCTTGGTGGGACTATCTGCAGAGTCCTCCCAGATTAAAGGGCTGCAAAGTGGAGGTCTTTGATGACTTGCTATCTAGTATTCTACAGCAGATGAAAGTTAAGGCCAATCCACTGCAGAAAATGACTTTGACTTTTAAACCATTTGATCCATAGCTGTTCTTTCTGAAAGCAAGTATACAGCAGGGCCAGAATCCTTTTGTAATCTAAGAATTCACTCCCTAATTTATCTGCTGTGCAAGCTCTTATCCTGCTATGTTTGATGAGGCACAGCTATACTTATGTGGAACCCAACATGTGAGTGATGAAAGTGACTTATGAATCATGTTCCTTTGCCTCTGCCGAAATTTGCCACAAGGGCACTGGGCAGATGTTCCATGGGGACAGCGTGGCCAGCTTGCCAGACCCTGGGAAGACATGGGATAGAGGAGCAGAGAGCGAAAATTACAGGAGCTTCTAAAAACAATGCCCTGACTCAAGTCCCCAAGCAAACAACTGGATTCAAAAATGCACAAAGGGCTTGAATACATACTTTTCCCAAAAAAGGTATGCAAATGCTAGCGAGCACATGAAGAGATACTCAGCATCCCTGATCATTTGGGAAATGCAAATCAAGCCCACAGTGAGCTACCACCCCACACCTCTTGGGAGGGCTATCAAAAAACAGAGTAACAAATATTGCCTAGGGTACAGAGAAGCTGAAATCCTGTGCTGTTTGTGGCAATGTAAAATGGTGTGGCCACTGTGGAAAATGCTATGAGGGGCCCCAGTAAATTAAAAATAGAATTACCAATGGAACCCACCAATCCCAGTTCTGGGTATTTGTTATTGTTTAGACCTAGAGTGTCTCCCAAAGCCTCCCGTGTGTGGAAGGTGAGCGGATCATGGGACACTGTTCTCATAAGGAGTCACCATGGGTGAGTCCATAACTGAATGTGCTGTTGGAGGTGGGGCCCAGTTGGCGGAGGGTCACTGGAGGCATGACCCGGGAGGGTGTACTCCTGTCTCTGGTCCTCTGCTCACTCTGCTTCCTGGCTGCCATGAAATGAACAGCTGTCCTCTACCAGACCCTTCCACTCTGCCCCAGAGCCAGCCTTTGAGCTGAACCCACTTGAAACTGTGAGCCAAATAAACCTCTCCTCTGTCAAATTGGGGGTATCCAGTACTTTGATCTAGGGGTAGCAAAGTGACTATCACGGTATCTATCTGAAAGCATGGAAAGCAGGGTCTTGAGGAGCTATTTGTACTCCCAAGTTCATAACGTTATTGACACCAGCTAAATCATGGCAGAAACTCCCGTGCCCATCAATGGATGAATATATAAACAAAATGTGACCTATCTGTATAATGGGACATTAGCCTTCAAAAGAAAGAAAATTCAGACACAGGCTGCAATCTGGACAAACTTGAGTGCAAATGTTAAGTGAAATAAATGAGTTACAAGAGGATGGACACACACACAGAGCATCGAGGGTAGTCAAAGTCACAGAGATGGAAAAGTAGAATCGAGGTCACCAGAGGTTTGCAGGGGAAATGGGGACAAATCTGTGCTGCCAGTCATGGGTTTGAGCAACAGGATCCACACATTTCTGCAAAATCAACAGACGAGACAGCGTGGCAAGGCCATTCTCCACACAGAGCCCTACTGAGGTTACAAGTGCATGGACTGTGCTGGTGGTGGTGGCGGCCAGAACACCTTCACTGTCCCTAGCCTGTCACCAGAAGTATCCTAAAGGGCCACTGTAAGAGGCAGCCTGGACTCCATTTACCTCACCACTCGGATCCCTGTTTACCTCTGTGGAATTCCCAGCAAGCACTCACTTCCAGCTGGGTCAGTTACTTGGTCTGGCTCCACCCATGAAAATAACATTAGACACTGGCTGACAATTTCTTTTTCTTTTTTTCAGGCTTTGGGGACAAAGTGCCCTCTGCCTATTCCCAAGAAGCTGCTGAGGATCCTTTAACTGCAGAGGGTAGAGAAGAGCAGGGATACTGGCTCACTCTTGGGAGAGAAAACCAGCCCCTTGGCCTCAGGCTCAGTAGAACAGTAACCCTGGGCAGGAAGCCACCTCCCCCACGCCCCTTCCTGCCCGCTCCCCTGTTGAGGCAGGCACTGCCTGCTCTGCTCAAGTTGCTGCTTCTCCCAGGTCCCTTTACCACGTCACAACCAGGAGGTGGATGTCACCCATCTTGCGATGCCACCAGCCCAGAATTTCTTTCACAAGCTGTTCCTTTATTTGTCCCCTGGTGACTGGGTGACATCACTGTGTGTCTTGAGGAATTTTCTCCATTGTCAGACTGCAGCTGAGCTCACAGTGCCACAACTGGGCAGTAAGCACTAGCATTAGACTGCTGAAAATGGGCCAGTGGTGCTTCTTGCAGCAAGAAATCAATAGGATGGAAAACAGGTAGGAAAAGTGGCCCCTGCAGAAAAACAGAAGGCCCTGGTCAGTTGAATTTTTATTGACTCATGTTCATTGCTCAAAGCTCAGGGCATGGCAAGGGAGGGAGATCCCACCATCAGAACCGTTTCCCGTTCTGCGCGTGTCAGCTCCCTTCCACCATCACCCCATGAGTGTGAACTTCAGAGGAGCAGGGGATGACAAAGAATTCTCTCAACAGGAAACAGCAGTCAAGTCTACTAAGTCACTGGTCACTTCAGAGAGGCAATTTTCACACATACAACAAGAAGAGAAGACAACACTGCCCCATTCTGGCATGAGAATTTCATGGGGCAGGCTGGGTTTGGGGGCTGTACACGGAGCTGATGGTGTTTGGGTCTGACTTCCACATGCATAAACCCCTAAATGAGCAAGAGGGTATGCATGAGGCAGGGGTACCCTCCTTTTACTGAACCTCACCCCTGTGAACACTTAACACACATCGGTGAAACCGTGAAAAGAATTCTAAGAGTTTTTGGGTTGACTCATAAAGCCATGAATTTCATAATCTAAGCCACCAGAGACAGGTATTGCACCAGCAACCCACAGAGGAAACTAGAGCACCCAGTAAGGGCTTCTGAAGCACCCACATCTCAGGAAAAGGTAGAGGAACCAACCCTGTGTTCCACAGAAGACCAAGGTGAGACGAGGAAAGGGACCGGAAGTCGGTCTCTTGAGACGCTTCCGGAAGCATTGCAAGTGCAGAAACATTGGAGAGATTACTTCCTCGATATGATGCCTCTGTGAACAAAGATTGCTCTACCTCCCTGTTATGATTTGAACTTAAAATGTCCCCCAGAAGTTTCCCGTGTTGGTAAGGTGATCGGTGCACGGATGAGTTAGTTCATAGCTGAGTAGAAGGGGCCTGGCTGAAGGTAGGACCTGGGTGTGACCTGGAAGAATGCATTCTTGTCCCTGGCTCCTCCCTTCGGTCTCTACTTCTTGGCCGCCAAGGGCTGAGCACCTTCCCCTCTACCACACCCTCCATAATATCACTCTGCGAGGAAGATTTCTGGATTCTTACTCTCAGTGCCTATGTTCACGTTGTTCCAGGGCCAGGCCAGTTAGAGACTGCACGATGATCTTCACACCACTGTCTCAGTAAGAAACTTCTCTAGAGCACAGGACTAAATGCACAATTCCTGCTGTCAGTTAACGTGCAAACTTTCCATAAAACTAATGCTCATGAAAACATATTTGTTGTAAAACTGGCAATCATAAAATCTGTACGCAAAACGGAAATGATAAATTCCAAAGTGTATTAATAAATAATGCAAATTAGAAGTTTAAGAAGGAAAACAATTTAGAGAAACTGGGATATTAGGAAAAGAAAGAAGAAGGAAAGAAAGAAAGAAAGAAAGAAAGAAAGAAAGAAAGAAAGAAAGAAAGAAAGAAAGAAGAGAAAGGGAGGAGAGAGAGAAAGGAAAGAGAAAAAAAGGCTGAATAGCAGATAAGCTCTTACACATAAAAGTGGGAATCTTCTGCATTCTTTAAAATTTAGAAAATTCTTTTTGATAGTTTAAAATTATTTTAGGTAATAAAATCCATAGATCGCTATCTATTCAATATGAAACTAAATATTTATTAAAATTGAGTAAAAGAATGCATAAATATGGAACAAAAAAGAAGACTAATATCGAAAGGTGGAGAAAAGAAGTTTGTGACAAGGAAAGACATAGGATGGAGTATTAAAAGCTGTTCAAGATCAAGTGACTCACATCTTACCACAAAAATGGTAAGTGTATTAAGTGACATGTGGGTTAATTACCTCAATTTAGTGATTTTGCAATGTGTAAATATTTCAAAACATGTTTTAATGGTAAATATACACAATCTTTTGTGAATTTTAAAAAGTTAATAACTTCCAAATCTTGCCCTCAGAAAAGATTGAAATTGTTATGGAGAAAGGGAAAGTAATTTACAAAGTAAGACAAGGGGGTCTGAAATCTCTGTGTGAATTTAACAGCCACTAAGCAGATTTGTCTGGCAGGAAAAGGAGAACTGGTTTCAAAAAGTAATGGGAAAGCAAGAAGAAAGGCCAGGTTGGGGTCAGAAGGGACAGACACTGAACGACAGAAATACAGCGTGTGGGCTTCATCCCATACCATGTGAACACAAGAGAACCAGAAATAAATAGGGGCAGCGTTTCATAATGCCACAATTAGTAAGCCCTGGGAGGTACAGGGACTTAGCTAGACTGGAGGGACCGTGCCGGATGCCCAGAGGCGCAGGGAGCCAAGCATGGAGGCTGCAGCCTAAGACTGAAGTGTGATCCTCGCTGAGCCAGAACAGGCGTGCATAAGGGAGAAACAGGATAAATCCAAGAATTGATTTCAAAATAAAGGGTGATAGACTACTTCAATGACCGTTTATATTGTAAATGAGAGGCACCTTCTTCCAGGCCACCCCTACCCAAGGGGCCAAACTCTCCAACAATCATTCAAGAATCCCCTCAAATATCAGCCCTTCTGCAAAACTTTCCCACAATGGATTCCTCATGTTCTCCAAGCACACATCCAACTTGGAACAGCCACTGCCACAATAAATGGATAAAAACAGTGAGGAGTTACCTACGGCTGTTGTAGTCAGGGGTTGGGAGGAGAACAATTAGAATCAGGACATGGAGTTTATAATATTATTTTTATGATGGTCATACAGAGTTAACACAAGAAAATGCAGGAAATCTATCCACAACACTAAAGACATAGAATATTGAATCAAGGGCCTGAATCCCACAGTAATGTCCCACGTGAGTCCAGATGAAGACCCAGAACTCATGACAATGCCTCCCAGGAGTCCAACTGTAGGTCCAGAGCCCACAAGAAGGACTCATGCCAGTATCTTTTATGGATCCATGCTGGGAAGGCCCAAAAGTCAGTCGTGGAAGCCAGAAAGTCTATGCCAGTGGGGTGAAGGAACTGTGTTGATAGGTTGGGGGTTTTACACTGGAGCTGAGAAGTCACACTCATGACAAAGACCAGGGCTGACCTGAAAAGCACCACAGCCATCCTCAGCGACATGGAGGCCCAGAGCTCCTCCAATGGTAAGAACAGTTGAGTACATGCCAGGAAGCCAGCGTGACAAGTTCATCCTGGAGACCAAGCTACACACATCTTCCCCTCTGGAACCAGGAAGCGATGCTCGATGTGAGGACCAGAGCTTCTCCAGGAGAATCAACATGTAGGAGAACCCACAATGCCTCACTTCTCCCTCTCCACATCTCTATTTATGCTGACAACTTTCCTCAGGTGAAACATCTATGCTCTGCACCATGGTGATTTAATTCCACTGGTGTTAAGTTGACCACCAGTTTCCAATCCGTAACAGCTGTGAAGGTCTCAAGAAAAGTTGACTTGGAAAATGGTAACGCATGGGGCCATTTCTGAATGAGCTTCCTTCCCCAACCTCTTCTTTGGGATTATACTAGCAGAACAGCATCCTGGACCCTTGTTGGTAGGAGGCGCTCACTGCCGCCTTAGTCAAGCACTTATTAATGCTAGGCTCGAAGCAGCCATACACACTTAGGTGCGCACTTCGCCTCTGTCTCCGAATACAATGATACCTATTGTGGCTCACAGCCAACATCACTGGGAATACTAGAAAACATGCAGCAGCAAGTGCAGTAGCTAAACAGTGGCTCTATCATGGCACTGGGGTTTGGATGTGGTCTGAGTGTGTCTCCCAAAGGTTCACATCCCAGAAACTTGGTCCTCCCAAGCTTGGTCCTTGAGACAAAGTCAGTAAGGTGGGACCTTGAAGAAGAGGGTAATTCAGTCATGAGGCATTGCCCTCAGAAGGGACTAACATCATCTTGCCAGTTGAGTTAGCCTCATGACAGTGGGTTACTATAAGCAAGTCGGATGCCTCCTCTGAATCTTTCTGGCTTCCTATTTCACCATGCCATTTCTTCCACACATGCGCCTTCCATTAGGATATTATCCTCCAGGAGAGACCATCACTGTAGACAATCAAAAGCCAGCACCATGCTCTTCAACCTCCAGAAACATGACTCAAATCTCTTTTCTTTTTTATAAAGCACTCAGCTTCAGGTATTCTGTTACAGTAACACAGAACAGACTAATACACATGAAAATTCCCCACATCCTTAGTCAGGAGCTGCAGGGCCACCAGCAACTTGCAGTGTTCTCCCTGAGAAGTATGTTCAGTCGTGAGACCTGTCTAGGTATCTGGATTCTATAAATACTAGCAAGGAGATGACAACTAACATTTAAGCCACAACAAGGCCATCACAAAGGGGTGGATTTTTGTAGATTATACTTTTTTATTTATTCATAAAAAATGTATGTAAACAAGTGTTTTATATGTGTGTGTTTTATAAGTATGTGCGTAAAAATAATCCTGTTTCCTGAAAATGTGTAAATATGTGTGCATAAACACATATAGGTGCATGGAGAATAATACATATAAAACTTATTAGTAAATCTCATGATAACTGATTAGGTTCATAGACACTGAGCTCTAACAAATTAAATTTAAATACTGAAATCTTATATTAGCATACAGTTTTATATTACGTAAAGGAAAATTTTTGTTTCATACAAAAAGCAGTGGGTGACTCAGCTCAGTTAGGGGTGGAAGGAAGGAAGGCAGAAGCCATCTCTCTGCTCCACAGAGCATTTCCTAGGCTCTGCGGGCTAGGAGATAGGGGGATGTTTTCTCCTCTGTGTCTAGAAGTCACCACCACAGGGAGCAGAGCCAGGAGCCGAATAGGATGCACACTTCAGAAATCCAGAATGGAGTTCAAATAAGCCACCCCAGCTAAAGGGGGCAGGAACCAGGACGGGCACTGAGGAATACAGTTCTGGACCCGAGAGTGAGCAGGGGTCAGCATGGAGCAGCCATGGCATGGCCCAGTGCGATACATGGCACAGCAGAATGTGGCCTGCTGCAGGGTGACCTGGAGCAGTCCAGGAGCTCAGCGTGGTGTGACGTGGCCTGGCTCATCGCACGGCACCATGAGCCAGTGGTCAAACGTTCCGCAATAGAATGCACAACGCATCATCTAAGGGAAGCTTGCTGGGAGCTGGACAGTGAGGGGACAACACAAGAGCTGATCAGAAATACCCTGCAGGCTGCGAGGGAGAGACAGAATGAATAGCCCCGGACACACCGGTCAGATGCACAGCCCCGGCTCTTCCTCCCCACGCTCTAGTGACGCCATTACTAGCAGGACGGACTCGCATTGACACCGTGTTCAGGGATCCAAGCCTGGAGCTCCGTACATACCTCTAAGTCTTTCTCCAACTGCACCCAAGAAAGTGAGGTTCAGAGAGGTGAAGTGTTTGGCTCAAGGTCCTGCTGCAGACCAATGATGGGGTCTTCTGTGAACCCAGGTTTACTTCATTCCAAACTCAGGCTCCTGACACTGTCACTTCCACATCTCACATCCCTGTCACCAAGCACTGAGCAGGAGAGCTGAGTTACAGCACAGCACGGAAGGAGGGAAAGAGTGCACTGCCACTGAGGCCAGGGCAGCGTAGAAGTGTATGTCATTCGACACCAAAGCTGTTGCTATGATTTCTTTGAAATCAAACTGTTCCTTATTCTTTATCTATGGGAGAGATGGGTTTTCTCAAAGCTTGAGATGCACTGATATTGGGAGAGACACACAAGGACAAATCCTTCAGAAGTGTCTCCATTCCAGGGAAGAAGTCCATCAAGGGATCAGCAAAGGTGTCTGGAGCCCAGGAGGAGGAGGGGATGATCAATATGAAGCCCACTGCTTCTGATTTGGCTTGATGGAGACAGTGGCAGAAGCTGTCAGCTGGGGACACCCTGACCGGATATCCATCCTTACCGATACCCAGGAGGTTGCATGATCAGATGAACTATGTTTGCCCACCACCAAAATTTCATACATCCTAACTGTTCCTCCACAGACCCCTACCTTTGGAGCTAGAACCGTTGAAAAAGTGATTAAGATAATTAATTATCTGAAGTGTTTAAGGTGGACGCTAATTTGATAGGACCTGTGTCGTTCAAAGATGCACGGTGGGATGATAATGTGGGACCACAAGAAGGAGAGAGCCATCTGCAAACCAAAGAGCGGTCTCAGGAGAACTCAGCCCTGCCCACAGCCTCATCTTGGACTTTGGCTTCCATAGCTGTAGAAAGATTCGGATCTGATCTATAAGCAGCTCAGGCTTCAGTAATATGTGCATGGCAGTGGTATCAAACCAATACAGAGTTGGAGGGGGAGAGCAAAAGAATCCACTACAAGGATTGAATAGACATCTAGGGTGCGGCTGACTAAGGAGTGAAGCATAATTCTTCACATATCAACCATAGTTTCTACACCACGGTGCTCCGTGACTGTCCTTCAGTTCCTCGTCATTAGCAAAGTGGCCCCGCCGGGGTAAACATCTCTAAGTTTGGCTCATATACATCGATCCTTTCCTCCTCTCTCCTCCTCTGTGAACTGGGATTTTTCTTAGGGCTGCTTGCATGGAATCCTCCATCTCATGGTTTGCCATTCTTCAAAGCGCGCTGTCCATCAGCTACTCAGCCTCTGCTGAAAGCAAGATTCATCTGACATTGAAACGCACCATGCTTTTCTCCTCCAAGTCCCTCCCTGTTCTCTGATCCAGCAGTCGTGCTCAGTAGCTGGTGGAAGGCTTCTCCTTCTATTCATGCTCCTGGCTCTGTCGTTCTGAATCAGTCCTATGACTCTGCAGCAGGAGGGAGGAGAAATATACAACCCTGAAATTTTGCGCAAAGACAGGAAATTCCTATTTAAGCTCCGTCCCCCACCACCAAACCACTTGCTATTGTCCCTCAGGCTTCCAAGGCTGGACAAGTCCTCTTATGTTGTGGGGTCATGCATCACCTCCTGTCCGTGCCCCAGTTTAACTATTTTATACACACTGGATGCCAGAGCTCGGCCAGGCCTTCCTTGCTAGTCATTCTGGAATCCAAATAGCTGTCCCAGGAGAATTCCACAAAAGAGGGCCACAGTCATGGAACAGAGCAAAGCCCAGAGCCTCTGGGTCTCCCTGCTTGGGACACAAACTGTACCTGAAGCTGGAATATCCTCACCTCAACCCACCGGGAGCCTCCGCTGCTCATTAAGGGAGAAGATCAATTAAATACATAGATTAAAATTAGCAGAAAGAATATATCAGAAAGATAGAAAATGAACTATGGAAGGCAGGACAAAATCAGTAAATAGAGATAAAAGCTAGGAAGTTCTAAAAATCAGTAACCACATATGATATGCTAAAGGATCACATGAAAAGGGCAGAGCTAGCCCTTGCCATTCTTCTAGACTCAGTGTTTGCTAAAGAGCCCACTGAAAGAGGGCAAATAAGAGACAAGGCCCCCCAGGCCCAGGAACCACAGTGCGTGGCCAAGCCTGGAACCCCACCACCACCAACATGGCCTGGACACGGCACTGCCCAAGGTGGTTTCCTGTTAGGACACAGAGCCTGCGCCACCTGCATGTGCACTGGAGGCTGGGAAATCTGGAGAGTGAGAGCCTTAGCTATTCCAGATGATTTCCCTGAGGCCCCAGCCACATGCAAATCCAACACCCAGCTGGCAGGCAGGATAATTCCTCTGCAAACAGACAGGCCACCTGCCAGGATGGGCTGCACTCAGTCAGAGGAGCTAACCAAGGAGAAGAGCAAAGCTGCTAACAAGGCTTTTTCTAAACATAAACTGTCTTGAGAAAAGAAAAGGACCACCATTCCACTGGGAAGAAGGAAATACTGGCCTATTCCCAACCCTGACCAGCCAAGGACCTCAGTCAGACTCTGCACCCCAGGGCCCTAGGAAGTAAAGGGAGGGGCGCCCATCCCATATGGGTACACCAGATCCTCTCCTTCAACTGGCTTGGAGTGCCACAGTTGCCTTTGTTCACCCCACCTGTGCACCATGGAGCCAAAGTCCAATCCGAAGCCCTGAGGTCCCTGCTGTCTTCCCAGCTGGGCAGGATCACCACAGGCTGTCACACCAAGGAGATGCCAGCCGCTGCATGCCCTGAGGTCAGATGGCTGGAAGGATGCAGGCAGATGGGGTTCCTGGGCAGGACTCAGGAAGGGGTCCTGGCCATGAGCAGGAGCCGGTGGTCCCCGCCGAGCTCTGGAGAGCAGGTCAGGGGAACATTCCAGGTGATTCTCTGAGGGCAGGAAGCAGGGGCTGGGGTGGTGAAGCTCCACGCTCAACTTGATGCATCTAGGTGTGGCTGACACGTGAAGTGCCACCTGAGTCTCGCTGTGCAAAGGACTCTGTCCACCTGTGGGGACCACTGCCATTGAGTAGCACTCATTGGCTCCCTCACAGGGTCCACTGCGGCTAGAGGAGCCCAGAGCCCGAGATGAGCTGGTGCAAAGGCCCAGCCACCTCAGCCGACACAGGACAGCTCCAAGGCTTGCAGAGGGCTGAGTTCCATTTGGCGTCTCCCTCTGCCTAATGCTGCTCCCCACCCCCAGCCCCCTCTCAGAGCCTGGTAAGGAAGAATCCAGAGTAAAATCTGAAGGACTCTGCCAGGACCACTGTGTCCAGCTTGAAGGTCCTATTCCCGAGGCCTCCTCGAGGGGGAAGCATTGGTGACGCGCTGCAGCTGGTCACCAGCATCGGGCAGAGCCCACTGTGTGCATCTCTTCCCAGCTCTGTCTGGAGGTGGAGCTTGGTAGCCTGAAGGCGTCTAAGGTTGGGAGTGCACGCGCCACAGAAATGGCCAAGCAGAGCGTGGGAGCGCTTCCTCCTTTCTCCTGGAGAGTGGGCTGTAAGCACTGACCAGCACGCCATCGTTTCTGGGTAAGAGGACTAAAGCATTCGTGGAAACCCGCTTCACTCTGTAGCATACAGCATGGAGAGGAAATGAGGGAGAGAACCGAGAAGGAAGGAACCTGCAGGAACTCACAGCTGCAATGAATTTTTCCAACAGCACATTCTAAGGGCCCTCTTGACTTTGTTCTTACCAAAGACAGAGCTGAGGGGCAGCAGCAGAGATGGAATCCCCACCTCCTAGAGGAAGTCTGTTCCAATTCCAGGCAGCTGGAAGAGACTCTCCTAAGACTTCTGCAGCGTTGTATTCTTAACAGCACACACGGCATCACAAACACACTAAATGCCACCATTGGCACCATCCTGGTGAATTAGCACCCAGCTCCTCCATCCTGCTGATAAAGTGAGCACGCTCTCTCCTTCCCCCTTTCCCAGGACCCCACGATTGCTAGTCTGTACAGTTAACTCCGCCTATTTCCTACGTGCCTATAAAGGTAAACTCTCCAACTGGGCATCTCACTTTGAAATACTGCTGACCCATAATCCAAGCAAAGGGCTCTAGAAAGTTCTGGAAGCAATTTTTACAAAGAAGAACCTTTTCAAACCTGGTTAGTGAGGAATACACATTTATCTGACAAATAGGTGCTCAGTGCCCACTCCAGGCATTTTGCTGACTGTCACAGCCTGTGAGGAGTGTGCGTCCAACCCGACGAAGGAGTCTTAACTAGCTGGGTGCAGACACACAGAGGACAATGAACCTCTGAGCCCTGGCACAGGGGCAGAATATATTTGCAGTACTTTACATAAGCGTGGACTGAGATTTCCCATAAGGCTAGTACATTTGCCTCCAAAAGAATGGTTCATAGGAAAGCAATTCAGCCACTTCATAATGGCATTCTGATACGGCTCACAGTGGAGACATCACGGCCACTTTTTAAATGAATGAGTGAGGCAATCTCCATGTTCAGATCGCCAGAATGATTAATTCTGCCTTAGGCGGTGTGGAATGGATAAACACTTAAAAGATCACCCGAGCCCACATGTGAGCCGAGAGGAGCCCATTGGCAGGGAGGACCTATATGGCAGGAGGGCAGGAGGCCTGCCAAGGAGGCCGGTCAGCACCGGAGAGAAGGTGCTCCTGCCAGCCTGGCCCTGAACACCAAGGTGGCAGGGCAGGAAAGGACTTTTTCTGTTTCCAATTATTTTTCCTGGATAACCAGAGGGATAAGAAATCCAAACCCTCTCAAAAATAGGAAGGTACAAGTTATAACTGAAAACCTCCCATAATGACATATTTAAAATCTTCCATAAAAATCTCAACCTAAGGCTCTTTGCTTTAGAACAGATTTTTCTTTCTTTCTTTCTTTCTTTCTTTCTTTCTTTCTTTTTTTCTTTCTTTCTTTCTTTTCCTGAATCTAGGCTCTTTAAAAAAGGGGGGCTGGGGATTTAGTTCAGTGGCATGAGAGCCTGCCTGGCAAGCGCAAGGTCATTAGTTTGATCCCCAATACCAAAAAATAAATAAATAAATAAATAAATAAATAAATAAATAAATAAAACAGAATTTTAAAAAAATTTTTTTTAAATTTTGAGATAGGGTTTTGCTCAGTGTCTAAGTTGCCCAAGCTGGGTTCCTACCCATGATCCTCCTGCCTCATCCTTGGAGGGGCTGGGAATACAAGCATGGACTCTCATACCATACCCAGTTTAGGATTGATAACTTACAAGAAAAATATTGATGTGGATCCCAAAGAAAATAGCATTTATTTGGGAAACAAAGAATTGCTATTTGGGTGCAATGAATCTGGGCAGCTGAATAGTGTCCCATAAGGGAAGCACCAAAGAGGTTTTCCATGGGGCTTCCCACAGTCATCATTTTTCAGAGGTGATTCATTGGCTGAGGTGAAATCCTGACCGGCAAACCTGCTCCATAGGTTAGGTAATTAATGTCCTCCCCATTGAGAGATGTCGAAGGCCAGTAGAGAGTGACTTATTGGTCATCCCACTCTGCAGGGACATACTGTGATGTAACCATTAGCAGGTGTGACTCAGGTCCTCCCACTCCCATGGCCCCACTCTGATCTAGAAAGTCTTAGCCCTTACCACCTTGTTTTCTATCACAGGACCCCAAACACCCAGGAGAGAACCTTCCCTTAATTTCTGAGTGGCAGACTCGAGGAAAGTAAAGAGAAGTCGTGACAGGAGAAAATGAGATGACAGGGTTCATTCATAACAATGATGATGTTATCCTTACAAAGTTCCAAATGTTGGTCCCATTTTCTTTATACATTCTAACCTTTGCTGAAGTATATCCTCTTGGACAGAAGGAAGAAGACTTGAGAATTCTCCAGGGAGAGGTACATGTGGTTCCCCATCCTGTAGGGCCTGACATGCTGGTTCACCCGGAGGTTCCATTTGGGTCTGTCACTTGGAGGAAGTCTTTCCATCCATCAGGAAGGTGGTAATCCTGAGACTCAAAACCAAGGTAGAAAGACTTTTGTCCTAACCAAGCTCTTCTTGAATGCTGTAATACAAGAGGGAGGTAAGGAGAACTGTATATAATAAATTAACAAATAAATAAATAAATCTACCTTTCTACAGAGAAGGGAAGTGGGTCAAATGTAAATAAAGTAAAAGCGCAAGTAATACAGAAGCCCAACCTGGGAAAACACCGGGATGCTTACCAGACTCAAGATCACCCAGTTCCTTCCTGAGCTCAGGCCACGGTTGACAACCAAGACCCCTGGCTGTCCTTGCAGTCCCTCCAGCCTTGGAGCATGCCACTGTCATGGGCAGCCCAGGTGCCATGGCTACATGGCCTGAGACCTCAGAGAGAGGAAGAAAAATTATAGCAGTAAATCAAGTTCAGTCAGACACCAGGTAATAATGTTCTGCCAGTGACAGATCATATGTAGGACAGTGGGAAGATTACATGGGAGCTGAAAACCTCAAATTGCTTAGTCTCGTATCTATATTCAGAAATGATTAAATGTAAAATATCACTGTGTCACAGTTGCCTACGGCACTGAGTACAGTAACTTGTGTGCAGGTTTATCACTGAGAAGCAACAGACCAACCCACATCACTTCCGTGTGCAGTCGGCTGGACCCTCCAGGTTGGTAGAAGTACACTCTGCAATGTTTGCACCAAACTCGTCCAGTGATGTGTTTCTCAGATGATACTCCCATCGTTGAGCAATGCATCACTGCCCTGGATCTGCCCAGAGGGAACCAGAATCCAGAGAGCAGTGAATCCAGGATGGAAAGCCAACTTGATGGGTGCTAAGATCCAAGCACGAGCCAGAAGTTCAGCTGGGTGTCCAGAGGGGAGCAGAGCATCAGCAGAATCAGAGCTCGCTCCCCTGGACCCATGCGTTCCCCCCAGGCCACCACCCTGAGGCCACATTTCCAAGGGTGGTTCTTACTCTAGAAATTCAGAACAAAAAGTGAGGGGAGTCAATCATAGCAGGAAAATACTTGCGTAAAGAGATACATGCAAGGTAAGAATTGTGGACCCAAGTTGGGAAAGACTGATAAAACTTTTCCCAAGGACTAAACTCTTAAAATAGGGTTATTATTTTAAAAGTCAGTGCTTGGAATAACAAAGTAAAATATACTTAAGTGGGAAGGTTAGATGTTGATGAGCTTCAAAAGCTAAAAACAAAAGTAATGACGGGAAGCCAAAAATCATCGAGGAAATAAGTTTTCAGTGTAAAAGTAGAAGTTGTTGAAGATCAAGAACAAGAATGAAAATAGGAAAGCTATAAAAGGAAGGACGATGTCTGGAAAATGTTCTTCAAACATAAAAGCAGAAATCTGGGAAGTTAGATAGCAGAGGGTGGGAAGGGAACATACAAGAGGAACTCTTTATGCCTAAGTCAGGGCTATAAAACAAGCTACTACTTTAACAAGATAGCAAGCTAACTGACGCAGAAAGCCCCACGCATTCCCCCGGAAATACTTACTGTGGTCTCCTCTTTAGCATTATGATTTACAAATATCTGGGCTTAGGCGTTATCATATGATAGTAATTGTGGATTCTTAATCTAACTGCATCACAGTCAAGATATGACTATATTATTAATAGGATCTGGTTTTATAAATGTTGAAAGTGTGTTTGAAGATAATGCACAATTTCTCTGTTTGGTGGAGACACAAGCTTTTTAATTGTGCTGCTGCAATCATTCACATCCTTTTTTTTGCCAACTTAATCATTTAATTTCCTTGCACATTTTCTGGTAATGATATTGGTTTTGCTTTATAAATATTGAGATGATGTTAAGAACATACAAATCTATGGTTACTGTTTCTACTTGCTGGATTGTTCTGTTCTTATGATGAATGTTTCTTTTCATTCCTAACAATAAACATTGGTCTAAAATTTCATTAATTAATTTATTTATTTATTTAATTTTAAAACGCTTGCTATGCATTTTTATTTTATTAGTGTTTGTCTCATGTAACTTTTCCTATTTAATTTTGGTCTATATATCATTCCTTCTTAAGTATACCTCTTGTAAATAATACAAAAATGAGTTCTACTTTAAAAATCAAACCTGGATATCTGTGTCTTTTTAAATCCAAAAGGCCTTTAGGTGGTAACATTTACCATAGTTACAGATCTTTTTGGACAAACACTTCCGCCATTGTATTCCTGAGATTTTGGTTCACCATGGTTTTTTCTTGTTTGTTTGCTCATTTTGCTTCTTCTTTTCTCCTCTACTAACTTCCTGCATTTCAATATGTTTCCTTCATTCCTCAATTCCTCTGCTACATTGGAAGGAATATAGGGCATTCTGTTAACGTTTGTCTTAAATTTTTAGCAATTGTAATGAACAATAAATACTTTCAGCCTTCCAAGAGGGCCACTCTGGGGACCCACTTTCATCCATGGGTCCTTTGGGGACATTCACGAACCAGCTTATTACACCCTCCACTGGCAGAGCCTCAACCGTGAGCAGCAGCTGAGAAAAGCCGGGGTGCGCTGTGTGAGCTCGCATAAATCACTCCTGTTTATTCCCACGCGCCCACGGCCTGTCCATCAGCACCATAGATGAGGTAAGTTCAGAAGTAATCACCTGGCTCCACCACAGGCCTCTCCCACTGCGGCTTCTCTTCCACGGTCAGCGGCAGCATCCACCCCAGAAGAGGCTCCCGACCTCCAACCCTGCCTTCCACGTCAGTCCCCGCACCCCCGGCTTCCCTGCTCACAGAACTTCCCTCCGGTCTTTGCGGTCCTCATCCTCAGTTTTCCATCCCCTCTAGTGCTTCCACCTTGGTCCTGAATTTCTCCAGGAGTCCCATGAACTATGTTCCTATCTGTTTTCTAGGTCTCTAACTCTACCATCTCTAAGCACTGTATTAGAAAACTATCGCTCCGGCCTTGTAAGCCTTCCTGCTCTAAGCAACAAAGCCCAAGCCCAGCATCCTCTCAGCTTTCAGATGTGTCCTCTGTATGGAACACCCTTCTCTACCTCACTACTGATTTAGCTGGTAGGAACCTGTTTCATTTTCAACGTGCAACTCCAAGGTCACCACATTTGTGAAATGTTAAGGGGCTGTTGGAAACGGAGGTTGGTTCCGTTGCACCATGCGCAGACTTTAATCGCATGCTTTAATAGTGCACAGGACTCCACTCCGAGCTCTTGAAGGACTGGGACTGAATCTTTGTATCCCACACCGAAATATGACACCTGGCATATGACCACTCTCAGCTTTTGATAAAAGAAAGTTCGTTAAAGGCCTGAGTGTCAGGGTGGAAGTCAAACTGCTCAGGCTGGGAGACTGAAGGAAAGTGATAGGTTTCACCTGCAACATTCTTCTTACAGACTAAGTTTTGAGGTAGTGAAGTCTTAAGCAAAATAAATAAATTAATTAAAATAAGATTAATATACTTAAAAGATAAAGATTAATACATTTCATATCCTAGAGACAAAATATATTATCTGGGGGGAAAATACTCCCTCCAAAAAAAAAAAGCCAAAGTGAGAAAATATATTTGAAATTTATGTCACAAAACTATATTCTAATTTTCTCAATATACAAAGAGTTCTTACAAATCAGTAAGATAAAGACTATCCATGCAATATTCAGAAGAGATAAATAAGAGCTAAATGATTTTTAACCATGTGAAAAGATGCTCTAGTCATGATTAAAAGAAATGCAAATCAAGACAATGGCGAGCACTGATTTTCAGATTGGCAAAAATTCTTAGGTCTAACAATTCCCAGAATTGGGTGTTTTTCACACCAGGTGGCCCAGGGATCCAGGAACTTACATTCATAAACAACGTGGTGACAGCGGAAATGTGTGCAACATTTCCCTGGAGAAAGTTGTCAGTGCCTTTAACATTTCACATGCACATAGCTTTGATGCAAACAGTGACACAGAGGAGGGAAGAGGGAGGGCCCTGGCCCGGGGAAGAGCCGGGCTGTGATTTCAGAATGTATTTATTCTGCCATGACTTAAGCCCTGGGCTGTACTCCAAAACCCTTGTGTGAATAGTCTGCTATTCCGGGGGCTGTTTACGTTACAGACTCTTTTCTCAGAGTCCAAAGACAGTGTTCCTTGGCTCCAGCACGGGGAGCTGAGTGTCCCATCATCAGGAAGCTGATAGAGGGCTCTTCGTCCATGCTCACATGGCTGTCAGTGTGTGTGTGTGTGTGTCCAAGAATGAGAATGTGTGTGTATGGCTCTTTCCCTGGGCAGCCATTGCTAATTCAACATTTATTCTCCCTTCCTCCTTCCTAGGAGAACTTGGATTTTTTTTGTTGATTTATTTTTCTTTCTAGGTATCTACTCAGACCATGTGCTTTAGAGAAAGAGAACCCCACCCCATCTACAGAGGCAGCTTGGCTCACCTGGTGCAAATAAAGGTTACAACATCCCCTTTGCAAGGGCTGGATCAGCTGTGACTGTGTAAATTGATTTTTAAAAAGGAGGGCAGGTTGTTGGGGCCCAAGTGAGATGAGGATGGTGACCAGGGGGAGGGACTTCAAGAAAATTACCATATGGGGGGATTAACCAAGGACACAAATATGATGGCAATAAAGGCAGGCAGGGCCCCTCACGACTGGAACAGGAAATACCACTGTGGAGAAGGAGAGATTTGAACCATGTGGAGCTGGGGTGGAGGGGGGTTGTTGGTGTGACCTCAAGGATAGCAATGCACAGACCAGTCAGTGTGCGCACTGGAACCCATGAGCATAACACCGTGGAGATGAAGGGCTACCCACAGGATGCCTTCCCCATCCGTGAGACAGTCTGGCCACGATGACAGCCCAGGAGCCAGGAGAAGCCCTAGCATCTAAATGCTGACGGCTCTCTCCCCTAAACAGCTGAGCTCAAGATTAAGGCTGGGAAAGAACAAAAGGAACACAAAGCAATCTCATTCTTCCAGGACCTGAGGATGCACCCAAATAATCAGGGGACATTGCAAAAGGACACAAAGCCAGCTCCAAGGGGTCCCTCCCAGCCTAATTGGGGATCTTCAGAGCATAACAAAACATAGTCATCGTCCACTGAACAAAACAGGAATTTAGGAATCTGCATTAAAATTAATATGAGGTAAGTAAATGTATTTTAAAACTGGAGAGAGTCCATATTCATAATATCACAAAATATCTCCTACAAAATGCAGTTAGACCTCTGTATCTTTGGGTTTCATATCCATGGACTCAACAACCTTGAATCAAAAACATTCAAAACCAGCCACAGCGGGTTGCACCTATAATCCCAGTACTCAGAAGGTTGAGGCAGGAGGATCTGTTGATCCATGAGTTCAACAGCAGCTTGGGCAATGTAGTGAGACCTCATCTGAAAAAAATATATATATATATTTGGAAAAATAGTTTCTGTGTTGAGCATGTACAGACATTTTCCTCATTATTTCCCCCTCAATAATAGAACTATTTAGATAACCTTCACACTATTTTAGGTATTGTAAGTAATCTAGAGATGGTGTCCAGTGCACCAAAGGATTTGTGCGGCCACTGCACATGAGGGAGTTGCCTATTGTGAGGGACCTGGAGCCAAACCCTCGTGGGTCCCAAGGAGCCACTGTACGTCTTAATTACAAAAGAGAAGTACAGTATCTTTGCAGTAGAGAAGTCTGGTGAGCACCACTTCAGTCAAATGATCAAAATCAACATCTCCCATCATGGCAAAATCAAAATCATGTCCCAAACAAGAAGACAGACGAGATGAGACAAACAGTGTCACTCATGGTATTCCCGCCAAGAACACAGACCTGGATCCAGTGGTGCAGAAACACCAGATAAACCCAAGCAGAAGAGCATTCAACAAGATACTCTTTAAAGTATCAAGGTCATGAAAGTCAGGGTCCCTGTAAAGGACATTTTTGTTCAAGTAACAAAACACGAATGGAATCTGTGGATCTGAATTTTGGCTTTGTAGGAGAATGTCTTTGTTCACAGGAAATAGATACCAAATCATTCTGATGCATTTCAGGTTGGCTAGCTATTCTCAAATAGTTTATATAAAGTTTTCTTGAAGTTTTTCCCTAAATTTAAGGGGTTTTTTCAAGAAAATAAAAAGAAATGAAAGGAAAATTTTTTTTCTGAAAATACAAGGATAGCAATTCTAAAAACTTCTGGAATAGTTTTTGTTTCTTCTCTTGAAGACATCCTGGAAGAAAACCACCCCCCTTCCCCTTCTGGAGATGAGACCCAGAAGCATCTGACCCTGTCACTGCAGGGTGGGAATAGGGGAGCAGGATGGAAGGGACTCAGGGTAAGAGAGCTGCAGCCGTAGACCAAGCCAGTCCTGAGCCTATATGTCCTCTGGTCACGGAAAGCATGAAAGCCCTGTTGCTAAGGCTAATCATGTAGGGTTTTCAATGTCATGCTACAGGCAAAGCACCCAACTTAAACAGAATCACTGAAGACAGGATGCCAAGGCCCCACGACAATGGATTTTACTCTTGTTGTGGCAAATGTCACCCATTTATGACACTTGTTGTACGTGGAAATCTTGCCCGTGGGTAAATGCAATGTGTCCTTGGCTGTTGACGTGGACGAAGAGTAAATCATATCACACAGAGCACTGTCACGGTGACTCTCCAACTCCAGCGAAGATGCAGGCAGGGACTGGCAGAGTCAGCTGAGCTTGTGTCGGCGGCCCCTCAGCAGGCAGGAGCCATGTGAGGAGAAGCAAGCTTGTCACCAAGTTGCACCCACTGCTAGGGAATTTTCACAAGTCTGCAAGAATGTCCCCAGTCCTTCCCTTTTTCCTTAAAAACCTTATTTTGTTCTTTTTATGCATCTGATACCTTGGTCTTCTGATTAAATCTTACTACTTTCTCCTCAAAAACCTCAAATCATTCACCAGTGCTGATGAGATGGTCTTCTATCTGATGGTGGCTTGTAAGAGCCTTTGTGGCAGAGGTGGAGGTCACCTTCAGCTCTGGCCCCCTCTCTCTGCAGCCCCGCCTCTCCAGGAATACCGGCCGCTTGGGGCTGCTTTCCACGGCCCAGAATGGAAACTACAAATACAGAGGGGAAGCTAGACTGAACCCTGAGGTAGTGTCTGGAATTGAAGACACTGGCGTGAAATTGCAGATTTGAATGCGAACAGAGAAAACAGAAATGAATACAAATGCAGTGAGGATCCAGGCGCCCCTTGGCATCTGCAGGGAACTGGCTCCAGGACACCATGCAGATACCCAGATCTGTGCATGCTGAGGTCTCTTGGATAAAACAGCACTGTGCTTACTTATACACATCCTGACATATACTTACTATAAATCATCCCTCAATCACTCATGATACCCGGTACACTGTAGCTGCTATGGAAATAATTTTATATTTTATCGTTTAGGGAATAATGGCAAGAAGGAAACTCTGTGTGTGTTCTGTGATTTTTCTCTGAATATTCCCGATCTATGGTTGACTGAGTCTACAGATGTGGAACCCGTGGACAGAGAGGGTTGCCCATAGTCACCAGGACATTCTCCCTGGCCACTGAGAGAAACCTGAAGCACTAGTGCCCGCAAGAACACCTTGCTGCTAAAACACAGACCTCTGCTTCGTCATGCCTGCTGCCACCCAGCCCAGCAGTTTCCCGTGTGCAACCACGTTTGTCACGCTCTGCCCACCAAAATTCCACTGCAGGGCGATTATAAACTGTAAAGCACCAAACGTATATCACCAGCTCTTACCTATCCCTGTCCCTCCACGGAGGCCTGGCTCACGCCATCTATGCTACCTCAACGGCCCTGGAATAAGCAGGCAGGATCAACATCTCCTGCTGCTGGATGCCCAGGAACCTCCGACCACCTTTCCCCAGCATCGGCCCATCCTTCTTTGTCCTCAGGTGCCTCTCCTTGTCACTCTCCTTGTCACAGCACGCATTTCTGGGGAGGGGGCCTCTTGGTTTCTCTTCTCCCCCTGCCCCCTACCACAGGGCTGAGTACATAGCAGTGCTCTGACTCAGAGGACATCTCTCACCATGAAATGAACTAGAGCTAACTGGCCCTCAAGTACATCCCGTGGTCTCGTTAGCACTGTTGCTGCCCAGGAAAGCCAGTCACTCACAGGGAATCCGGGGCAGAGCCACTGGAGCCTTTTGTCCCAGCCCTGTTTCTTTCTGCAGAAGTGCATTTCCCATCGCTGAATAGGGAGCAGACTTCAGGGAGGTGAGGCCCGGCTTGCCAGGTCTTTCTCAGAAAGGCTCGCCTTTGGGCCTGGCTTCCGCCGCGCCGGGGTGAAAGCCTTGCTCTGTGGTGCAACCGAGTTGATGTCAGCATCAAATGAGCATTTGAATTTGGACGATGGCTTCCTTGGGATCTGGCTGGACCAGGCAAGTTCATGGGCGGGTGATGAAATGACTGCACTCTGGCTCCCAAGGAAGGCTGTGGCTCCCCGAATGTGCCACGCTGCGTGGGCTCCCGCCCGGGAAGAAAGCTGCTGTGAGGCCCAAGGAGGATCCCAGCATTCTTAACCCAAGGAGGATCCAATGCCGACTGCAAGGAGCCACATGGAAACGCTTTGCTTCCCTCAGGTCTGGAGAGGCGAGGAAATGGCACATTTTCCCACCTAAGGCCCCCCTGTCCCCAGGAAGGATTGCCCTCATTCTTCGTGGCTACTGGAACAGGGTTTCCCCAAATTCCATGGCTTAAAACACCCCTGTTATCTCACAGCTCTGGAGCCCAGCATAGCTCTACTGGGTCCTCTTTTTAGGGTGGGACTGAGCTTGCAGCAGGGCCATATTGATTATGGAAGGTTCTAGAGAAGACACATAGGTCTTATTTATGTCTCAAAACCAGCAAGGACACATTGAATCCGTCTACCAACTGGAATCTTAATGATTTTGCCTTCTGCCGCAGCTCTCTGGCCCCAGGCAGTAAAGTTTCACTGTTTTCAAAGTCTGACAGGATCGGAATGGTCTCTCATGGGCAGTCTCCTTCCATCTACAAAGCCTCCATTTCTGGGAAAGGTGACACAAGCCCAGGATCTCTTAGGGCACCACCATCTCTGGGGAACCATGTTAGTCCCGGGCCACAACCTCAGATTTACATTGCAGGAATGGGACTCCACCTGGCATGAGGATAATTGGGCTTTTTCTTGAGAGAGTACAGCTGGTCTTTGATTTGCAATTTGCAGGAAAAAAATTTCAAGTTCCCAAATATAGAAAATCCAGGCCTTTGAGCGAGTTTCTGAGACACATTTTGAACCATTCCTAGGCTTGTGGAATTGCTCCCGCAGCCAGCCCCTGGAATGCAGCACCACTGAAAGCCCAGGTATGGAGTCCAAGAGTTCCCTCAGGGTCAGTGTTAGATACACAACAAAGCTAGACCAGACATCAGCTATTAAAAGAGATACACTGCAAGCAAGGCCAAAAAGCAGGCTGAAAAATGTACACTAGCGGGAAAAGAATCCCATTTTGTGATATACAACCAAAGGCCGGGACCAAGGGTCTACTTAGGCCAATTTTCCATAAACCAGGAACAGACACAAGTTCTAATGGAGGTCACCAGCTTCTATCTCTAATGTGAACCGAGGAGACCCAGGGGCAGTGTATGTGGTACAGACAGGGGAAGCCCAGCTCAAGAAATAAAACCCTGTCTCTGGAAGAACTAGAGTAGCAACCGAAGGGTGTGCAATGAGGAATCCACGCAGAGAGTAACTCTCTTTGTCAAAGCAGGTTTAACAACAGAATCAACTACACACATGAGACTGGTGACGCTCAATAGTGTCCCTACTTTGGGACTGAAACTGATTCATGGTGGCCTGGGGCAAGGAAGGACTTGCTGACCCTATTCCAAGCACTGGAGTCACAAGCTGCACAAGTCACTGCACTGCCCTCAGGGATGGTGTAGTCTAGTAGGCAGTGACAAGTAGGTGCCCCTTGGCTTACCATGGGGTTGCATCTTGGTAAACCCATCACAAGCTGAAAATATCCTAAGTCAAAAATACACTTAAGAGACCTAAGCTACACAGCATTGTGGACTGTGAAGTATTGATTAAGTCCCATTGTGACCTCTCGGTTCCCTGCTGTTCCTCAGTGTCTTGAGAGAGGATCGTACTGCACACCCTTAGCCTGGGAAAAGATCCAGACGCAAAGTGGGAAGTCTGATTCCTACCAGATGTGTGTTGCTTTCACACCATCATAAGGTTGAAAAAGAAATATCATTAGCCAGACCCGTGTGAATCAGAGACGATCCGTAACCTCCCAGGTGCAAAGAGCTGAGACAAGCGACAGGGTTGTATGGCTCACGGGAAGAAGAAGAAAGGCTTCCAGGTGGAGTAGATCCTCATACTGGTCCCTGGCAGTGGTCACAGAGGAGTCAGGATAGCAGGGATTGCAGTCACCAGCCAAGACGTGGCAAGACCTAGATGGGGGAGGAAACACGGCTTCTCAGTTTATCCGGCAGTTCAGATAAGAGGGGGCTGTACATCTCCCTCCCACTAAAACCTCTCTATCCGGTACTTGCTTCATTTTCACTCCTAGCCCTGGAACCATATTTTCAAGACTGTGTCATTACAGTGCAAATATATGAAGCTTTCTTCTCTGTTTTGGCTAAAAATCCTCCCCTCCCTCACCCTATGGGGCAATGTTAGAATCCACACTAACCTATGAGCCCAGAATTCTCTTTCATCACTGATGGAGCTGTGGCCAAAACTGGCCCTAAAGACCCCTTCTGTTTGCTGAGCTTTAACTCACCTCTGGGCCTGTCAGCGGCCACAGGTGCGATCATGATTCTTTTTATTCTGAAGTTACGGTTACCTATTTAAAAATGATTCTCAGACCATCTGGCCACAAGCCTCTGTGTCTCACAAATGACTCCCTGCTAGGAAGATATGTGCCTTATTTTCTCCACTGAGTGCTGTGTATCAGCCCTCTTTTCCCTGCCTGACTTTCCCAGCCCTGGTCCCTGCTCACCTGAACTATCAGAACCTCCACTCTATGTAACATGCATGTCCCAAACCATAAGACTATACCTGTGGCACCAAACCAGGAACACTAATTGGCTGAAACTTTGTGGAACCAGAATACTAAGATAAACTAGAATACTTGGGGGTTGACCATGCAGTTCAGAGTAAAGTTCATGCTTTATTCTTCAAGATAAATGTTTTTCTAACATTGTGTACTCAGTCCTTTATCTGTTTTCTAATATTGAGCCAAGAGAATCCTCTTTGGCCCGTAATTATCATGCTATGCTCTCTTTAAATAACAGTCAAACCTTCCCTAATAGATGCAGTGAATTCCTTCCTCTGAACTTTCAGCAATCTTAAAATTGTCTATGGCTTGCACACATTCAAGCTGTGCTAATAGCTTGGATGACCACAGGTAAACAGGAGTGGTTCCTCCAGCAGGGCCAAGTCTGATGGACCTCCCTACTCCCACTGATTTCTCCTGCCTGGGTCCACCATCTAGGACAGAAGTACTAGAAACCGTGTAGCTGCTATAACTAAGTGAATGTGTCAAGGTTTTTTGTTTTTTGGTTTTTTTTGAGACACAGAACTAATAAGAAAGATTTACTTAGGAAAGTGGCTCAGTTACGGAGCATGGCAAGTCCAAGATCTGCAGGGCCTATGTGCTGAAGATCAGAAGAGCCAGTTCTGCAATTCATGACCCATGGGTGTTTGTGACTGAACCCCCACTTGCTTGAGGGAGATCTAAACCAGGCTGCAAGTGATGGGTGAGGCCCACTTACATTATGGACAACAACTGCTTTACTCAAAGTCTACTGATTCAACTGTTAATCCCATCTAAAACATGTTCATGGAAGCATCTAGAATAAGGCATGACTACATATCTGGGCACATAAAATGAGGACAGTCTCTTTTCATTGCTTTGACAAAGGCCCCAGGACCAGAAGGCTCTCCTCTTCTCACCTCTTCGTGGTTGAACCTCCAAGCCTGGTCGAAGGAGGAACCCAGCCTGCCCCCAGGCCACACTGAAGACGGGCAGGCGGACAGGCTCATGTTATCTGCAATATTTGGCTACAAGTCCTACCCAGAAACAAATAAACAAGGCACAGCAAAAACCATCCATGTGGAGGTTCTGGGGTTAGAAATTCCTGTTGAGCTCTTCCCATCCTTTCCGATCAGATTTTCTGAGGTGGTAGCTGGAAATTCCAGGTTTCTTTTGTCTATATCTGTCCTTGGCAGTAGATCTTATCTCACCACTGGTCTCTGAACACCCCACAGCCATTGCAAGAGCCTTTTATCCACAGAGGACTGTGTGCTTCTGAGGAGCCTTTCAACTCCCTCTGTGGCCTTGTTCTTTCGAGAATGTCCCCTTGGGACACATTCTCTCTGGTGGCTGGTTCTTAGAGGGGAATGTATAAAATTTTTAGAACATTGTGTATAACCATTTCAAAGAGCTGAAGCAGTCAAGATATTTGGGCAAAAAATAAAAGGTAGTATTTCTTTCTCCTCCTCCTTTATCCCTCACTCTCTAGCAGCAAAGATAGGAATTCTGCATCTGCTGAAAAAGAGAATGCAGAGGCCAGCATGTCCAGGGTCAGCTCTGCCACAGCCCAGCTCTTCTCCCTCCCTGACCCAGTGCCCCCCAAACCCCCTCACCCTGTCTCTCCTCTGGCCCACTCACCACCACCTTTCCATGTCTGAGTCAGGGGGATGGAATTGCAGGTCCCTGTGGCTTCTGGTCTCTGTCATTGGGGATCTTTCATGGCTTTTTAACTATTATTATTCTGGGGGCAAGAAGTGTGTGACAATCTCAGGAATCACAGAAGTGCCCGGAAGAAGCCACGGGATGGAAATGTTTGTAAGTTCTTGTTTAGTTCACCTCCTGGCTGTGCCCTCTCCACCATCTCACGGGTGAGCCCAGAACTCCACCCTCTGACGCCTCCACAACCCCGTTCCTCCCTGTGGGCCCCCATCCGGCCTATTCCAGCCCATCCTGCACATAGTACCCTGCTTACACTTCCCTAAGGCAGCCCCTTGAGAGAAACAGACCCCACTGGGTCAACCCAGTGGGCCCCCACTCTCATCCCAAGACCTTCTATCATCTGACCGTAGCTTCTTCCCTTGTCCGGCGTGTCCTCTCACTCTCTCACACGCTCATTTACACGACACGCATCTGCACTCAGGCTTCTTTAGCCACAGGTGCCACTTGCATAGATCCAACCAACAACAGGTCAAAAATATTCTTCTTAAAGCACTGCAGGACTTGGGGTACCACAGTGCTTTAGCGCTACCGTTCACCTGTAGATTTTCCTAGTGGGCTCAGGCCCTGGGTTCTCTCTCCAGTGCTATAAAAATTGCATCTGTACTGAACATATACAGATTTCTTTCCTTGTCATTATTCCCTAAGCATCACAGTACAACTATTTCCATAGCATTTACCCTGTGTTATGTCTTATATGTCATCTATGATTTAAAGATGATTTAAAGTAGAGCGAAAGATGTGTGTAAATTCCAGGAAAATGCTGTAGGAATTTATAGATGGGATTTGAGTGTTGTGGACTTTGGTGCCTACAAGGGTGCTGGATCCAGTCCTGAGCAGATACTGAGGATGACTATATCAAGCCCCCACCACGTGCTGGGCCACAGCAATGCGGGTGATGGGTTCAGTGGGTTCAACACAGTCTCTGCTGTTGAGGGCTTCAAGCTGGCTGGAAGTCACTTCAGCGACATATGATGAGGGTGACCAAAGACAGGACAGGGCCCAGGGATCCCTTGCATCTGCAGGGCAAGTCTGCTCTTCCCACTTGGCTACTTCCCTTATCCACCATTGAAAAGGCCACACATTCCTTCCTCTGAATGTTTCATCAACACCTCCCTCTCTAATGATTCTGCTGTCCTCTGCTGTCCAAATCTATCTGACTAGGTCAAGTTCACCATCTCTGTTGGGTTTTTGTGATCCATGATGCCTACAAGGAGCCCACATTTCCACATACCCATAAGGAACGCCTATAACAAACCCGAAGCAGCATTCCAAGCAGCCTCTTCTCTGCCCAGCAAGCTCTGCGTTTTGCTTTTGAGTTTGTCATAAGAGGACCACGTGCCCCAGTCCTCCTAGCTCACAGCGAGGAGGGGGTGGCAAGAGGCCACAATCCCCTCCCCAGCCCTCAGTGTCACAGGCATCACACATGTGTTCCATCCTGGCTTCAGGGCCGCCCTGCAAATAATCATCATCACTGCAACGCAGTGGAAAACCCAAGGTTGGCAAAGCTGAAGAAGCTTGCTCCAGGTTATCCAGGCTGTGCAGTTGCCTACGGGAAGTGACCCAGCTCTGTCACTCACTTCCTCCTGGCTTTCCAGGTCACCACTGCTTCTAAAGCCAGCCCCCAGGTCAGGAGCTGCTTCCTGGAATCCAGGTCAGGAGCTAGGAGTCCAGCTCCCTCCCCGGGGTTGCTGGCTTTATAGAGGAGAGACCATTCACAACAGCTATCCACTCAGCTCAGAGGTACAAGTAATAGCAGCAGTGCTTGAAAGCATGGAGGCTGAGGACTCGCTGAACACGCGGGTCACCCACCTGTGTGCACACCCTTTCTTGACCTCCTTCTGTGGTGCACAGGGTGGTTGGTATGTGGTAGAAGCCAGCTGGAAAGATGCTGGGAGCCCGGAGGATGATGGGAGTGGCACAGTGGCTAGTGCTGGGGGCTTCAGGGAACTATGACTCCAATTCCAGCTCTGGCTCTGTAGCAAATATTCAGAGCTGTCACTTGCAGCCACAAGTCGGGTATGGTGGGTTCCACCCATATGAAACTCTCAGGTCCAGCGTCGTGCCCTGTGGTGACACTGTGTCCCTCTGATACTGATTTCTGCTTTCTTTCTCCAAGCCCAAACTAAACTTCCTGCTTTTTGCGCTGCCCAGGATCCCCCATCAGCTGTCAATACGTCATTCTGCCCACCCCTCCAAACTCCACCCCCATCAAACCTAATAAAAGCCCGACCATTTCTTTGTCTGCCTTAGAGGGATCTTGCACTCTTCTGCAGCCCTCCTGTGCCCACAATAAAGGTCTTTTTTCTTCTTCCTGCCTTTCCTTCTCTATCACACCAAGAAAATCCTATCAGGGTGCTGAGCTAAACTCTTCCCATGTGCTGTCTTGTTGAATCCTCAAGTCACTGGAGCCTAGCAATTGACAAGGGGGTAGTTCTTCCAGTTACAAACCATTGTGCTAGGTGCCAGGGACAAACAGAGCCCTGGGGCCAGGCTGTCAAATGCCCACCCACTCCAAGTAAAGGGTGATGAAAAGATTTGTGCTCAAGGGTGAAGACTTGTTCAAAAGAGCCAGGACCCCAAGCCACAGCACAGGAATCTGCCTTTCTAGTGTCTTGCATGAATTCTTTTTGGAGAAGTGGTAGTCTGCATGTCTTTAGGTGGGGAGCCAGTAGACAGCATCAGAAAGCCCTAAAATCTCACTTTGGCTTCCCACCACTTTGACGGCGGTAGGAGCCTCTCCTAAAATCAGCTCAAGGCATCTTTAGTAATCCACATTTTGACTCATCTTCTGGAAAATTCTCTCACCCTCATTTCTCCTTCTTTTGTGTCTCTCTCAGGCCAAGACAGCAGTTCAAAGCTAGGACCTTGGGGCTAGTATGCCTGGACTCCAACCTTTGTTACCTCCTGCCTCTGGGACCTGACCCACTCCAGGAACCTATTTCCTGTCCCATAAATGTGATGATGATAATACTTGGTCAAGTGGGCAGCAGATTAAAGGAAATGAAACTTGCAAAATGCTGAGCAGAGTGAGTGACACATACTCAGAGAACCACAGTGACCGTCTGTGCTTCTTTCTGATGCCGAATCGTAAGCCTGCAAGTTCACGAGCATTTCCCACCATCTTTTACAGGTTCGAGCTGCAACGAAGGCAAACGGCATAGCAGATCCTATTCAACACCAAGCGAACATACTGGAGCCACTTAAAATCAGAAATCACCATTTTTCCCACCAAAAATAGGAATGGCATAGTCTAGAAGGGGAAGCAAAGATGACAGGACCCTGGCTGTGAGAATCACAGGGCTTAGTGGACAGAGCCCAAAGCCAAGTAATGTCCTCATCTACAAGCTGACGGCACTCTGTGTGATCCTTTTAATCTGGTTCGTGACAGCTTCTTGTACCTTCTTCTTAAGCATGCATCACCATCTCCTCTCTTCTCTCCCTGGTGAGCTGATTTCTCTCCGGGGCTAATCCACATCCACAGGCCCCTTCCAGCCCCCTGTCTCCTAAATCACAGCTCCAACCCCAACCCCTTTCCTGGCCTCCAGTCCCAAACTTCCAGCCAGCTGTGTGATGCTTCCACCCAGAAGGTCCCCCAACAGCTCCAGCTCGGCCCGAGGAAAACAGCTCACACCCACACATACCCACTTCTCCATTCATGTCACCTTCGTGATCTTGTCCCTGGGTACTGAAAACCTAAGTCATCCTTGTCCCCATCTGCAACCTTCAGTCTGCTGTGTCGCTATGACCCGATTTTTCTTTTTTTAGGAGTAAGCTGACCTGCACTTTCCATTGGCTCTACCAGCCCTGTGTGTCTCTCCCTTCCCACCTTGGCCAAAGCCTCTTGAGCCAGCCCCCAATTCATTCCTTTCATTCCAGCCAATCATTTGTCCAGTCTACCTGTAGACTGCCACAAGACTGACTGCCACTTAGTTCTATTTCCTTGTTGTCTAAGAAATAAAGTATACTGTTTCTGGCCTTAGCAGATGAGATATTGCCAATTCCATCTATTTTTCTGTCTCTCTGTCTATCTCTATCTGTCTCTGTCTCTACTCTGTCTCTCTCTCTCCCTCCCTCCCTTTCTCCCTCTTAAACCATGATATGACAAATCTAATGCTCAGGTTTCTATGGGATCTTGCCCAGGTTCTAGGAAAACATTTGGAAATAGAAGCAGGCTATTTGGATATTTTGTGAGATTACTATTTTCATTTTTTGTGCTATATATATTGTGATAAGATTATTTCTGAATCCAATTGCTCTCTCTGCCTTTATTCAAATTATACTTAAAAATGCCTAGGAAATACTCATTCCTTCCCAAATATAAAGACCATGTCAGAGAAATGACTGAATGAACTGCCACCCAGAAGAGGAAAATGCATTAGATTTGTCATATTGTGGTTTAGGAAATAAACAATGGGAAATGGAAAAGGGAATTGTTATAACTCCTGAGAACCTCTATTCCTGGCCCTAATGTATCGATATTTCTTTTTTTTTTCTGTTTTCTCAGACATCCCTCATCTCACCCACTTGAGCTCCACGTGACCACACAGCCAGATGAGCCCTGCGCCCGCTCCCTCCAAAGCCCACGGCGAGGCTCAGACCCCAGGCAGCACGGAAGCCACTCACGGGCACGTCCGTGCATGTCTCCCTTGGTTCTGAGTGTGGCCTGTTGCACCGACGCTGACATCCGCTTCCCTGAACACTGCACATGAAGAGCTCAGCAGATAATCAGACAGTGAGCTCGCTTTAATTAATTTTTTTTTTTGTATTTTAAAGACAGTAAAATCCAACAAAACAAAACAAAATAATGCCAATCAAAACAAAGCAGCAAAATTGGTACAGAACTTCAAAGCAGGACACCAGAAAACAGCAGTAGCTCCCATAGTGTATCTTGTTATCTTCAATATAGTTGTCTGTTCCATCAGGTATAGCAACATCAAACCAAATCAAAACAGAATAAAACCAATCAAAACAGAATATTGAATAAAGCAAAACAATCAGAACAAGCCAAAACAGTAAGAACAGTATTGTATTTCAACACTAAGACAGAAGGAAATCCCCCATATTTGCTATACTGCATACTCTCATCCTCCCAAGAGATGCTCAGACTGCTGGCCCCAGGCCTGCAAAATCAGCCAGACAATACAAGCATTCAGTAGCTTTATGTACCTTAGTTGCTATCAACTCAACCTGTCCTCTGAAGGTGGGTGGGTATTCTTAGGCGCACCGCTAGGCTCACAGGAAGCGCTGACTTTTCCTGGAAGCTGCATGGCTTACTGGGCTTACCAGAAAGGCTGGCTGTTTGGCTTCTTGTTGGATCTTCCCAGTTCCAGCCTGGCTGATTCTCAGGGGGTGCTGACTTTTCTCTCACTTCAATTCATTTTTAAAATTAACTATCCAGTGATTGGTTTCATTTCTATAAAAAGGTGACAGGCCAACACAAGTCATGCCTTATGACCATTACTTTGTGTACCAAATTGAAAACATTACCACATGTAAATATTAAAATATTAGATTTTAAGGTGGTAAAATGTACATAATACAAAATACTTTAACCATTTTAAATGTATAGTTCATTGGCATTAAATGTATTTATATTATTGTGTAATTATCATCCTTTGTATGTTCCCAAACTGAAACTCTGTACTTGTTAAGCAGTAGCTCCACATTACCCTCTCTGTCAGCCCCTCTTAATCACCTTTCTGCCCCGATGAATTTGGCCACTTATACAGGTGTAATCATACAATATTTGTCCTTCTGTGTCTGACTTGCTGAATTTAGCATATTTCAGAGTTTATCAGTGTTGTAGCATGTTGCAGTATTTCCTTCCTTTTCAAGGCCAAACACCTATACAGTTGTACACATATACTTCATTTTATTTATCCATTCTTCTATCAATGGACATAAGAGTTATATCCAACTTTTTGACCGTGAATAATCTGCTAGTAACATAGATGCACAGCTATCTGTACAAATCCTGTGCTTTCATTCTTTTGTGTATATACCCAAAAGTGGAACTGCTGAATTATATGATAATTCTGTTTAATTTTTTTGAGGGATTCTATTCTTCAGTATTTGCTTTTCATATGAAACCACTATGGCTTCAGAAAGTTTATAAACCTACTCCCAAGGCTCCAGACAATGATGCCATCTGGTCTCTTGATATTGTTTTAGAAACCAGTCATGGATCAGAAAGAAATAGTGAGGCCATGCTAGAAGGAACCCTAACAGTCATTTGAGCCAAACTTGCCACATGAAAGAAAATGTGGTGGCCCAGGGGAGAACTGTGGACTGGTGTTGTCCACACAATGTGCTCAAGAAAGAATTAGGTCACAGCCCAGACCACGGCCAGTGCCATATCCCCTGGTTCACAGCAGAATCGTCTGAAGTTCCTAGTGATCACAATGAACATGTGACCCCAAAGAATAAAGGGCTTTGGACCCGGCTGGGTGTGAGAGAAAGGCCTTGCCCTCTTGCACAAAGCTGGGGGCTGGGCCTGGTGAATGCTCCATGGGCCTGCTGTCCATCCATTGTATGCCTGGTGCAAGCCAGCCAGTCCCCCAGAGGAGTTTGGGTCCAGCTGCCTGCTGCCTGTTTTCCTTCAGAGTCTCCTGTGGCACCTGCTCTATCTGCCAGTCTGTACTGTTCTTCACACGTGTTCCTTCATCCGGATGAGCCTGAACACACAGAGTATCTTGTAGAAGGTTTGCTGGTTCTTTATCCCCTTGTGTCTGTGGTGTGCCCAGGTGGCCCCTGGCAAAATGCAAACTAAATTTTCTTTTGTTTCAATTTAACATCCTCCCCTCCTGACATTGGCTGCCTCAGGTAGATTCTCAAGACTCTGAGGTCATCCTTGGGTTGCCAGGGGCTCCCCCACTGCAGCTTCCAAGCTCAGTGTGACTTCCAAGGCCAGTAACTATGTCTCCAAACCCACCCTTTGGAACTGACTTTCTTTTCAAGTTCTTAGACAATTGGTATTTTGACAGCAAACATGTAACATGTAAGATAGTTTAATTACTGTTATCAGGAAAAACATCTGCTTTCCAGTATGGCAGCTCAGTGAAATACCAACTTCTTATCCATTATCTCAAATGATCCAATTCACAGTATTACAGAACCATGTCAGGAAAAGACAAAACCCTTCATTCCATGGAGGAGAACACTGACGCTCAAAAAAATTGTGTAGAGAGCCCCTGACTAACACTGCAGGCCTCAGAGCTCTTTCAAGATCTGTCTTGAAGCTCAGGGTAATGTCAGATGACAGGGTACCCTTAGACAACAGGGAAACGGATGGATCCTCACCAGCCTCAAACACTTAAACCCAGTCCTCTGAGGAATGGAATAGCTGAGCAAAGGAGCAGCTCTTCAAACCTGGGAACACTGAGGATTTGGCAAGACTAGGAGGATCCTTCCTGTAAGGTCCTTCTAATTCCGAGACACCAGCTGTCTAAAACTCAAGAAGACATCAGTACTTACCAAGGGAAATAGGGTACTATCCTTGTTATGATTTAGATCTAAAATGCTCCCCAAAATCTGATAAGTGTGCAAGATGATTGAGTCCTGGGGTTGCTATGTTCATCCAGGGATCCACCATTGATTAGTTCATAGCTGAATGTGCTGTTAGAACGTGGGGCCTGGTTGGAGGAGAATCACGGGAGGTGTGGCCCAGAGGTGCGTTCTTGTCCCTGGTTCCTCCCTTCCTTCTCTGCTTCCTGGCTTTCATGAATTTGGGCACCGTTTCCTCCACGAGGCCCCTGTGCTCTGTTTCTGCCTTTGAGCCAGTCAACCATGGACTAAAACCATGAGCCAAAATAAACTTCTCTTCCTTGAGGTAGCAGAAATCAGGTATTTTGTCATAGTGACCCAAAAAAGTGACTAAAACAACTCTCTTGGGAAAGTTCTTTGACCCTGAGCATGGGATCCACGTCACTTTCTAACAATGTGGATGAGGGGTCCAGGACTGTGACTGCAGAGCAAAGCTGCGGGAAACACATGCTCCTGCAGGGCTCCGTGTTCCTGCTTCAGTGCAGTCCTGCCTCCCTCCCTGACAGTGTGCAAAGCAGGGGCTCCAGCTGTGAGACATTAGCAGGACAGAAGTGACACCTCCTTTCCCCATCCAAGAAATCAAATCGGCTTCCTTCTACAGCAGAACACAGAGGTGGAGACATGCAGTCTAAACGCAGAGTTGAGCACAACCCCAGGTCTCAGCCAGAACCATCTGCTTCTCCCCAATCACCGCCCTGCCCCAGGGAGGAAGTGTGCATGACTTCTGTTTCAACCACGACTTTGTGGCTCCCCGGCTGCACGATTGCTGAGCCTTAGCTTTCTCACCTGAAGTGAGGACGGCACGGTATCGGGGAATATCTTTCCAGTGGGTGAGGCTGGGGTAATGTGCACAGGGGGAGGGAGTAGATGCATTAGGGTCTTCAAGGAACACTTGCCAAAGGTGATTAAAAAGCCCATGGGCTGCTAGAATGCTCAAACAGCAAAACTGTCTAACAATACATATCTCAGAACATAACACGGTCATTAAGTCACACATGACTATGTTTGGCTGATTTATTGATTATATTTTAATTGTAGAAATGGAAATATTCTGCTAGCATGTATCTTTTAGGTTAACCCTTCCATGGGAAGCTGAGTGGGTAGGGTCACAAGGTCAGGTCATGTGTGGGGACAGAGATCCTTTCCTTTTCTGGGCCATTCATACAGTTGACTGACTGGTAGAGCTTATAGCCACCTCAGAAAACTGTTCTCAAGTATAGAAAAGAAAACACGAAGAGTTGCAGAGGAAACCAGTGATGTTGAAATACAGATTTGGAAACATTTGTGCTGTAGTATTATATGTTTTAAATAAAATCTAGTGCAGGTCAAAAACCACTGTGATTTTGAAATGGTGATGAGTATAAATGACATCCAGAGGTGTCTGCCGCAGCATACTGTGAGATGAAAATATCTGTGGTTTGTCACAGGTCCTCCTATGATCACACTGGTTAGTTGCCTATGCTCATAAATGAAGGAAATGCTTAACATAAATTAAAGATTAGTTAGCACAAATAAAAATAATTTTTTTTCTCAAGGAAGGCCATGAACTTCTGATAGGTCAAGAACCCCTGACATAAGAGATTTATAATACAGACTGAGCTGCCTTATTGCAAAAATTCTGAAATCCAAAATGATCCAAGGTCAACTTTTTTGACCACCACCATGATGCTACAAATACAAGGTGAACCCTTGATCTTGTGTGACACATCAGCCAGAACACAGGTGCACTGAAAATATTGTATACAGTTCCTTTCAAGCTGTGTGTGCAAGTGTATATGAAACCTAGATGAATTTCGTGTTCCTAAGATATTATACATATAAAAATATTCCAAATTTTTTTTAAAAATCAGCAATCTAAAATACTTCTGGTTCCAAACAGTTTAGATAAGAAATACTCAGCCAGTAACTGATTAGTGAATCCTATTCTCGCATTTTAAATTTCTGGTACATTTCCCAAAATGTCTTCATCAGAGGGCTAGTTTTAAATATTAATAGCTGACTATTGTGGATTGCATTACGTCACTCCAAAATTTACATTGAAATCTTTGGTCTCTGTGAGTATGACCATGCAAGGAAAGAGGGTCATTGCATATAGATGGCAAGTTCAGATTAGGTCATATTGGTTTAGGATGGGGCCCCTAATCCAGCATGATTAGCATCCCTAGAAGAAGAAACACAGAAATACATGGAGAACATGTGAGAAGACAGGGAGAGACTGGACAAATGCTTCTATGGGACATGGAACCCCAGAAATTGTTGGCTATTCCAAAAGCTAAGTAAAAAGCACAGAGCAGGTTTCCCCCCTAGAACCTTCAAAGAAAGCACAGCCCTTCCAACACCTTGATTTCAGACTTCCAGACTCCAAAACCATGAAAAAACAATTATCTGTTGTTTCAAGCCAACCAATTTGTGACACTTTGCTATGCCAGTACTGGGAGACTAATACAGAATTCCATGCCAGAGGGTGGGGAGAATTTGAGGTAAAACACTCAGAACCACTTAAGCATTAAATTTCCTGTTTGTGAGGTACACTCAACCCTAAAACAGTGGTCCTTGACATTTTGCACCAGAAACGGGTTTTATTGACAGCATTTTCCCATGGACTTGGGTGGGGGGAGGGGAAACAGTTTCAGAATGATTCATGCATATTGCAAGGCTGTAAATACTGACAGAGCTTCTCCTGCTCACATCCTGCTATGTGGCTGAGGATGCCTGCCCAAAAACATCTGTGATCCTGAAGGAGACTCACGGTAAATCTAGTTTAATCTGAAGTTCCCTCCCCAGAGTCTGTTTACTCACAACCTGCCTTATTTGCGGCACAGCTAAGCAATGATGTGCAGCAGAGCATGAGATGTCTCCAGAGGAGGAAAATCAGAATCAAATAAAGGAACTGAAAACCTTATAGGAAACAGTGGGGAGCTGGGGCATTGAGACCAGGAGCATCCCAGAAGCATGGCACTCAGGAACGGATAGATGCCTTAGAGAGCAACTCAGGTCTGCTGCTCGTGTTTGCACATAAGGAACCTGAGGCCCAGCCTTAAAAACTGGCTGCCCAAGAGCAGGCAGAACCCTGCTGCTTGCATAACTAGACAAACTTACTATTGAATGCTGAATTATGTCTGTCGCAATCTATTCATTTCCTTGGGAATAAACCCATCCCATAGTTCTGTAAATCCACACAATTTACAAGCTGGGTTCCATTCTGTAACAACTGAAGTGGATTTCCACTCTGGCAGAGGGCTGTTTTAAATTATGCATGGTCCACTAGGGAGGAATCAAAGACTAATCCATGCCCAGCACAGTGATAGCCCTTCACAACTTTCTCCAAGAATCCAGCAGCATGGTGCTCTCTGCCTCCCTGGGCAGGCAGGCAGGCCTGAAGTGAGTGCTCGGAAAGTGACAGTGGTGGGGAAGAAGCATCTCTAGGAAGACACTGGGCACTGGGTGCTGGTGAGGCACAGTGTCTTTGGTCAGGGTGTCTGGACCCTGAGCCTGTGACTGGCATCTCAGGCCTTGGTGCAGTGTGTCAGCTTTGCATCACTGTGACAAAATACCTGAGAATATCAGCTTAAAGAAAGAAAGGTTTGTGTTGGTTCACGGTTTCAGAGAGTTCCATCTATGGTCATAGGATCCAGTGCTCCTGTGTCTGTACTGAGGCAGATGGTCATGGTGAGGGGCATTTGGTGGGGCAGCAAGAGCAGGAGGGCATCCTGGGACACAATGTACCCTTTGAAGTCACACTCCCAGGGACCGGCTTCCTCCAACTGGGGTCAGCCCTCTAGCATTTGCACTATTTCTCAGTCACTCTATCAGCTGGACACTGTGTTTTCAACTGATGAACTCTGGAGGACATGCAAGATCCAAACCCTACATCTTACCAAGGAGGTGCAACTCTTCCAAGCATTTACAAGGGGGAAAGGAAAGCAGGAGAGGGCAGGGGATAGATCTGCCCTGAGACCCCCTCTTCTGGCCCCAGCATCTTTGCATTTTACCTGTGCCTATGTGGGTGCCCAGTTTCCATTCTGAAGTCACTACATTGGTGCACTTTACAGTGAAATCACCCATGTTCTGGAGAGAAGAATGTTAAATACTCAGAAATTTTGCAAGCCCATCGTGGTTAGAAATTGGAAACAATAGGAGAATCTTTGCACCATGGAAATAGGCAAAGCACACAGCCCAGGGATGTTCTGTTTTGCTTTTTGCTTTGTTTTAGTTTTAATTTTTTTCCTCCCCCCCCCAAGAGCTGGCTTCTTACTTCTACACTGCTTCTGCCAACTTCACTGACAATTCTGCTTCCCTCCCACCTGCCCTGCAAAATTTTCACTGAGATCATGAGCAGAGGCCCCTTAACATCTTTGTCACCTTCACCAGTAGATCTGCAGTCTTTCCAGGGAAAAGGGCTCCTCGCCCCTGCTGTTCCATGTGCTCTTCACACCTGGTGTGCAAAGTGGAAACGCAGTCCTCACGTCTGCAGAGGGAATCACACCCGCAGCACCCTAAGCCTCGCCATTTCCTAGGATTCCATGTGCCCTATTAAGTGGATCACAAAAGTATCTTGTAACCAAAAGACACAGAAAGCACTGTCCTCATGTCCCTGCCATCTATGGGAAATACATGGCCCAATCCTCTGGGGTGGTGGCTGTGGTACTCCTGCCAGGTGGCCTCCGCTTGGAGCCTGCCCATCCTGGGGAGTCTTCAGCCCAGATGGCGGAAGCTGGGTAAGTGGAGCAACTCACCAGCCGCCCTGGACAGCGAGAATGAATAGCTTTCATGAATGTTTCTTCAGCCACTTGACTCGCCGCTCCCTCCTGCATTCTTGACACTGGGCCAAGACGCCCTCCGGAGTTTCTAATGATCCCCTCATCACAGACTTGGAAATTTCCCACTGACCAGAACACACTACAAACATGGACAGATGAAGAGAACTACTGAATACTGATCAAATTCCTTTTCCAGGTAAAACATGTAGTCACCAGGAACAGGTTAGACCTGTTGAAAATTCTTGCAAACTGGTCATTTGTGAGTCATAGGTACACAGCCCCAAGTGTGGGATGGGCTGGGCCGGGGGTTAATTGCCAGGTTTGGCCAGCTGCCTGTATAATTGGCTCGCTTTGGTAACGAAGGCCACTTGAGTGATGATCTGAGGTCGCTGGCTGACTCAGACCGTCAGGGTCAGCGAAATTGAAAGCAAAGCAATTGGCCCGATTAACCACCGAAAAGACCAATCCGAGACAACATGGGGAATGGATCCCATGTGAATTTGAGGAGAGCCCTTAACTCTAAAAAGCATAGGAAATCATTGCTATTTGAATATTTTTAACTTTTATGGAAATGCCAATTTTATGTAGTTCAGCCTATCAGCGTGTCCCTTTGATTTTCAGGGAGTCGCCAGTCCAACACCACAGCTAAGCCTGAGCTGCTTACCAGTAGAAGAAAGAAATACACCATCTCCCATCCGTCTTTCTACAGCTCTGGTGCATTCTTCTCAAGTGTAGTTTACTGGAAAGAGCTCTGGTTGAAGACTCAGGAGACCTATATTTTAGCCCCAGTTGACTTGCTATATGGCCTTAGATACTCATTGCTCCTCTAAGTCTCATTCTTTTCCACTGAAGCAATATCATAAACATTCTCATAGCACCAAAATGAGTTGATGGATGTGAGCGTGGTTTTTTAAAGTGAAAATTACTACACAGATAATTTACAGAGGCTACACCCATTACGCCTATCAACCCCTATTGCTATGGGAGCCCCCGCACTCCCTCAGGAGAGAATAAATTTTGAATGCGATCGTCACTGATTACCCCTTTGTTCCGGTGTCATTTCTGATAGCGAACAATGCCAAAACAGTAACAAATTGCCAATGTATCTCCCATTAGTCATCAGAGTTTAAAACATTTGATAAATAGTGAGAAAACACACTGGCTCTTTGGAGCGGGGAATCCGTGTTACTGACAGCAGCAAATTACATTTCTTTGGAAAAGAGGGTGTCACAGTTCCTGGAGATTATTTGCATTGTTGCCGTGACACCAGAAAGCCCCCGGGAGCTTTTAAAGGCCAGGACTATGAGATGCACCGGCTGGTGCCCCGCTCAGCACCTTCTCCTCCCAGCGTTTGTGTGACATGGCTGGGCAGCTGCCGAAGCGCGGCCCCGCCTGCTCAAAAGGAATCTGACAGACAAAGGCGAAGGCAAAGGGCGAGGTGCAGGCACCGGGCCTTGAGAACGCAGCAGCACAGAGGTTGCGCGGCTCCTCCTGTGTCTTCAGTTTTGTCCTCCTCTTCACTGCCATGTCAGTGGCCTCCTGTCTTCCTTCCACTCGGGCGACAGCCCAGGCAGATGCTGCCCTGTGGAGCCGCTGCCAGCCCCAGTCCGCTGGCAGCTGTTGCCGCAGCCCCGGGAGAGCAGCATGACCCTGGCAACAGAGTGAGCAGGGCACATCTGCAGAGCGTCCCCTGTGCCTGGCTTCGTGCCTGTGGGCTCCATGCCCTGCTGTCCAGGAGGTGGCCAGCTGGTGCCACTTAACTCGGCCTCTCCCGCACCAGGAAGGAGCGGACGCTTTGATTCTTCACCTCAGGGACGCTGCACTCTGCTGTGAGCAATGTGGTGTTTTCCAGATATGTACTTGTGTCTTTAAATTTTCCAGGCTTTGGGGATATTTTCAAATTTCCATCAGTGACCTTTCCAAAGTTTAAATGGGTTAGCCCTCAGCTATTAAGAGGAAATGTTATACTACGGACCAAGAACACCCAATCTACAAGGACCTAATGCTAATGAGTAAGCCAGCACAAAAAGACAAACACAGTAATGTCATGATGCCACTGTCACAGTCACAGAAACAGAAAGGAGAACACGGTTGCCAGGAGGAAGGGGGCAGGAGGAACGGGCCGCTCCAGTTTCATGGGCACTGTGCAGAGCTCTACAAGAGAGAAGTATTCTGAAGCTGGTGATGGGAAGGTGCTTGACCTACTGAACGGCGCGCTTAGAAATAGCTCGGATGGTAAAATGTAATCTACGCATACGTTACCACAATTAAAGCTCTCAAGAAAGTTTTAAAAAGAATATCACTAAAAAAGTAAAAAATAAAAAAAGGAATACCAAAGCTAAATGTAATAAACTCATGGAATTACATATAGTAGAGTGGGGCATAAGAAAATACCCTTCCAACAGAACTATCTGAGATCACCCAAAATAACTTCTCTTGCTTTTACCAGTTGGAGACTATCTCTCTGAAAGCAGCTATTATTCCTTATTGTGTTTATAAAACAATTATAAAAACACAGAGCCCCAAAGGTGGTAAGTCTAATATTATCTAATAATACTTGGGTGAAAAAATAAATTAACTGATCTCTCACAGTTGCTTCTTCTCATCCAAAAAGGTATTGACTTTAGAAATGGGACCCCAACGGGGTGTGGTGACTCACATCTGTGATCCCAGCACTCCAGAGGCTGAGGCAGAAGGATTGTTGTGAGTTTGAGGCCAGCCTGGGCTACATAGTGAGTTCCAGGGCAGCCTAAACTATATAGCAAGACCCTGTCTCAAAAAAACCAAAAAACGAAAGAAAGAAAGAAAGAAAGAAAGAAAGAAAGAAAGAAAAGAAAAGAAAAGAAAAGAAAAGAAAAGAAAAGAAAAGAAAAGAAAAGAGAAAGGAAAGGAAAGGAAAGGAAAGGAAAGGAAAGGAAAGGAAAGGAAAGAAACAAGACCCAAAGCAGAAGCTTAATCCCAGTGGTTGTCTGGTTTGTAACAGGATTTTCCTCTCCATTCATGGAAAGATTAGAGGTTAACCTGGTTTTCCATCTAGCTGTGCCTCCCTTAGAATTAGAATTACAGTTCTCCTCAGTGCTGGGCCAAGTCCTTTCATCTCCATTTAGGCAAAAATGGAAACCAGGATCATGAGAATCCCTCAGAGTGGGTGTTGAAAGGAATTTCCCCTGCTCTCGCTCACATCTTAAGGAGCAGCCCTCTTCCACAGGCGAGTAATCACAATTCCATGTGGCTAAACAACAGCATCTCTTTTATTTTTCCCCCCCATGGAAGGAAACCCACTAAAGAAAACTGGGAGGAGCACCAGCTGCCAGTCCCATGTTCCAAGGAGAGGTGGTTCTTTGATGTCCTGAGCTCTCAGAAGCTCCTGGAAAAATGAATCCCTTCAAAAGTTTACAGGACTTCCTTGTTTAGGTCCACACTCTAAGAAATAAACCAAAAGGAGTTCACCCAGGTGTCGGCTCTGTCCTGATTCTGCTCTAAACTCCTCAAACCAATGGTTCCTCAAAGAACGTAGCCCTCCCTGACTTCACTTGCAGGTCACAAGTGAAGCCCATCACTTGCCGAGCAGCACGCATGTGGGAGGCTGGCTGAGGTCAACAGGAGGCTGCCACAGTGTCCAGAAAGTCTTCCTGGGGGTGGGCATTTCTCCACCCCGTTTGTGCTCTTCTCCCCTCTGCTGGCCTCCTGGATTTCCGGGGAGAGGGGGGTCTCCCCTCCAGCCATCCTCTGCTTCACACCATTTCCATGCTCTGTTTCTACCCTGCTTGGCCAGGACCCTGGTGTCCACCTAGCCTCAGATCTTCTTTGGACACTGCCCTCTCCAAGCCCTTCAGAACCCCAGGGGGCGCCCCTGGCTTAAGTCCCTCATTCTGCGCACTGACTTTGAGAAGATGTCCACAGTTTGTTTACTCCTGGTGTAGAAAGACTGACAAGACTGACAAGACACAGACAGAAAAAAGCTTGAGAAAAAGAAGGAACCTCTAGGATAATGTTCCCCCGCTCAAAATCCACAGTCAGGACTTCCAATTACAAATACAGCAGCAGTGGAATCCTAAAGAATGAGGACCAACACCCAACTACTGCCTACAGCAAATACTCATCCTCTGTGTTCTCAAAAAATGCTGTGAGCTCCCCAGTCCTGCCACTGATTCTGTAGTCATGTGCTTATTAAAGGGCCTTCTTGTCATGTGTCCCTGGCACCTGACACCAATGGCAGCTGGAGGAGGCAGCTGTCAGTCATTGAATGAATGAGCACAGAGACCCACCGTGAGGCTGTGGCACCAAGGGTGACCCCTTTGGTCATTCCTATGGCTACAGAGATAAAACCTGGGTTTTCTCTGAAACAATCACAACTCAGGACTCAATTGCCCAGCTCCTTCTGCTGGGGCAAAGCTCAGAATCCTGGTTTCCTACACAACAAGATGCAAGGAACGAGCAGACTGCATGGCTGCTTTCCCATAAACAGAGCAAGTGCTGCCTTCCTCTCCCGTCGCACCCACCCTGCCTTCCGGGACAGCAATTGGTCACTTCGGTGTCTGGCATTTTCTTGAAGCTCATGAGTACACCACGCTAAATAAAGTGGATTATTTATAAAGTGAGGTTATTCTCCAAGCACAGAAGCAGATTCCTGGGTACTTGTGCTGAGTGTAATTAATGAAGCGTTCTTTGGACCAAACTCGCCAACGGAATGAGAGCATCAGATGTGAGGCCGGGCCATTCAGAGCCAAAGTGCATGGTCCTTATCCATGGTCAGATAAAGAACATTGACACTCAAAGCCCTGGGCGTCAGGAAAATACTAGAATATAGGTTGTGATAGTAAGAAATACAAAGTCAAGGTACCATTTCTAATTTTCCCTTTTCTTTGGATCATGACCACTTATTTTAAGAAAATGTTTTTGCATCTTTTGGCATCCTTAAAGCAGCATTTCTTATCATCCACGTTAGCAATCGTTTAAATAGGACCAGGAGTTTGCAAAGCCCCTTTGGAAGAGGGGGTTGAGCATGAGGCATGATACCTTAGATGCCATTGGAGAAACAAAAGGAGAGGGGAAAGATGAAGGCTAGGAAATGTAGCTTTGGTCACCTTGTGATGACATGATGGAGTCACCAGTCCAGAGAAAACATGGAGAACTCATAGCCTTTTAGAAATTCATTCCCACCCAACGAGGCTTGGATTAACTTGTCAGTGATGTCTGGAAACATTTTTGGCAACCTTGAGTCCAGTCAGCAATGCTGTGCATAAACTGATCAGCATTGCAAAATCTGAGGCCCTGCCGCCCTGCCTCCCCTGTATTCTATGGACTCATTCCCTAAGTTAGGCAACTAACTTGAAAACACTGCTGTGACACAAAACTCCATCCAAACTCCACAAAGCACTGTCCAACTGTGAGTCACAAAGGATGACCATGCTGGATTTGGGGGATGACATTGCTTCTGCTTTCCGAGGATGTTGTTGGCTACCTGGCAAATAGTGTGGTCGCAGTGACATATCTGCAGACACAACAAAGACCTACTGCTTCTGCTTTGAAATCTCAATTTGGCTTTGAAGTTGTCTGTCTTGGTTACTTTTCTGTCATTGCTGGAAAAAAATACCCAGAACCCAAAGTGAATGAAGGAAAGATTTATTTAGCTCACAGTTTGTGGAGGTTTCAGCCCATACTCAGCTGGCTCCAAGGCAGAGTGGCACAAAGCAGAGGGCAACAGTTCATAGCAGCAGAAAACAGCACAAGCAACAAGAGCAAAATGGGGTGGAACAAGGAGAGAAGACTCTTTCTGTCCCTTATATTGTATATAAGCCACATCCACTTGGTGTAGGACTCACACCCATAATCCCAGCATTGGACCATGAATCAGTCACAAATACTAGAATCTTGTCTCCATGACTGCATGAGGCTATGGGGGGACATCCAGACTCAAACCAAAACACTGCCCCACTTTCTAGTCCTACCAACCATCCAAACCATGGCTAAAACCACTTTTCTCACTTTTCATGCAGCTGCTCCTAAAATTCTGCTGCTGGGAATCTAAACTGGGTGAAATACCTGCTAAGCAGACAACTCTTCCAACCCTACTCCCTCGCTCTGGCCTGTCAACAAGGCCTCCTCCCAGTGAGAGTCACAGTCTGGATTTTTAATCCAGACCACAAAACTCATATAGTCACCAAAGCACTGAAAAGGCACTGGAAGAGATAGACTCTTCTTTCACTGTAGATCCTGGGCACTGAGTTGGCCTCAGCCAGGCTAGAGAGTCTCTAAGCCCACGTTGGACCAATCAGCCACCTCATACCCCATCACCTGTCCAGTTTGTTAACTCTACTCCTACTCTACCCAAGCATCCCCAGAAAACCTCTTCCTCCAAAGGCCAGAGCCCATTCTTTACCTTGGTATTAGAGAATCCGAGCCAGGGAACACATGCTGAAATGCTGGCTCTGCCCTGGTGTGATATTTGTCAGCAGATGCATGTGTCTGACTCCCAGTGCTACCATGCACATTCAGAGACACTTCCTAAGGGTGCCTGCCACTGTGCCTCCTCCATTGCGGCCATGCTGGCCGCTTGTCTTCTGCTCTCAGGTCTCACTGGGTCCTTTCTCTCGATTCCTCTTCTTGGGTCCCTTGCTGAGTGGCTTCCTACTACACATCAGCAAACAGCACTGGGGGTGGGAACTGGCAACTTTGATCAAACAGCACCTTCTCCTGGTAAGTGGCTCCTTCTCCTGTGGGTGGGTAGGGGGTGCCTACCTCCTCAGTCCCAGCTTCTAACCAGTAGGCCTGGCCTGGTTCTCATTTCTGCCCAGTGCCTCAGCTACTGGGCTCCAGGTCATACCAGTGTCTCTGATCCTGGCTGGCAGCCTCCTGCTTCAGTAATTTGCCTCATCATCCCTTGGGTGGCTTCTCATCTTTTCCCATGTAACCAGCTCCCTGTATTAAATTCTCTCTGTTGAAAACATCTTGAAGGATTTCTGTCTCCTGGCTGAACCATGAGAGATGGGCATGAATCTTGTCCTAAAGAATTACAAACCTCACAGATCCTAAGAGCACTTACACACACACACACACACACACATCTAAGTCCCCTCCCCAACAAGAAACCACCTCCTCCATTGCTGACCAGTCCCCCTCCTCTACCAACACCCCACCCTGCTGCCTTCACTGGCTAGGGAAGCCTTAAACATTTTCCACCAGGATAAAACAGTACACTCTGGGTGGACAAATCAGCCTGCCAAGGCCAGGCATGCAGCACATGAGCATCCGAGGCAGCGCTAAGCTTCAGAAACCAAATAACTTTGTTCACTTATATGGAAAGTTCTCGCTTGTTTGTGCATCATGATGACTAGGAATTCTGTCTGGGAATTTGTCAGGATGGAGAACTGAACACAGCCCCAGCTGCTGTGATTCCTGCTTGGAAACAGAGATGTTGGATCTTCTGTCTCCAAGAGCCTTGGATTTTGTAAATTCTCATATCTGATACTTTCTCCATCTGACTCTGTGTCATCACTGAGACAAAGGCGAGCTGACGGTGGTGTCCTAACCAATGGTGCAGGGGTTTCCAGGCACTGGACAACCAGGATGCATTCCTGCCTAGTGAGGGTCAGGGCTTATTCAGCGGAGTCTGCTGGGTCTCCATGCCCACGTTTCCCTTGTTGAAGATCCCAGTACCAACCATATAGTTGCTTTAATATAAACCAATACACTTTCTTTAATATTTGCAAGGATTTGGGGTGGTTCCATAACTGATGGGGGCATATTGTTACTCCACATACCTCACCCTTAGAAATATCCCTTTTGATCAAAGAAAGAAACAATTACTAGATGAAATGCTATTAGGTGGCAGTGTATGGCACAAACTTCACATCTCTGACATGAAGAATCTTCAACCATCCACTCACCTGCTGTCTTCAAAAAGGCAGATGGTGGTGATGAAAAGCTAGATGGCCCCTGGGGACCAGGAAACTGAAGTCTTCCCTTCCTGACTCCTGGCTTGACCCAGACAGAGGGTGAGACAAAAATACCTTAGCATCATTAACAAGAGAATGTCACTAAGTGACCTCAGAAGAGAATGCTCAGAAATTCATCGCATTTTTGTATTTCAAGCAACTCTATAACAGGCCACAGCACATGTACCATGCTATCCCCGAGGCCCGTGGTAGGGGCAGGTCCTGGGCTGCACCCCTTCATTCCATGGCTGCAAAGAAAAGCACTGCAGACACCAACCCTCATGGACATTCTGGTATTAAACGCTAACTCCATGCTATCTTTTTTTGAATCATAATTTTCTCAAAATAGAGTCATTCAATGATTAGGCTAGAGATAAAGGTAGCTCAGAAGTTTTGCATCCAGGAAGCTTTAAATCCTAACAAAATCCATATTAGTCGCCACGACAAAATCTCACACATGTCGGGGACTTACACAACAGAAATCTATGTTCCCACACTCTGAAGGCTGAAAGTCTGAGGTCAAGGTGTCAGGAGGGTGGGGAAGGGAGAATCTCCTCCACAGCACCCTCCGCCTGTGCGGTTTGCTGGCCAGCTTTGGCATTCCCCAGCTCAGGGATACTTGGGTCTTATCGCTGCCTTCATCTCCACGTACTATCCTCCCTGTGTGCAGTCAGTGTCCAAACTTCCTCCTTTTCCAGGGACATCAGTCACCTTGGATTAGGGCCCGTCCTGCTCAGTATGACTTCATCTTAACTAATTCCATTTACAGCTATCCTATTTCCAAATAAGGTCATATTTGGTATTAGGGGTTAGGACATATAAATGTCATTAACTGTTTGACCCTCTAAGATTCACGCCCTTATCTCAGGCAAAATATAGTCATCCTGTCCCAACATCCCCAGCCACTTCAACCTATTCCAACAACTCTAAGTCCAAAATTGCATCCAAATAGTCTTTAAATTAGATACAGGCAAGACTCAGGATATGACTCACCCTTGGGCAAAATTCCTCTCCATCTATGAACCTGTGATGCTAGACAAACTCTTTGCTTCCAGAATAGGAATGTCTATCCTACCTCTGTTTCCTCACTTGAAAAGGGAGAATTTTGATGCAAAAAGGGTCCCAGGTCCTTAGCAAGCATGAAACCTAACAGGGTAAACTTTGCTCATCATTAGAAACAGAACAATCCTCGTAGCTTCTTGCTCTGTGGTTGATCTCAGTATAGGACAGGCCCTGTCCCTCAGTTAATGCCCAAGGAATGGCCCTAAATGGGCTCCTTACGTGGTTTTGCAAATATAGGTCCACAGTCCATTGATTCTGCTCTCAGCACCTGCAGCCTGAATCTGTGACCAGTGATCAGCAGAAGCACCCAGTCCATCTCTGACTGGTGTCACACTCTGTCACATCTGGCAGGGAAATCAGCAGCAATTGAGACTCTTCAAAGCACATACAAATCCAGCCTCAGCCAAGCTACTGGAACTCAGCATAGAACCAAGGCTTGCCACGCTCTCGGAAAACTGTTTCAGTTTCAGTTCCAGAATCAGAGTGGGAAGCACTGTCCTTGTGAAGAACAGATGGCGACTCAGATGGTGTGAAGGGGAGCTGTGCTCTGCTTCTCAACTCCATAGTCGAGGATTTTGGGGTGTCTTTAGGATGAAACAAATGGGTCTCCTCTTGTCAAAGCAAACAGAAAGAAAATACATCACCGTGGACAATATGGATGAACCTGGTGGAATAAGCCGGCCACAAAAAGACAAATACTACATGATCTCAAAAGTGCATGGGATCTAGGAGAGTCTAACTCACAGAAGCAGAAAGGGGAGCGATAAGTGACATTGATCAAAGGGTACAGTTTTCAGTTCAGTTCCAGGTATCTGCTTCACAGTACACTGAGCACAGTTAGTAATTATGGGTTCATCTTTAAAATTGTAAAGAAAGTAGATTTTAAATGCCCTCACTGCAAAAAAGTATGAGGTGACAGCTTTGTAAATTCACGTGATTTAGTCTCTTCATAATGTGCCACAGAGATAAGCCGGAGCTACTGTGCATTCAATTCCTGATTCCTGCAATGAACCAAATGTCGCAGTAAAGCGAGTCATACACATTTCATGGTTTCCCAGTGCGTAAAAAAGTTGTATTTGTGCTACACCATAGTTTAGTTAGTGTACAACATTATGTCTAAAGTGTACAAGCTATAATTGTAAAATGTTGCTGTTTTTAAAAAATCACACAACTTTAAGTATTGCGTAGTTTCCCTTCTATGCCACATGCAAATGGAAATAAATGAAAGAGCAAAGTGAAAGACAGATAATAGGAGCAGGGTGATAGATTTTTGCAAATGAGAAGGGGACCAAGGGAAGGAGGGGGCCGACAAGCGAGATGTGGCATGTGTATGAACTGACCCTCTACAGAGAATGTCACTAGTGTGTATCGCAGACAGGCACTGATTAGAAACCATTTTAAAGAAATACAGGAAATCGCTAAATTCCATTTGAGCATTCATCGAATCCCGGTCTTCGGTGGAGGATCCTGATTTTCTTAAATCTTGACATCTGCTCCCAGGTCAGCGTGGTGGGTGCTGGAGGGCAGGGTGGTTGCAGTGATTTCGTAAGGTCACAGTGAAGTTTGCCACACCAGTGGCCTTGCACACTCACAGAAGGTCTCCCTGTGGGTCCGGATGTGTCTGAAGCGCTTGGCCCATGGTAGGTTTTCTTGCAAAGTTGGCGTCAGTGTCCTCTGATTCTGCTGCTGCTGTTAACTCCTTTGCTGCATCTTCAACAATGTCCACAACATCTTTGCCTCAAGGGGATTCCGTCTCTGGAGACTATTTCCTTGGCTCCTCTACTAGAAGCAACCTTCATGCGTCAAGACTTCATCCTGAGGTTTCAGAATTCAGAAACATCTTCGGGCCCCGTCTCTAATTCTAGTTCTCTTGCTAATTGCACCACATCTGCAGTTCCTTCCTCTCTTGAGGTCCTGAACTCCTTGAAGCAATCCCCTAAGATTGGAATCTGCTTCCTCCAAATCCCTGTTCATATTGGTATCTTGACTTCCGCCCCTGAATCATGAATGCTCTTAATGACATCTATCATGGTGAATCCTTTCCACAAGGTTTACTTCCGTCCAATCCATCAGAGGTCTTATGAAATGTAATTTTTAAATAATACTGAAGCCAGGCATGGTAGTACACATCTGTGATCCTAGCACTGGCAAGGCAGAGGCAGGAGGATCCCTGTGAGCTTGAGGCCAGCCTGGGCTACAGAGTGATTTCAAGGTCAGCTTGTACAGCATAGCGAGACCCAAAGAAAAAAAAAACACTGCAAAGTCAGAATCCTCCTCGGTCCATGGGTTTGAAAATGAATGTTGCATTAGAAGACATGAAAACATCAATCTTGTACACCTTCATCAAGCTCTTGCGTGACCAAGCTCATTGCCAATGGGAAGCAATGTCTGAAAGAAAGCTTTCTTTATGAGATCTTTAGCAGATCTCACTAGTGGGCACAAAATATTCAGTGACTCATGGTAGACAAGCAAGCTGTCATCCAGCCTTGATTATTCCAGCCATAGGTCTAGCCCAGGCAGAGCAGGTTTAGGAAAATTCTCAAAGGCTCTAAGATTTTCAGTGTCAAATGAGTATCAGTTTCAATTTAAATCACCAGCTACAGTAGCCCCTAAAAAAGAATCAGCCAGTTGTTTAAGGCCTCAAAACCAGGCATTGACTTCTGTCAAGCTAGGGAAGGTCTGGAGCAAATCTTTTTTTTGACGAGATTGGGCATGTCCAGGGTGGTATGGCTGTAGACATAAAGTCTTTTCAGCCACCCTGAAAATCTGCATGGCTTCCTCCACCAATGATCCTAACTCAGTCACTGGCATAACTCTCTACAGCTTCTACATCAGCACTTGCTTCAGTCTGTACGGTCATGTTACAGAGACTGCGTCTTTCCTGAAGCCTTTTGATCCAACTTCTACCATCTTTTCCTCTGGAGCTTCCTGGACCCCCAGCCTCTGTAGAATTGAAGACAGCTGGGGTCTGGCTATGGCTTGGTCTTCTGCTCATTTGGTCTTCAATCCAGACCACTACGACTCCCTCCATGTCAGTAACAAAGGCTGTGTCACATTCTCATCATTGGTAGGTTCACAAGAATATCATTTTTTTTTTCAAGCAACTTTCCTTCTGTTCACCATCTAGCTACCTGATTGACACACGAGGCCTTGCTTCCAGGCTGTCTCAGCTTCCTCAAAGCTTCATCATACCTATATTTGATTTAGGATATGGAGAGATGTGGGTGGGGCTTTTCTTTCCTAAAAACTTAAAGGTCATTGCAGGGTTATTAATTGACCTAAATTCAATATCGTTATGTCTCAGGAGATAAGGAGGCCCAGGAAAGGGAGAGGGGCAGGAAATGACTGGTCATGCAGAGGTAAGAACGCACACATTCCTCCACTTTATAGGGACAAAGTCCTCAGCCCCACAACAATCACAACAGCAACATCAAAACTCCCTGGCCACAGGTCACCACGACAGATGCCATGACAATGAAAACATTTGAAGTATTGTGAGAAGTGATAGAACATGACACAGGCCATGAATTGAGCAGAACATCACATAAATACTTACACTATTGTTCAATGTCAAATAAGGTAAATAAAACAGAATTATGATTTACAAGGAAAAAAAAAAGAAGCATCATCACAACCCAGGGGCAGGCGTGTGTACCAACACTATTCCTTCCAAGGAAGAGGTAAATATTTATTATTGGAGCAGGAGCTTCCAGTACAGGGTCTCTCAAAGTCCAGCCCACAAAACACCTGCAATCAAGTCAACCAAATTTTCTTGGGTCATGCCCCAAGTCTGCTGAAGAAAACTCTCTGGATAGGTCCTGTGGTCCAGATCCTACTCCAGACCACGGGCCTTTGAAGGGCACAGCCTTGCGGGCCTGAGATCGACTCCTGTCTTCATGGACCATACAATCTGGTGAAATTGCTTTAATGTCTCTGGGCCTCCTTGCTTTTAACTGAAAGACAGGACAACAAACTGAACATCCCTACTTGGAAAATCCAAAATCTTACATTTTTTTGAGTACTGTCATGATGTCACAGGGGAAAATGCCTCACATGACCTAGCAGCCAACCACTTCCCCACTGGCCAGGCCATAGGGTAATGACCAACAAGCACAGCCCCAGGTTTGCATCATGCTGACGTGTGAGCCTTTGGCTCATATCACCCTAGGAGCTCTTGTGCCCTCTCCCTCTCCGTGCCTTCAAATTGCCCAGAATTCTGATCATTGGTTTGAGCACTCTGACCACCAAACTGTTAGAAGATACTTGGCTGAAAATGTCATGTTGGTGAGATGCCACAGACTAAAATAAGGCACCAGTGTAGCTGGACACTGTCTTCCAGGCAGATATGTGTAACCTAACTCTCCCGAGGAGTGTGACAGTGTGGGGACACTTCTTCAGCTTATGATGGAGTCAGTCAGTCAAGGAGCACTGTTTCCTCCATTATAAGTAACCTCCAGTCACATGACGCACAAGGACGTGTGCCTTGCATGGAGTCCTCACTCCCTGCTGGTGTGGCAGGGCCAGGAATCCATTGAGTGTGGGAGCAGCATTGCTTGCCAAAGTCTTCCAAGCTTACAGTCTGGCAGAAGAGTCAGACAGTGATCAAATACACACATCATTACAAAAATGCAAGGGGCAGACTCTCTGCAGAGCAAGCAGCTAAATAATTGTGAAAGAGAGTACCGTGCATAGAGCTGGGGGTGCAGCTCAGCATCCACAAATCACTGGACTCAATTCCCAGCACTTAGAGAAGGAAGGAAGGAGTTTAAGTATAGAGAGAAAGAGAAGGAAGGACTGAATGGCCCACAAGGATAAAGATATTCATGTCTGAACTTTTACAAGGATAGTTCACCAGTGCCCATATAGAGGGTCAATTTTCCTTAGGAAAGTTAGTAGCTAATCTACCAACTACATGCCATCTAAGGAGGCATTGTCAGAAGAAACTTTAGCAGAGGAACAAGATTTGGTAAGATTGATTATTTTAAAATGAATTTATAGCAACAAAATATGGTACCTCCATACAGTGAAATACCACTTAGCCTTAAAAAGGAAGGGAATCGTGACACGTGCCTCACCATGGATGAACCTTGAGCACCCAGCACTCAGTGAAGACAGCCAGTCACAGAAGAACAAGCGCTCGGACTCTACATACATGAAGGAGCTAGGATGGTCAGACTCACAGTCAGAAAACGGGGCAGTGGTTGCCAGGAGGGAGGAGGAGGAGACAGGGCTTGGCAGCTGTGTAATGGGAATAGTTTAAGTTTCCAGAGTGCAAAAGTTATGCTGATCTGTTTCACACCAATGTAAGTATTCTCAACATGACTGAATTGTTAAGATACTAAGACGATAATTTTTCTGTTACCATCACGGTTTTATCATGCTTAAAAATACTTTTTAGCCAGAGCAGTGGCAGTTACCAAGAGACCCAACTACTCAGGAGACCAAGCCTGGAGGATCACTGAGAGCCTAGGAGGTTGAGGTCAATCTAGGCACCATGGTGAAGCCTCATTTCAAAAAAATACATGTCATCATTAATGTGTAACATCTGAAATGGTGCAAAGGCTTGCGGGTTCATGTGAAGCATCAGGCTGAGTTTGAAGTTTTTAATGTCTCTGGGTATTCAGCATAAAGCTCAGATGGAGGGACAGTTACTGGGTCTCTGCGATGCTGCCGAGGTGTGCACAACAGGTGTGGAGCTGCCTTATGGTGACCACACTGATGAGCCTGTGAGCCCTTGGCCTGACAAGCACACACCAGCTCCGCTGGCCCTGCTGCCAGTGAAGACGCCAGCCAAATTCAACCTGCTCTCTTCTCTTGCCTTCTTCCGTGGTTTTCCCTCTGCCCATTGTATTTTTTTTTTTTTGCGCTTCCACTCTGTCCTGAGTTTCCATCTCCTGCTTTCACGAAGACTTCTCAATTTTCTTTCATTGTTCTGCTTTCCCAAATCCAGCCATTAAATGTAGAAATTCCTTGAGGCCATATCCCAGGCCACTCCCCCTATTTTCTAATCTCTCTCACTGGACAGCCCATTCTCCTGGCTTTTATTATTTGCACATTTTAAGAACTCTCAAATTCAGCCATTTGCGGACTGCCCAGGGAAAGAACAAGAAGTCACCAAGAAGTAAGCCCTCTGCCAATCAGTACCATGTGCAGGCCACTGGGGGGAACAGCCAGACACCAGCCTTTTCCTAAGAGTCAGAACCATTGGTAGATTGTAGGGGAACAGAACAAGGCTCACCAAGAGCAAGCCCTCCCTGTGAACCAGCGCCACGCAAATTTCCAAGCAGGGATTCGGGTTGGCCATGCTACTTCCCACCCCATACCCTCATTCCACCGAAAGGAAGGGGGAAAGGGTGGGGAAGCACAGGTCACCTCCTCCTTGCAACGTGCCCCAGAGGTCCTATGCATCGCCTCACCTCACACCTCACGGGCCACAAGCTAACCTCACACACACACACACACACACACACACACACACACACGCGCGTGCGCGCGCACAAAGGCACGGCAGGCTGGGAAACGGCGGCTCCAACTGAGCCCCTCTCAGCCCAGGTAAGCTCAGGAGGATTTCTTTAGACAAATAAGAGGGGGATGGCTGCCGGTAGCCACTTCAGACATCTCCAAAGCCCTTGAGCTTGTCACGTCTAAACTCAAAGCCATGATCTTCCCTCCCAGGTCTGCGCTCTAACAGCTTTCACGCTGGTGACTGGGGTCTCTGTCCACCCTTCTGTTGCTCCCCGGAAGCCTCAGATGCAAGTCCCCTTCTGGCTCCCTCATCCCAGATCCAGCGCATCGCTGGGCCCTGCTGACTCTTAATCACGCAGCTGCTTTTCTCCACCCCTCTGCCCCAGTTAGCACACAGCACCCTCCTCTCTCTGTGCTCTGGTCCCCCACCTTAAGGGCACCCGTCAGCATCCAGGGCCCTTCACGAAATCTGCAAAGCCCTGCAGGCCCGGCCTCACCCCGTGCAGCCGCGTCCATCGCCTGCCAGCCTCTGCTCTCGGCCTGCACCCAGCCTCCTGCAGTTCTCTGACTGTGGCCCCTGCTGGGCCCCCCCCCCCCCAGGAATCCTGCTCCCACCCCGACCCTCGCCAGTCAGCCCCTAGCTTCATTCAGTCCTCAGCGCCATGATCATCTCCCCGAAGAAGCTGCCCACCAGCTTCCCAGCGAGCACGGCTTCCTCCTCCTGGCTGGCGCAGAGCCCCGTAGCTTTCGGGGGTGGCGTCCTCCGCTGTGGCAAATCTCTGCTTTTTCTGTGGTCCTTGGATATCTGCCTTTCCCATCAGACTTTCGGCCACATGAGGCCAGGCGCCGTGGTTTGTTTTTGTTGCTGTCGATGTTGTGGTTTGATTGTCATGTGTAATGAGCTGAAGGTTGGTGTCCCCCTCCCTCCAAGCTTTATAAACTGAAACTTAATTGCCAAAGTGGTTTTATTAGGATGTAGAGCCATAGGGAGTGATTAGGTTATAAAAGTCAAAACCCGTATGAATGGGATTAAGAGGGGCCCCCTGGCACTCTCTCCTCCCGCCATGAGGACACAATGAGAAGACCCTGTTTATGAACCTGAAGTGGGTTCTCCCCAGACAATGAATCCGCCAATGCCCGGATCTTGGACTTCCAGCCTCTAGATCAGTGAGAAATAAATGCCTGTGATTTAAAAGCCAGCTGATAGTACTTTACAACAGCAACCTGAATAGATTAAGCACCATTATACTCCCTGTATTTAGCAAAATCCCTTGAAAATGGGAAGTTCTAAAAAGGCAGTATGTGAATGAGTGTAAAACTCAGAACCCTTGAAAATGAATGAGTCTGAATTGTTTAGGATGAATTGTTGCATTTCAGTGAAATGCAGTGTTGCTAATAATTTCATGCATACCATTTGTTGAGACCCAAGTCTGTGTAGAGCTGCCTTCATGTGCTCAGCACTGACACAGTGCTAAGGGCTAAGAAAGGGGTAGAAGGGACATTGGACATGGTCTGTGTCCCCAAGCAGTAGCGACGATTATCACGCACCATGTGCTAAAGAAGAAAGAAGAAAACAAACATTCACAAAACGGTGCTCTCCACACCCACCACCAGAAAAGGGCATGACATAAACCTGGAGTAAGTGAACCCAGATTCTAGTAAAGTTCAGCAGCAAGAGGGATCAGTGTAGACCAGAAGGATCCAGGAAGTCCTTGTGAACAAGCACAGACCTGAACTAGAGCTTGAAGGGCAAGGGGGCGAGGTCACAGGAGGAGAAGGCCCTCCAGGCAGGGGCAGGCGCATCACACCTGCGAGGGGAGACTGGGCCAAGCAGGCGGCCTCCCTGCCAGGGCAGTGTAGAGTTGGACAGGGAATGAGCTGACGAGCGCCCAGAGGTGCCTTTGTGCTTTGGCGAAGACAGCAGGAGCTGCTGATGTTTGGCCAGGGGCGTTGTTAAAGAGAAAGTCTTAGACAGAGTGGTCAGCAAAACGGGGTGGAGGTTATGACCCAGGAATTCCTGCCATGAAGAGTCACCCAGCCCAGAGCACGGGCCAACCTGGTCTTTCCATGGAGGTGAAGGGACCCTCAAGAGACAACGCTCCTGGGAGCCTCGCCATGGGCTGGGGCTGGGGACGTGGGGCTTGGAGCAGAAGAAGTGATCCTTTCTGTGCAGCTGTCCAGACTCCAAGTACTGGACCTTGTCAGTCAAGCCTGAGCCCCAGCCCTAAAGCTCTCTGGGTACGTGGTTAATGGATGGGGAATCCCCACCCCCATCTTCACAATGAAAGGATTTTATTTCATAACCCAAAGCTAATTCAATGAACCAAACCTTGTAAACTCGGTGCTTTCTCCTCCTCATCTCGGGATGCAGGATGTCCCATTGGGACTCTTCGGGATGAGCAAAGCTAGAAGCTGCCAGAGTCTGCAGTGGGTTAGAGTGTGTTGCATGAACACCTTGCCCCATGAGCCAGCCAAGCCGCAGGCTCAGACATGCACACAGATTAACAGGGATGCGGAGTGTGCAGGATACATGATTGAAATTTCACTCCATTACTGATGAACAGAAGTTTTTCCTAGACAGATCAAAATGGCATCGATCTCATGCTCTGTGACAATGCCCTGACAGTTTTTTTTTCTAAAAGAAAACAATATACTACATTGAAGCAACTATTCTAGTGGATGTGGTCCTTGACTTTTTAATTTTGTTGACCCACTTCTATTTTCAGATGCGAGCATATCAAAGTTATCCGAAATTTATGTAAAGTCAAAAGTGCACATGTATCCTGTGATAACTCTTAAGTTTGTAAATTCCCTGTGGAGATTTGCTTTCAAAGAGAGCTTAGTACCCCTTAGGGGGTAGGTTCAGGCTCTGTTAGTTTCATATTTTGTTCCTTAAAGACGACAAAAATAATTTTCTAATAACAAAAGAAGCAATGCACAAAAAACTCTAAGATAGTGATAGGAAAATTGAATATTTAAAAAGAACCCCCCATGGAAAATTGGCAAAAGATTATGAACAGCCTATTTACTAATGATAAAATCCAAGTATCCTCACTGAAAAAGAAAAAAATAAAAGATGTCAACGTTTCCAGAGATGAGACATACAAATTAAAGGGCCACACAGCAAGAAGCTGTCAATCGGCTGCAAAGCAAATGTCCTCAGCCACACAGTACAATCACCTTTCCTGGGGCTACAGTGTCCAACAACCTCCATTAAAACCTAAGATCTCCACTCCGCTTTCACCACTTATGCGATCTTTGAGAATCTTCCTTCTTGAGATGAAAGCCCTAGTGTACAAGAACACACACATGGAGATGGCTTGGGTGTCACTGGCCCCACAAGGGGTGCTTGTGTTGAAAGCTGGGTTGTTCCCAGTGTGGCGATTTTGAGAGATGGAGAAGTTTCAGCAAAGGAGGCATGGAGGAAGGTGCCCTGGAATTAGGTCACCGGGAGCGCTGCCCTCCGAAGCAACTCACACTGATCACGCTGAGTTAGTCCTGGCAAGAACACAGTGACAGAGGAGCAAGCCTACCTCTGCTCTGCTCTCTTCAGATTCCTGTGTCCCTCCCACGTGCCCCACCTTGGCAACGCCCGCCACAGTGCTGCCCACACTGCCCAGGTGTGTCTTTCCCAGCAGGCCCTCAGCTGAGGCTGAAATCAGTGGAGCCACCCAGCCTTGGACTCTCAGCTTCCAGACCCTTGAGCTAAGTAACCTTTTCTTTATCATGTACCCAGCCTCAGCTTCTTGTTGTAGCCACAGAAAACAGACCAAGACAAGTCCAAGACGAGACAAGACCAAGACAAGACAAGACCAAGTACAATTATGATTGTAATGGCCACGTTTGTAAAAAAAATGTTTAAAAAACAAGGAAGGGCATTCTAAGTGCTTCCAAGAATGTATCCACACTGTGAACTATTATGCAACAATGAAAAAGAATGAGCTACAGCCTACCTTTGAGTCAGAGCAATGTCTGTGTGCAGCATTAAGGAAAAAGAAGCAGAGTAGCATGTTTATCTTGCTGGGGTCTTAGGTTTTACTCAGTCGTAATTGCAGGCTACAAAACACACACTCCATCAGTGACAATGTACCATTCAATGACATGTATACATCAGCTCCCCACCATCACAGTCATGGCATGGAACACTCCCATCATCTAAAAATATTCACTTGTGCGCATATGCAGCCAACCCTCCCGCCTGTCCCAGGCAGCCGAATTGTTCTCTGTTCCTACTGCCCGTTTTAAAACCTAATGTAAACAAAAAGTATAAAGTGCATTCCGGCTCAGTTCGGCTTCTTTTGCTGAGCACGTTTTGTGGGCCATTCCGATCGTCGCCTGTATCAGTAGTTAACTCACGTCTGAGGATTATTGTCCTATGCAAATATGCCACAGTCACCTACTAATGGATGATTGGGTTGTTTCAAGGTTTTACCCATTACACAAAATCTGACATTAACATTTGTGTGCAAGTCGTTAAACAAATGTATCTTTTGTTTTTCTTGGGTAACTAAGAGAAATTCCTGGACCACACGGGTAAATGTGTTGAATCCCACAAGGAAATGTCCAGCAATTCTCCCACCCATAATGAGTGAGGTTTCCAGTTGCTGACACTTAGTATTGTGAGTCTGCTACATTTTAACCATTCTGTTGGAGATAGAGTGAGATCTCATTGTGATTTTATATGACACTGACAATTTGTATACTTTGTGTGTATTTTATCAATTGCCAAAGACTTTGTTTTATTTTTTTAAATCAAATTGTCTTCTTGCTGTTGAGTTATACACATTCTTTACATACTCCTGACATAGGTACAAAATGTTTTCTTCAATCAGTGATCTATTTTTCCATTTCCTTAGATATGCTTTTAACTTCGATGATCAATCTCAATTTTTCAAGAAATTGTTGTCCACATGAAGATAGCGAAAATGTGCTCATATGTTTACTTTAGAAGTTCAAAGTTTGACATGTAGATGTATAATCTGTTTCACTTTAAATTTTTTTTAAATTTTATTTAACGATGGGGGAGCAAAACAGAAAAAAGGGTAGAAACAATATAAGATTTCAAAAAAAAAGTAAACTAAGAAATCACTAGTTGATACATTACATATTGTCTTCTTGGCTATAGTTGTTCAAGTTACAAATAAAGCATATAAAGTGGACATTCAAACAGTGAGGCTGCAGACAGTTCTGTTCACCGATCCAACAAAAACATAGCAACATGGTTATCAATCCTACACACAAATATACATGCAGTTATATCCTTTAGAGCACTTTCTTTTCCTCCTTTTGCTTTTTTTAAGTCCATTATCTGTTTAGTTATATCGTGTTTCAGGTTGCTCAGTGCCTTACTGATCTATTTTGTTGTTGTTATTTACTTTTTTATGTTTTCTTATTTATTATTTTTATTTTATTTTATTTATTTATTTTGAAGGTAGTAAAATACAGCAGAACAAGACAGGGCAAAGCCTCTGTTTCACTTTAATTTTGGTATCAAGTGGGCAATTCATCTGCATTATGCTTATTATCATTATTACTGTCATTAAATAAGGGTAGAAGTTCACTTGTCCCATTTGCTACCTAGCTGTTTCAGCTCCATTTCCAGAAAAGAACTATCGCTTTTTCTTATACTGTGGGACTTGTTTTTAAAAATTATTATATTTATGTATAAGCAGAGATGGAAATCTGAAAAGATACGTATCAAACGACTGACACAGATTATCTTTAAGGGGAATTGAAAGGAAATTAAAAGGAAATAAATTTTTCTCCCTCTACATCTCTTTGGGAATTACTCAGCTTCTAAATTTCAAAAAGAAAGTACCAGCCACAGTGAGAGCAAGAGGCATGGAAAGGGTTTCTGCTGAGGAGACGGGCAGTGAGCCTGTGCGCACGTGGTGGACCAGAGCAGGAACCGACTGAAGCCATGCAAAGGTCTCTATCTGCGTTTAAATGGTGCTGTTCAAGTGTTCGAGCAGCTTGGAAGCAGCTCCCCAGTCTGGTTGACACCATTAATTTATTGCACAAACCCTCTCTTAGCAAGTGATGCCAACAGGGCCAGTGGGACTTAGAAGAATAAGTGGAATCTAAATGAAAGTAAGCTGTCTGCACTGATTTTCAGTGCCACTTTTTTTCAGACAGGGCAACAGAGAGCCGTCAGGCATAGGAGAGTATTTACATCGATGCACGCAGGGTAATGGGAGAACGGACGCACCTGATTTTCTCGCGGGGGAAAATCATGAAGACAGCCCGTGTGTGGGGAAATAGGTTTAGGAACTTCAGAAGAAATTAGCCAATAAAAAACCAATGATTATTAAGAGTCTATTACATTCTAGACACTATGCTGAGGTGGGTGTCATGTATTAATTACTTCAGGGAACTATCGCTACCCCTCCCCTGGCGGGGTCTTTTAACAACTCCTACTTTACATATCAGGAAACTAGCACATAAAGAGGTGAACTGACTTGCCCATTATTCCTCAGCTCAGAAATGAAAGCGTGGAAGCTGGAAATCAAGTTTGTCTTAAAAGCTAATTCCCTTAGTCATAGAAATTAAAAATCAGATTAACACTATCCACAATAGCTATCAATTATTGAGCTAATATCAAGTGTTAAGATAGCAAGGGAGTGCAAATCCAAGCTACATGGAGATGCCACCTCATCCCAGCCTGTCACATAGCGTGCAGAGAGCAGAAAGTGCTGCTAGGGTGAGGGGCAAAGATCCCCCCGACGTCGCTGAGGGGGAATATAAATTAGTACAAGCATTTTGGAAATCATTATAGAGGTTCCTCAAAAAAAAAAAAAACCTAGAGCTACCTTTTCATCCAGCTCTACCCCTCCTCGGTACATTCCTGAATTCAGGAATTAAGATCAGCATGTTGTGGAACACTGGCACACCGGTGTTGGTTGAAGCACAATTAAGCTGTGCAAACAGCCTAGATGCCCATCTACAAAGGAGTGGCTAGAGACAGTATGGTGTGCATCCACTTGGAATGTTCTTCAGCCAGAAAGGAGAATAATATCCTATCATTTGCAGGACAATGAGGGCCATCATATTAACTGAAATACAATGTACGCTTTCTCTCATGTGAGACCTCCAAAGAAAGAGAAAGAGAGAGAGAGAGAGAGAGAGAGAGAGAGAGAGAGAGAGAGAGATGGGGGGCATGAAAGGAGAAAGGAGATTATTAGAGGAAAAAGAGGATCTAAAGGAAAGACGGGAAAGGGGTGGGAAGTAATGGGGAATGACCCAGTAATGCCGTATGTGTGAACAAATACACCAAAATGACAAACACTAATCTGTGTAACTAATATGCATGCAAAAAACATGCCATATGCTAAGAATTGTGCTAGGGATCCCTTAATGCATGAATCACTATTTTTTTTTTAAATTCCATGATATGAACTCACTTGGGTTCCTTAATTAACTCTGAAGAAGACATCATAAGAGACATAAGAACACAGAAATGTTATGAGATTTGGGGTCATATTTATCTCAGTCTTTATTAAAGTGTTTTGTCATAAATCAACATTTCCTCTCGGGAAAGAGAACGAGTCTGTTCAGCACCTGTTAGGTGAGTGATCCAGAGCATCGGCAACTTCCCTCTCTAGACCTCAGCTAAGCCATCTGCAAAATGGGTGCAACTTCTTCACTCCCTCTCGGAGGTATCATAAACATCCAGCAGGGAGCTGGGGGTGCAGGTCAATGGGGAGCACTTGCCAGGCATGTGTGAAGCCTGGGTTTGATCCCCAGCTCTGCAAAAAAGAAAAGAAGTCCAGTGAGATGAATGTTAGCAAAAGTGCTTGAATCTCTTCTTAGAGATGTGTGTGTAGGCCGAAGGCCAACGATGGCTTAACCACACTGGGCTATTTATGTGAATTTGATCACTCAGACGCTATAAACACCACGTAAACAAGTAGGCATTAATAATTCAAACAGCTTGGGGCTGGCATCTGAACACACAGATGGAGCAGTGCAGAGACTGGAAACAGACCACCCGCATGTGGGAACTCGGCGTATGATAAAGCGGAATTTAACTCACTGGGGGACAAGGGATTTTAGTACGGATGTCAGGACAACTGGGCAGCCAGAGGGAAAAATAAGAAGGTGGATGCCGACGTTATCACTTACCTAACATACTTTCCAGATGTTTCCATGACTTAGGCATAAAAGTAACCAAACTATAGATTCCTGGAAAATGGAGGAGGACTTATTTGTTCATTTATTTTACAAATGAATATCTCGCTAAACCAGTCACCAAGACCCAAAAGCCTTAGGAGAAAAGATTTCTAAATTTGACTATATAACAATTAAATATTTCCTTTTCTTGTACAGGGAATCAAACTCAGGACCTTGCACTATAATTAAAAATTTCTACAAGGATTGTAGTGTGATATTTATAGATAGATAGATAGATAGATAGATTGATTAATGATAGAAAGACCATGGATAGATAGATAGATAGATAGATAGATAGATAGATAGACAGACAGATAGATGATAGGTAGGTAGATGGATTACATAAATAGATACAGAGATAGGTAGTATACATATGAGTCTGCTTGTTTATGTGTATAATAATCATATTTGAGTAGCCAGTATGTCCACCTCAAACACGTATTATTTCTTTGTCATATATACTATAAATATGTACAACTATTACATATCAATTAAAAGTAAATAAATAAGTGAACCTATTCAATACAATTGATTTTATCCACTTGGCTGTATAAAAGAGTGAGATTTCTTTCTGTTTTTATAAACCCTTTAGCAGATGCTATAATATGTATTACATTCTGGTTTAATGCTGGTTAATAATAAAGCTCTTGGGGCCGGGGATATAGCTCAGTGGCCCAAGCACCTGCCTGGCAAGTGCAAGGTTCTGAGTTTGATTCCCAGTATCAGTAATAATAATAATAATCTCTCTTATTTCACTTCAAAAAAATCCCTGCAAGGAAAAAATCACATAGTGAAAAGCAAATGACAAACTGTGAGAGAACATGGCAACATAGATGATAGACGAGGACCTACATCTTTAAATAATTAATTAACAAATATTTAATGAACAACTATTACGTGCCAGGCACCATGCCAAGCATTTTGGGATTCAAAACAATTAAAATCCCCTGCCACATGCAGTTTGTGTTCTTCTGAGGAACATAAAGGGGTCTGGCATGCTTGTATAAAAAGCACAATTTAAAAATGAGCGAAGGACATCCATAGTTCACAAAACCGGGATACAGACAGCATTTAACGCAGAGCCGGGAAAACTGGACCTAGCACGATGTCATAGAACCTACAAGCTGTAATGTAGTCCATCTCATATGAAAAAGTGTTTTCTCTTCCTCAAAACAAATAAAACACAAGTTAAATTTTAGTGACATGTAATTTGTATTCATCTAATTTTCCAAAATCAAAGACCGTGATGATATAACAGGTGGGCAAAGACATAGAGAAACAAATACTCTTGCATTTCAGGCGAGAGTATATAGATTGATCTGATGTCTTTGAAATACAATCCGTCAATATCTATCTGTTACAAATGCTTGTACTCGTTAGCTCAAGAAGCCTGCTCCTAAAAATGTATGCTAAACATAGCTATACAAGGGGTGATCGAAAGATATATGGTGTGTGTTTAAGTTTTTAAAATCTACTACAGTAAAAGACACACTGTCATTAATCTGTCTCTCATCACACACACTTACCCCACCATTCTCGCCACTTTCTGAAGCGGTTCTGGAAGTCCTTTTTTATGAGTGTCTTTATAAGGTATGATTTTTTTTTTTAATGTGGCGAACTCTGCAGCTGAGTGCCATCCAGCAGCCCCATGAAAACACTGCCGTGTGTCTTCAGCCCCTCATTCACTGGCTAAGTGTGACCAAGCCGCTTCCGGCTCCTCTCCAATGTCAAAATGACCCCAAAAGGTAAATATTTGGAAACATTTCAGAACATACAGACAGTCAGGACTGTACAACTAAAGACATCAAAGAGTGTGTTCAAAGCAAAAGCGAATATTTTAAGAGGAAATAATAACAATGTGTCTTTTATTGTGACAAATTTTCTCTTAATTTTAACACCCACTGTATTTTTTACTACGTCATGTATACAGGATGTGAAAAAGAGTGTTTGCCATAGCAAAAAGGCGTATATATCCAGCAGCAAAAGAGTAGTTAAACAAATACGCAGCGTTTCCAAAATGGGACAAGCTGATACAAAGACTATCACTGCTGCACAGATGGGGCCTTTCACACAGACAAGACATTCTTCAAAACGTATTAAGTGAACAAAGACAAAGTCCTCCACGGTGACATACAGCACTGTGCTGGTGGATATTTAACAAGTTAAAAACGTTGTAAGTATGTTTGTATATATAAGAGCTCATATAAACTTTACTAATAGAAAAGATGTATCATGGAAAAATTGCAAATAATAAAAATACAACTACTCTTCATTGTAAATTCCGTTGTAACATCAGTGTAACTCCTGGTAGCTTTAAAAATTCATTGTCAAGGTTTTAATAATTCTATCACCCACAAACGCATCACAAAATTGGATGATGAATAACCTTGGTAACTACCTAATCAGCAAAGAAGTCACTGGTGTCTTCGACAAATGTGGGTCAAACACAAGCGTTGGTTGATAGTTTACACTTTCGAATCAGTGAAATGAAAGTGAAACCACAAATACATATGTTGGAGCCTCACTTGTTTATCAGTGGCGTGAGCAGTTTCTTTCCTGAGACAATCATTTTGAGTACAGGAAGCATTAATTCCTCAAGGTAGCGTGTTCTCCACAAGGTAAGGACCTCAGACACGACACTTCGGTGTGTAATTGGAGTATCATTAGCTCCTCCACTTCCTCAAACCTGGACGGAGGGTCAGCCGAGTGTGGCCCTCCCGCCCAGTCTCACTGCTACCTGGTTTTGCAAATGCAACCCACATCACAGCCACCTCCATTAGTATATGTGACATCTCTGTGTGTCACCTTGATGACAGGCACCAGGCCCACAAGGCATAAGATCTTTACTTCAAGAAAAAGTTCACGCACTCCTGGTCTAGACAATCAACAAAACATAAAGCCATGCCTGACTCACAATGTTCACTAATTCCCAGAACATAGGTTAATACTCCAACCATGACGAATCTGAGGCCACAAAGAAGTCCACCCTGAACGCAGAGCCGGGAAAACTGGACCTAGCACGATGTCATAGAACCTACAAGCTGTAATGTAGTCCATCTCAGAAATGTAAATGGCCTGGAGAACACTGATAATGGTAAGACACAGGAGAACAATGAAGCCAAAGTTTGGACTATTTGTTTTTACTATAATTTACTTGAAGTTCATTAAAAATTTTTTGAGGCAAGGTTTCAGGCTGTCCTCCAACTCAGCAATCTCCTGCCTCAGCCTCCCGAGAGCTGGGATTATAGGCATGTACCACCATGCCCAGCTGATAAAATTTAATTTTTAGTATGACTCGTAGCTAACTCATGAAGCTTCAAAAAGTTAAAGGTTGGCTCCTACAAGCAGATACAGGGGCTCCAGTCACTGGCTAGGCTGCGCTGGCGAAAATGCTGGACACAGGTCCAGAACAGCAGAGTGCAAACCACTGTCCCTAGGCTCAGAGGATCTCGGGAAGGGGCATAAGGAGCTGTTGCTTCCACAACAGGCAATTGCAAGTCTACAAAGTGAAGTGAGATGAAGATTTTTTTTTTCAGAGAATACAAGTGTGCATGAATTCTTCTTTATCATATGCCTGTATCACCACCCTTCGGATTCCCGTCAGTCTTTGGCAATCCAGCTTTGAAGTCCGGTTTTCCTGCATCTCCCTCTGGCCCTGCTGGTCCCCAGGGAGTGGCCCGGCTGTCTCCAGCAGGGCTCGTCTCCCAGCTGCGGTTCTCCAGGGCGAGGAGCCCCAGGGGCTGTGAATCAGCAGTGCCCCCAGATGGAAACTCTGGCCCACCCAGGAGCAGCCCCAGAGCTGTGGCCTGTGGCCTTGTCTCATCTTCTTTTTCTCCTTTGGGCTCTGCTTGTTCATTGCTCCTGGAAAAATTAAGTAAGCTTTTCCCTGTAACCAGTTTCTCTGGCATTTTTAAAGGCAAACCCCACAGCCTCCTGCCAGCCACTTCCTGCATGCCAGTCCTTCCTGGCTATATTTCCTCCTGGGCTCCTCTATTCCCCGCACTGTGGCTGGGCTCACAGGATCAGCCAGCCAGGCAACTGCTGTGGGTGGAAGCCACCTCGAAGGCTCGACCTGCGATGGGGAAAAGCCACCTCACCCTCCAAGGCCTCCGTGCCATGGGCCCCACGTCCCTACCACTCAGAGTGCCGTCTACCCGCAGCTGTCCACCAGCTCTTGTCCCTGGCTGTTTCATGTTCTCAAGCTTCTGTCCTCGCTGGACCCTCACCTGTGATCAGCCTACCCTCTCCCAGCACTGTGCTGACCCCCCCGTCCCCCAGGCCCATCGTTGGCCAGGTGTCCAACTCTTTCGGCTTGGACATCTCACATCAGAGTTGTTGAGTTTGAACAACAAGCATTCCACGAAGCAGGGGCTGGGAACAGGAATTCCCAGAAGCCAGGGGATGCCGGAGTCCAGCTGCAGCAGGGCTCAGGGGTCCCAAAGGTGGTCAGGGAGTTGGCAAGTGAGAGACAGAAGACACTACACACCAGTATGTGAGTGAAACTGAATCTGCTTTATTTTTCAGAAGCTGGAGTATATATTTGCTAACTTTTGGCAATAACTTAAACCCCAAGCAGGAAGGGTCCCAGGATTAGGGCCAGGCAGGGATAATCTTAAACAATATGTGTTAATTAACTTTTTTCACCTTTGTTACACTTTAATCTTGTTACTTAGTTAGCTTGGGAAATGTAAGCCGACGCACCTGGATGCCCACAGGAGGGAGAGATTGAGCGGCAGCTGTGAAGCTATCACGCTGCTTCCTACATCTCCTCCCTTATCACTTATAAGAGTATGGCAGGCCCTGTGAGGACAGTGCCTGTCTTGGGTCAAGGACTCTTCATATGAACCCAACCAGGCCTTACCCGTCATGGGCCTGCAGGACAGCAATTGGTCCTGTGCCTGTCTTAGGTGGCCGGTGGCATAACATATGTGTCCTAGTTGCCCGTCTCTGGCTGCCTGTCCAGTGTCTCAGGGCAGTTGTCTCACAGGAATTTTGTAAATCCTCTTCCATGAGCTCTTTCATTTAAAGCTTTTGTATAAACTCTCTCATACTACTCACAGAAGGTAAAATTTCACAATTAGTTTTCACAAAGGGGTTATCTAGAGGGTTTCTAGTAACTCCTCTGGAGTTTCTATTTTTGATTTCATATTGAGTATTACATGAAAATATATATATGTGAATTACACAAATTACAATTATCAGTA